>NC_051165.1:271550796-272085796 GCF_013339725.1 Rhipicephalus microplus
TTGCTGCTTACTTTGCGCCGATATTCCACGGCGATCGACACGCCACGGTCACCAGCCGCGTGTATCGCGCAGTGTAGTGGGCGCCTTGTGTTACTAGAACAGTGAAGCACCGTAGAAATCATTCGTGTTGGCTCTTTTGCCTTCCACGCTTTGGCACCCGGTAGCTGCCATAATAACAGGGGCCCTTATTTCATTATTTTTGACCAACGTAATCAGCGGTTGGCATTTAACGTTTGTGTAAGTTTTACAGTGGTAGATTATCACGATGAGCTATTTGTGCTAACTATGTCTGTGGTTCGTTAGTAACGTATATCATAGGTAACGAAGGAACTTACAGGTTAGGCTGCCTCCGAGTATGATGCCATATTTGCCCCCAACCTAATTTTGTTGCCCTTTAAAAAGAATATTAGCCTTAGGAATAGATGTAACTAACCCATAGAAGATATTAAAGTTAAAAATTTGTGTACGCGCGCACTTTTATATCCTCGGTTTATACTTTTGCGTGACTAATGAACTTATAGGTTTAGTAAAAGAATATAATATATGACAAGTTGAAAAAACTAAATAATCCCCCCCCTTCTATAGTATCAATATAGTACAAGCTATTAAACGAGTAATGAAAAAAAAGCCACCAGAAGGTGGGGGCTGCAATTGGCTTTTCAGCAAATATGCTGAAAGCATGATCTTTCAAAATAATGATGAAAAAACAATTCATATTGAACGCACCACGTTGGGCACACGCTAGGCGAAAGCAGTCTTCATGTTACGTCAGTTTCAGGCCCCCTCAAAGTATACAGAGGCGGTGTTCAAGCTCCAACGCCATTGAAATTTGACTTAATTTACTTTAACGACTTTTTGTATTTGTTCACTTCCGCTATTCAATTCTTCGAGTACTGCGGTCAATAGTGATGATTTATTAAAAATGATTCGTACAGGGGAAAAAAATGCGCACATGGCAGTTTTGCCGCAATAATTGCACACTCTGCGCTCAAAGGGCAGTTTGATATTGTTAAACCCAGCTGCAAAACAAGGTACCAAACGCTTAGCTGAATAGCGCCAAAGGAAACGAAACAGAGCGGTTGTTAGTGAAATCACTCAAAAAGCTGAGAAGGCGGGGTGGGGGGAGGAGAAACCATGCGAAAATATACGCGTCAGGTATACCGAACAGGAGCCGTTATTTTTGGTTTTGAAGCCGCGAGTGGGAGGGGGCAAGCCTGTGCAAACAATTGTAGTGCAAATGAATAATTGCCATCAGAAGTAGCGATTGCGAAACGTCAGCGAAAAACAAAAAAAAAGGGGGGCGACCACACAAGTGGTTCGATAAACAGGAAGGCTGCGTAAGCTGGTTGAAAGACTAAGCGTTGTAAATGCCTGCGCTGCTTCTCCAATTTTCACGCACCGCGAAGTATCGGGCCCTTCATCATTCATATTAAAAGCCGCGCGTGCACGAGGGGGCGATTCGCGCCCGATATTAATGACCTTTGTCGGGCGTCGTGTTTGCATTGCCGTACGCCCCTTTCAATCAGGAGACGTGCGCCAGACGCTTAATTCTTCGTCGCTATCGAGCGTCTTCTGGAAGCAAGAGAAGAAACGAAACGCGAAAACTAATTAAGTCAAAAAGGAGGCAACGCCAGGACATGCTTATTCACCTGAACTTTCCTTGTTCGGAGCGCCAGCCGCCAGTTCCAAGGGTCGTTTGCCGACGGCAGCAAGTTTTCTGCTGCGGGAAGCCCTGTTCGACCGCAGAGCGTCGATTTACGCTCGTCATTATTGATGCTTCACGCGTTTCACGTGTTTGTCATGGTGCAACAGTGGTTAGAGGGTTCGGCTGCTCACCCCCAAGTTGCGGTTTCGATCCCGGCAGTGGCGATCACATTTAAACGGATTGATTGATTGATATGTGGAGTTTAACGTCCCAATACCACCATATAATTATGAGAGACGCCGTAGTGGCGGGCTTCGGAAATTTTGACCACCTGGGGTTCTTTAACGTGCACCTAAATCTGAGCGCACGGGCCTACAACACTTCCGCCTCCATCGAAAATGCAGCCGCCGCAGCCGGGATCCGAACTCGCATACAAACAGAGGCGCTATCATAGAAGTACGTGTACTGTGTGATCTGAGTGCAGGTTAAAACACCAGATGGTGGACATGTCCGGAGCTATTTTCATTACGGCATCACTCATACTGATATTGTAGCTTTTTCACGTGAAAAAAAAAGAGAGCGAGAAAGTATAACCTTATTATATTCTAGTGCAGATGTTGAGGCAGTGCGGATACTGAGGTTGCTAGCCGGCTATTTTACGGCTAATTACCCGGCTAATTCTACCCGTCTGATTCTAGGTTGAGACCGGGAGGTCACGTGAAAACCAAGATATAGTTATTATTATTTAACTCACGCAAAACAGCAGCTACAGTTGATAAGTCAACCGGTAACGGGACTTACACTATGTCTACAAAAAAAAAATCACCTGCCGACCAGGTGGCCGCCGCCATCGCTCTCCTCGACGAGAAACGTGTAAACCTATCCAGTGACTCCCAGTCAGCCGTCCGTGCCTTCGAGGTCGGTGCCATCACCAAGAGAGCACGCCATATTCTTGGTGAAAAAGTCACCTCTAACCACATCTTAACGTGGTTCCCTGCTAACACGAGCCATTTTCAAGGAGGCCCCAGCAATCTCAACGAGCTGACCCATTTCAAGGAGCGAGGTATGACGTTCCGCGCCTACGGCGACTTCTCCCCAGCCCACGACGTTGGATAGTAGTGATCAGCCGACCACATAGATTGAGATTACGCAGCACTTCTACCTAAGCAGAGGGTGTCTAGCCCTTCCTCACAGCAAACTACAAGGAGTCCAGGCAATGACGTTTAGACTCCTGCAAACGGATTCATATTCTAATCTGGTCTAATTTCATAAAGGTTACCTAGATACTTAAACTAGCAGCTCGTGCCTCTGTTGTGGGGTAGTAGCTAATTTAAAGCATATGGTTTGGCGATGTTCCCTCGTTACTGGTCAGTGATCAAGCCAACCCTGTCAAGTGATACTCCGCCATCAGAAGCCCCAACAAGGTGGATCAGCTTTGGGCCGTCAAGAGAGCCCACGATGTGGTGGTCAGACTTAGGCTGTCCGATTAATTTATTGAGCCGCAGACTGATTGATTAGTTTTAATCAAACCAAATCAGTACGGTACGCGAAATCGTGCATAAAAGATACTATCCTTGAACCCGTATCTAAATGCACCAGATAAAACATCTGTATGTACGCAAGTTTCCACAATCTCTCTCATATCCCTCACTGTTTGTAACACATCGCACGCGTCATTATTATACGTTCCACATATTTTTCTAACTTTCTAATAAACGAACTGGAACTGCGAACGATTAAACTTTTCTCATTTCTTTGACTTGTCACTATCGTGCACGTTAAAGAACCACAGGTGGTCGAAATTTCCGGAGCCCTTCACTACGGCATCTCACATATTCATATGGTGGTTTTGGGACGTTAAACCTCACATATCAATCAACTTGTCACTATCCGCATGTTCAATCTTCTTGATTTTATTATAGGCGTGCGTCATCACTTAAGCGGCCCCTGGATAACCTTCTATAACACTGCAAGAAAGAACTACTGAATAATCCCGTGCACCTTAGTCCGACTATTGTTAATATTTTTCTCCACGTCACAATTCCCACAGAATCACGCACGTGGCGTCACCAGGGTAAAAGCTTTCGATTGGCCTATCTATGAGTGATATTAATCAGAACCAATTTGCTAGCACGCTTTGCCATGCAGTCGCACGCCAACTCATCATTATGGTTAGCTGTCGTTCGTATCAGGCGATCTCAGACCCCATAGTAAGGTTATGATTGTTCGGACGACCCAAAATCGAGTTGAAAAAAGTGTAGCCGTGATAAGTGTTTCAGAGAAAATTCGACTACTTCACGTTCTGTTAAAAATGCATCTGTATATGGTAGCAAAGTTGATAGCAAAACTTTTTCATAACCCTTCAAACCCAGAGTGGCTTAGAGGTCATCGATCGTTCCATATTACGTGCCCGCATTTAATTTTGCGTTTTCATACGTTTCCGGTCGCAAAAACAGTGCTCCTGTAAAACACGCCACGTGGCGGATCACGCAACATAAAACGCAACAGGGGACCGACCACCTGTGTGTTCTTATATTGGTGGACATCTTTGACAACCACACAATTCGCGGAACCACAAAAGCTATATTATTGATTTATCAGAAAAACATCACACAATCACGTGCCATGAAGAACAGCCTCTTACATCAACTTACAGAGAGCGTACATTTAAGGCAAGAAAAACAAACAGTTTCAAGTGAGAAAATCAGACAGGTACGTCTGATGAGATTTTTATGTGCACTTCAACTCTGTGCTGTGGAAAATGAGAAACTAAGTGAGAAAGAGAGAAAGACGAAGGAGGAAAAGAGTGAGGTAGCCATTTATAATGGCAATAACAGCGTACGGTGGTCTATATAGACGAGAAATGTACGTGCATGTTTTGCGCAGAGGCCTCACCAACATCAAAATGCACAGGCATTTGTTCGCAAGCCTGGAGGCAAAGCCACTTGGTATCGAAAATTTCAAGAGGGCTCTTTTTTTTTTCGTGGGCCGGTTTGACTGTCACCAAAATGGCTGCTGACATGTATACACAACAAATTATTAGTTGCACAAGACAATAAAGAACGATATATAGAGATATACCGCGAGAAAAAAAAAAGCCACGCTGACGATAGATATCTTTCTAAAGCTGTCTGGCTAGCCCACCGCAATATCTTAACAGCAGCAAACCTATGCGCTGGAGAGTTGAAAAACACGGTATTTATTTTCGGCAAGATATATATATATATATATATATATATATATATATATATATATATATATATATATATATATATATATATATATATATATATATCACACTTGAGGGACATTTTTCATAATTGTTACACAGCCACTTATCACAATTCTCAAGCCGCTCCATGCGTTATGAACATATTTTGGTATTAGCGCGTAAATCCATAGACACACACAGAGAGAAACACAACTTGATTTAAAGCACGAGAATACAATCTTATCTTTCAAACGACATGACTGTATTTTGCAGAGCGTGCTTCACTGTAAGAACGGTGTGCTTGAGGCTGAGCCCAAGCACAGAGTGGGAAAGCATTATGCGTGGTAGGGACTCGGCGTGGTGCCGGAAGACAAAAAAATAAAATAAAAAAGAAGAGGCTTCGAGAAAGAACTAAGTAAATAAAAAATACGTGCAGAGAAAAGAAAAGGGGATATTAGTGTAGTACACTTGTGGTGTAGAAAAGCTGGTCTCACTAACGTTTACTTATTAAGACGAAAACCTTGTCTCTATGTTTCAAGGTTGCGTTTTGGTGCACAGAAAATATCGCGTGTTCACTCTAGCGGCGCGCCGACTTCGCCGTTGAAGATTCTACGGAAAACAAAAAGAAAACTCGAACATCAAGTGACCAGGTCCTGTTCACGGCAGGGGAAGAAAGAGAAAGCACGCCACGACGGAAGAGACTACAGCAGCTTGAAATGCCGCGTGTAGAAAGTGGCGTCGGTAGGAAGCGACTATAAACGAAGCTGCAGCGTTGCTCTGACTACAGAATGCATGTGGCCCTAATGCGACACAGGCGTTCTGTGGATGCACGATTAGGGAAGAGAGAGCATATAAGCAGAATTTCACCATTTCACCAAAATTCTCGACAGCAGATAAACATAAAGTCAAAAAGGAGGTTCTAATAACCTTCCAGTATTACAAACGTTTAAGCATCCGTAGCAGTTTTTGTGGACGTCACAAGATTGAGTTATATTTCAGCACACAATTTGAGCTTGAGCAGCTGGCTGCTCTTGTTTACCTCTACTGATAGATGGATTGATTGATATGCGGGGTTTGACGCTCCAAATCACCATATGATTATGAGAGGCGTCGTAGTGGAGGGCTCCGGAAATGTCTACCACCTTGGGTGATTTAACGTGCAACCAAATTTTAGCACACGGGGGCATTATTTCCTCGACAAATAATGCCATTGTACGGTTATATTCATATACATACGTACCTCCAATTCTTTCTTTTCAGTTCTCCTCAGAGCAAACATTGTCTAAGAAGAAGGCATCATTTGGATGCCAACATTGTTCATCATCAACGTTACTACATTAAAGTCTTTGCCTTGTGAAGTATTGAACAAGCTGTCACTGCTATGGACGCGTCAGCCAAATCATGTCGTGCGCGTCATGCAGAGCTTGCAAGTGGAGTGTGACGTGGTCATTTCTTCAGCCGCCCCCTTTTCATACGGAGACATTTGCTCGGTCTATTCGTTGCTGCCTATGCTCTTCGCTTGAATGCGAACAGCGGGAAGCACGTCATTACTCAATAGCCGACGTAAATCAAGTGTGACGTTTCGATCAGACGCACTTCTTGCCACGGAATGCCACAACGTGCTGACGCAGCACTGCATAATCTTCTAACACTACACAGTCAGCCATAGTCACAAAAAAATAACAACTGGAGAGAGTGATAGCGTTCCACTACACATGCTCATCGTCATGACGGGGCCTGACCTAACTGCTTTACCCCACGCCATTATTTAAGGCGAAAACCCTTCGTGTCCAGCACTCGCATCGTCCTTGCGTGCCCTGTAATGGTACCAACTGTGGCTTCTCCTCCTCACACTCTCCCAGCAGTCACGGGATGATACCGTGGCGCATAGCAACAGTTGCACCACCACAGCTGTGGCCTCTTTCCCTTACACTCTCATTGCCGAGATCGTGTTAAAGAAAAAGGTGACATAATCAGTCTAATGATCGCAGGCTTTCGTCGAACACACTTTGGAACTTACAAAGAGTTCTCCAATTTTTCCTAATTAGCTTCTTGCTCGCTCGTCAGGATGAGAGAAGGGAAAAAGCGCTTGAAGCGCGCGACAAACTCCAGCGAAACTTCATCCCATTTTTGACGCATTCGAGAAATGTTTATGAATATCGATTAGTTAGGCATTAAACTTTGATACTGAGGTCAATTGATGGTTACTTAGAAAAGTGGGACATGACCATTTTAAATAAGTGAGCGTTAGTGGAAAATTGTTGCAGTTAAAATGCTCAGAATTTGTTCAAAACGCTTGTATCCAGAGATATCGACAAAGCAGAAAGACGAGGGCCTGCACAAGCTCTACTACTGAGACTTTTACAAAAGTTGCGATTAAGAAACTTTGTATCCGACAAACAAATCTGAAAATGAATCGCCACTTTAATGGATGAATTTGTGTTGAGTGCAATTATTTACCACAACAATATTACATACCGGCATTACAATATTTCGGCGCCTATATAGAAGGCTGAATGCAAAGCTTTTTTCAGTTTTCTTTGCGTCCTTGTAAACTTGTACGTCACATTAAAATCCGCTCGAAAGCAAAATTTGTTTGTCCTCTCGGATTCCGTGCCCTGCCTAGTCTTCGGTGCTGAGGAGTAACTGAAATGAGAGAAGTAAGGTTAAGGACAATTTACGTACAGGCAAATATCTGATCAGTGGAATGTTTTCTCTTGTAAGATTCCATAATTTTTCTCTAGAAACAAACAAAAAGCTTCTCGGACAGAGGCACCAACCTAAAAGAGCACCAAGCGCAAAAGGAAAACCTATCGCCGTCCACCCGCGCATGACAGCTAGAAACGAACCACTTCGGTAGAGTGTAGCCATGTATGGGTGCCAATAGGCCCCGGTATACAGAGGCAACAGCGGCAGCAAGCTGCAGGACATGGGAGCAAGGGCAACCTAGTACTCGAGAAGTTCCTGCACTTACGCACGCAGTCACTAACAAATGCAGAGAAATATACTCTGTAGAAGGAAGAGAGAGAGGGGTAAAAAGAAGCTGCGAAAGTGACTAGGGGACGGGCCGTGAGTGCATAGATCGAGAGGAAAGAAAGAAGCGTGGTGCCGGCAGCGTCGGTGGTCCGGGGACTCTTAGCGAATGCACGCTGCAAATATTGACGGCGGGCCCCCGAGATCTTCAGCTGCGGGAGCCTTGCAGGACCCTCGCGCGAGAGGGGCTTGCAGCAGCAGGAGCGGCCGTTCCTGCTGCTGCCGGTTTTCTTCTCCCCGCCGTCAATAACGTGCCAGCCGTAGCGTCATCACCGTCGCTAAGTGAGTGCATCCTCGCAAGAGTGCCCTGATTCTTCCAAGGAACATACCAGCCCGACCCCCCTCCCCCATATTTCTCCCTTTTTCCTACACGATACCACACGCTCTCGCAGCCTGCTGTGAAAGGCCTCGCCAATAGCCCAGAAAACCGGCTGGCCGGGGAGATGAGCTAAAATGCGAGAGAAAAGAAGAAAACTAAAGTATGACACGGCTCTCTCAGAGTCTTAAGTCTTGGCCTGTGCGTGCCGCTCTCCGAGTTCCTGTGCCTAGATTCTCCTCTTCATTTGTTTAATTTTTCTATCTTTGTTATCCCCGGCGCCTCCCTTTTGGAGGTAGCTTTTTTGTTCTATTTCAACATAAAGGCCTGATAAATGAACAGTGTGAGAAGGCATGGTGGCAAGAAGTGCGGAGGGCAAGAGAAAGACAGCCAAGCGAAAAGGGCCCTGAAGAACGGAAGAAAGAAAAGAGAAGGAGGCAGAGGCCAGCGCAAGTCGTGGGGAAAAGTTTGGCTGTCGAAAGTCTCGGGTTTCCAGTACTCTAATGCACCCGGCGCCTCTGAGCTGGCGCGTCCGACGCCCTGCCAGCTCCGAGATGGCGTCAGGGTGGAGTGTTCGCCCGGGCGTTTTCTCGTACGTGGACCTTATTTCTCGCCATTAACGACGCGCGTGGCTTGCTCGCTCACTCGTCCTGAAGCTCGTTCGCCGCTACATCCACGCTCTCACGCGTCGATACGCTCTCCGCGATCTCGCAAGGTCTCCAACATCGATAAATCTGTGGCATTCGCTGACCGCATTCTCGCCAGTACGACTGCAAGCAAAGCGTGGCGTAAAGCAAGCTTTCATGAAATTTTGAGGCGCGTGAGTCTAGGAACTAACATTTTTAAACATGGATCCTATATCTCACATATTTTAGTGGGATTGCGGAGGAAAAGGAGGAAGCAACAAAAAGGGAGAAGGCAGGGAGGTTAACCAGAAAGACATCCGGTTGGCTACCCTACACTGGGGGATAAAGGAAGGGGACAAGAAAGACGAGAAAGAGGGAAGAGAGGGAAAAAGGGGGGGGGGGGAGAGACTGACAGTAATTTCACTGCAGCGTGTAGAACTCTACCGCATGTCAGAGGCGTTCACACAAGCCTGTCTTTCTCAGGAAACGCAGCAGGGCTTTCACTGCCTTGTGGGCTGTCGAGGCATGTGTACGTTGCTGTAATAGCACCTGCACAGAAAGAGGCCGATCATCCAGTCGCCGCATTGCGTTGGCAAGTACTTGTCTCTTTGAGGCAAATCGAGGACAATGACACAGCAGGTGTTCGATATTTTCGTCGGTGCCGCAAACATCGCACGCCGCACTGTCAGTAATTCTGATTAACGTGGTATAAGCTTTCGTGAAAGCAACTCCCAGCCAAAGGCGATAGAGAAGCGAAGCTTCACGTCGATGTAGGCCGGGTGGAGGCCGGAGTTGTAGTGAAGGGTTGAGCTCGTGCAGTCGTGTACGTCGTATGCTTGGTGTGTTCCACTCAGTCAGTGTGAGACTGCGGGCCAGTTGACGAATCTGCCTCGCCGCATCCGCTCTTGAAAGCGGTATCGGAACGCTGTTCGCTTCTTTATGTGACGTGCGAGCAGCATGATCTGCAGAATCATTGCCGCCTATACCACTATGCCCAGGTAACCACTGAAAGACGATGTCATGGCCTTTTTGTATTAACAGGTGGTAAAGTTTCACGGTTTGGTAGGTCAACTGGTCGTGGCATCCGCGTCGGAGAACTGATATCAGGCACTGTAACGCTGGTTTTGAGCCAGAAAACACAGCCCATTTACCTGGTATTTCTTCTGAATTGATGTGTTCCAGTGCATTGCGCAGAGCCTCGAGTTCTGCCGTCGTCGAACTTGTCAAATATGAAGTCCTAAAACACCGAGTTATCCCTTGTGATGGTATAACCACTGCTCCACCTGAACTAGACGGCGTAGTAGAGCCATCCGTGAAATGTGCACGTGGTTACTGTAGTTTTCTTCCAGTAGGGATAGACTCAGTTGTTTCAGGGCATGTGTCGGTAAGTCCGATTTTCTCCTCATTCCTGGAATCATTAGGTGAACTCGCGGCCGGCTCAAGCTCCAAGGAGGAAGCAGTGGCTTTGATGCAGGTGCGTATGTCTCAGCAAACGATGAACGATGCTTGGAGACAATAGTGCCGTATGTCGTGCGGGGCCTTTCAGCAGCTAGGCTCGCCAGGTGGTGAGAAGGGGTCCTGGCATAATGCCTGAGGTGCATGCGCATTGTCTCGGTAATAATATGCGTATTTATCGAGTGATCTTGAGCGATGGCAATGGTTTCAGCCGTTGAAGCACTGCGGGGTATTCCAAGGCATATCTTAAGTGCTTGGGCTTGAATGCTCTGAAGTGCGCGCAGGTTGGTCTTGCCGGTGTTAGACATTGCAGGTAAGCTGTACCGTAAGAATCCGATAAACAGCACTCTGTACAGTTGTAGCATGGATAATATGGGCACTCCCCAATTTTTTCCTGCAAGGAATTTGAGCATGTGGCATGTTGCGATCAGCCGCTTCTTCACATAGTTCACGTGTGGAGTCCACGACAGGTTTCTATCTATTATGACTCCCAAGAACCTGTGGCTTCTGCTGAACGATATGTATTCTTCATTAATCGATATACTGTAAGCAGACATTGGTTTCCGCGTGAACGCTACCACTGCACATTTTCCGCAGGACACCTCGAGGCCTTGTTTACGAAGATAGCATGACGCGGTTGTAGCAGCCTTCTGAAGGCGGGCGCGAAGCTGAGGCCTTGTCACACCTGATGTCCAAATGCAGATGTCATCAGCATAGACAGAAAGTTCTACAGTGCTAGGTAGCTGCTCGACTAGACCAATGAGAGTTAGGTTGAAAAGGGTAGGGCTTAGCACTCCTCCCTGAGGAACTCCTCGGCTGCTGTAATAATCAGGTGTTGGGCCATTCGCTGTCATCCCGTAAAATGATCTCAGATGTAAGTAGCTGTACACCCACATATATATCTTGCCACCAAGACCTACTGTTTCCAAAGCACTAAGGATGGCTTCATGGGTGACATTGTCGTAAGCCCCCTTAACGTCTAGAAACAGGGCGGCGCACAGTCTCTTACAGGCTTTCTGGTGTTGAACATATGTCACCAGATCAACAACGTTGTCGATTGACGAATGGCCGCGCCTGAATCCGGTCATGGATACTGGATAGATTTCGTAGTGCTCTGAATACCACTCCATTCGTGTTAGAATCATTCGTTCCATCGTTTTTCCCACACAACTGGCAAGTGCGATAGGACGGTATGAGGCAATATCCAAAGGAGATTTACCAGCCTTTAGAAGTGGAATGAGGCGACTTGACTTCCATGCCTGGGGAACAGTACCAGTCTGCCAGGAGTCGTTGTATAGGCGTAAGAGTGCCTTACGAGCTTCGTCTCCAAGATTACAAAGGGCACGATAGGTAATGCCGTCAGGACCGGGTGCTGAAGAACGTCTGCACAGAGCCAGTGCCGCCTCTAGCTCATTCATAGAAAACTGGCATTCCATACGGGGATCACGTGAGGGTGGTGGGTTGTCAAAAGTTCCCGTTCTTGATACTGTGAAATTGGAATCACCGGCAATTCTTCTACAGAAAGATTCTGCGACGTCAATCTCTCTGCATCGAAGGTGAAGTGCCGGAGATGTAAATGGGTGTCGCTGACCCAAGGTTGTGGTAAGACCCCGGACAGTTCGCCATATCAGTGATAGGGGCTTTCGTGGATCCAACGACTCGCAAAAGGATGTCCAACGTCGCCTAGCCAGTTTATCCATGTGCCGCTGCATTTTCTTTTGAATGCGTCTAGCCAGCCTCAAATCATCCATGCACTTTGTCCGTCGGTACCTTCGTTCTGCACGACGGCGTACTGCGCGAAGTTTCTCAAGCTCGATGTCGAAATCGGTGCGCTTGTGGCTAGTCAAATGTGTATGCGAGGTATTCTGCAGGACATCCTTTATCGAGTCCTCTAGGTTATATGATGAGCCGTCGGTACAGCAGTCTCCCATTAACATTTTGAATTTCGGCCAATCGGTGTACTTGAGGCCTCTTGAGGACTTGGAGCTGGTGAAACCTTCTATACACAGGTAAGTTGGTATATGGTCGCTGCCCCGCGTTTCCAGATCCGGAAACCAGTGCACTTTCCTGATAAGTGAGCGAGAAACCAATGTAAGGTCTAGGCAGCTGCTATAGGCTGATCCGCGTAAATATGTAGGGCTTCCATCGTTACAAACGCAGAGTTCGTACTCCGAGGCTAAGGACACCAATTTTCTTCCTCTAGAGTTGTCCCTGGAGCTTCCCCATAGGAAATGGTGGGCATTGAAGTCGCCAGTGATCACCCATGGCCTTGGAGTCGATGTCAGAATACCGCGCAAGCGCTCGCAGTCAAGACGGCTTGACGGAGATAAGTAAGCTCCGATAATCGTGAAAGCAACATTTTCCTTCTTCACAGTAAGGCACACATACTGATTCCCTTCATCAGGCGAGACTCTGTGGTGAACGTAAGTGAGGTCATGGCGCATGAATACAATAACTTTGCTGCAGTCTCTGTGAGTGGAGGACATAAAGCACTCATATCCTGACAGCTTGATTGAAGCACACAGGTTGGGTTCACAAATCACAATAATGGGAAAGCGGTTCACAAATACAAATTGTCTAAAGTCAGACATGCGCGACTTCAGTCCTCTGGCGTTCCACTGAAGGACAGATGCATTCTTGACTTCCGCTCGAAACGACGGTGCCTCGCTGGCAATGGTTTTACCTTAAAGCTGCAAGCACCTGACTCAGGGTGTCCAGCACATGCAGTGCGGTCTGCGCAGCAGAAGTCTTCATATTACTCAGTAGGACACGCATGGTACTCATCAGCGATTGCAGCAAGCTTATCACTTGATCTTCATTCATCGCATCACTGGTTTGAGGGGTCGTCGAGGGCGGCGGGATTTGATGCAGCTCCGAAGTAGGTTGGCGTCGTGGAAGAGAGGGCCACTGTTCGGAAGGCGCGACTGCTGTCCCTTTCTTCTGTTTGGCAGTATCCGTCTTCAGTGAGCTCGGTGTTTGTGGGTCAGCCTCTTTGATAGAGGATGACATCTCTCTATCGGTAGAGCCGTTTTTCCGTGATGGTCTTCGCCCACGACGCCGTCGTCGGCGTAGTGTAGCGGCAACTTCCCTGTGCGTTGAATTGTCCCGCACCATACGCCTGAGTACCGCGTGCTCGTTTCGCACCCGCGGGCAATATTTGAATGAGGCCTCATGAGCGCCGTGGCAGTTTGGACATCGTAGCATGGTGGCACTGCAGGCGTCTTTTGAGTGAGACTCAGCGCACCGCGGACACACAACTTTGTTCTCACAGACACCTTTTACGTGTCCCATCTTGAAGCACTTGTAGCATTGCAGTGGCTTCGGTATGTAAGGACGCACTGAGTGGCGAACATGGCCAACTTTGACATACGAGGGAAGGCTGTCTCCCTCGAACACAAGCCTCAAGCAGCGTGAGTTGCCGAGTCTGGTAATGTGCGTAATGCGGGTGCCTTCAGTCGCTGGCTTTATTAGTATTGGCAGGTCATTAGCTGAGATGGAAAGATCCACATCATAAATGACGCCAACAGTGCCATTACAACCTGTAGCGACCATTGGCCGAACTTTCACGTTGCCTATTTCTGTTATGTGCCGAAGGCTTTGCAGTGCGCTACGGTGCATAACGTCTACAGCAAGGACATTCTTTCGTTTATTGATCCTCACGTCTTTGATCTCATTCGGCACGGTTTCCTCGAGAAGCACAGAAAGAACTTGCCTGTTGAGGAGTCGCAAGTTAGATGCAGGATCTTCAGGCATAAACAGCATGGTGTGCGGCCACCGCTGTGGTGCAGTCTTAACGGTGGAAACACTTGCCGACGATGCCGTTCGCAGCAGTCTTCGTTTTGTAGATCGATTCATGACGACCGTGAAGTCATCATCCGATGACTCAAAGCCGTCCGAATACAAATCGGTTGCCTCACTGTCGGTGTCGCTCGACGCATTGCTACGCTTCCTGGACGACGAAGTCC
Organism: Rhipicephalus microplus; assembly: GCF_013339725.1. Classification (NCBI taxonomy): domain Eukaryota; kingdom Metazoa; phylum Arthropoda; class Arachnida; order Ixodida; family Ixodidae; genus Rhipicephalus; species Rhipicephalus microplus. The sequence goes on from NC_051165.1 coordinate 271,565,048, forward strand.
GGCGCGACGGTTGCACGCCTGGAACATTCTCGGGTGTGTCCTGAAGCATCACCGCAAAGGAGGAAGCGGCAGCTCCCAGGATTTCGCGGGATTGCAGTACGCAAATAACACAGCGCCATACACAATCACAGGTGAGCGTGCAGAAGTGGGGCCCACTGAGGTGCGCCGGTGACGTGGTTATTTGTAGGCACTATTTTTGAGCAATTATTACTTTTTCAACCATGGGCTTGATGGTTACTAGCCTTTTAGAATGTGATAATCTGATGTCTTATCGAGGCCGTTTGCCAATTTAAGTTACCACGCTTCATTACTCTCTGGATGAGAATGAATGACCGTCGTCGTTGCCTGCAGCAGCTTCAGTGATGCGTTGCTAAGAACGTGGTCAAAAGTTCATTTCCTGGCAAGAGGGAAGGTAAACGTTGTGAGAGAGCATTGTGCAATACGCCCACTGTAGAGCGTATTCAGTCCAATCAACACCGTTCTGTGCTTGATGCTGCAACGCTATATACACAAACTTATGATGGTTAATGCAGGCCTAACAGACTACTTTCCCGATGCTACCTTTGGAGAGCTTTGGTGGTTGTGGTTTTCCGAAAGATTCGATCAAGCCTCGAACAGAACATGGAATAGTCTGGTGTACGGCACACATCCAAATGGAAGGGAGCGATCGGGCAGATCATCTGGCTCAAGGCATAACTAGCCGAGTCGCTATACATATCGCTCGAACTACTGAATGCTGATGTCTAAGCTTTGCACTGTCACGGACTGCGGAGGGACAAGGGCCTTTGTCAGGCTGTTCGCCTTTAGCCCTTTGCCCCTGCAGTGAGCTCTGTATCCGGCTTACTGTAAATAAAAATACTACTACTACTACTACTACTGCCTCTCCGACACCCGATGGAGCACCAAGAGACACACTCGAGGCACAGAGACAAAAAGGTGAACCAAAGCACCTCCTCATCCCAAACGCAACAAAAGAGAAGCGAGGAACTGGCGCCAATTACGCACTAACAGCTATCGACATGTACACAGATTTCACAAAATATTTCCCGAAACACACAGCAACGAATTTCCATTGTGCGACTCCGCCACGACACACAGGTGCGCAAGCTCCACTTTTGCACAGAGCGTACGACTGACGTCGACTCAACGCTTACCAAGAGCAGGCCTAAATAGGTACACGAAGGCGCATTCTTCGAACTGGACTTGGCAAGCCAAGTGGTGACCATTGATCAGGCTCATCAAGCCGCAATTTCCAGTGGGGCCCTGAACGAGGGGCTGCACCAGAAGTAGCCATGGAGCCTTACACATACAGGAAAGATGTTTATCTCTCTCTCTCTCTTATAGTGGCAGCATTCGTTAAAGAACTAATGCAGTGTAGTCCTTCGTAACGTGCTGCAGTCTCTCGCAAGGACCACAAAACGCGCACGAGGGGCTGAGAAAATGTCGTTTTCTGGTCACACATCCAAACAAAGCCAACCACCAAGTTCAGTAACTGTGCTCTAGCTAGACGACGTAAGCCTCAATTGTGAGAACGCACCGCTGGACAGATAATCTTATTTCTTTAGTGTTATGGAGTTTGTTCTTGATTATTTATCATATAGTATCTGCAAGATTTCAAAAAATGTCGCTTAGAATAGGGTCATTGACTAACTCTCATACTTGGCTCACATCTCGACAGCCGATATCATAGAAGAAAATAATTTGTTTTTCGCGCGCTGTCTACATATCTTGTATTATACACGCACAAAACGCGTATTTCGTGTATAAAGCCAGCAAGTACTTAAAATGTTATTCATCTTTGCCTCAGCTGTCAGTTGAAATATACATCACAAGCAAAATATAAATCAGCAATATGTCTCGTTTAGGAGATAAAAGCAGGCATAAACGCCCGAGAACAAGATTTGTCGTATGTTACGCTTTCACCGAGGAAAAAAACTAGAAGAAATAAAAAATGCACAAAATTCGAGTAGTAGTGAGGTTGCGTAGCTGCTGGAGAAGTGCCAAGGCGTGCGGTGCATACCGCCTCCCTATCAGGTTGTTCCCGTAATGCACACAGTAAGGTAGCGAAGTACCCACTGTCCATCTCGCTGGAACGTGGACCGACGCCCCCATAACCGCCACACGACGGACGCCATTTTCTAGTTTTCCCAAAAGCTTCGGGTGGACGTTCGAAAGGCCACCCACCGATTCCCTAGCCTCTCGATCCCTCTTTTTTCCCCAATTCTCGCTTGGACACCACGGAGAAATAGGGAGAAAAAAGGGAACACAAGGAGCGCGGCACGTGATGTAAGAGTGATTGAGACTGAAAAAAAAGAACAATAAAAAATCGAAGCAGCAGAATGGCATTACAAAACCATGGGGAGCGAAGCGGGATCATCAGCTTTTTTTTTCTCTGTTCCCCTTCGCCGCACTCAACACTATTTTCGGGCTGTCCTTTCCCCCAAGTGTTTCCCCATTTTCTCCCTTTCTTTCAGTCAAGTGCACCTCTGTCAGTCATGGTCCTTCTCTCCCTTTGTTTTCCCCCGATTCCCGTAACATATAGCAGTCACCCCGCCGCAATGACAGGAAAAGGTCGGGGTAGGCGAACATGCCGTAGGGCTAGCGAGTGACTGGAAGCGGCTGCAAAGCAACTGAAGCAAAGAGAAACGCGGGAAAATAAACGCAGTTTTGCTACAAGAAGCACAGTAGTGGAGTTAGTATTCACTTTGGCTGGCAGGCGCCACTGCCCTACTGTTTTATTGATTATGATTTCTTGTGGCCTACCATTGTTCTTTCTTTAATCTTTCTGAACTGTTGTGCCGCACGAGCGAATCTCGTTGAAAAGGCAGTGGCGGAAAAGAAGAAAAGGCCTAACGGGTAGACGGAGCAGTGCAAAGCTGGCGTGGCTTTGAGTGCTCCAACGGAAGCGTTCTCCTTTGCCGCGTTTTTTTTTTCTTTGACGGAATTTACACGCGTCTCGAGCGGCGTAACGTTGCACTATCATCCGGAGCGAGCACGCTCAATAACGCGGCCGCAGCGGCAGAAACAAAGACTCGGGAATGGGTAACAACACGATGACAGAGAAAGTAAAGGACACAAGTCGAAATCGAGAGTGATTGAACAAAATAAAAATGAATACTAAGATAGAGGGGGAGGGGGGAATACTCGACCTATGAAATCGCCTCGCGTTTTGCCCGTCTTCTTCGCTCTCCCGTCGAACACGAAAAACCACGCGAACCGTACGTATATACACGCAGATATACAGAGCAAACGTATCCATACGAAGGAAAAAGAAACCATGGATCCAAGTTATTCAGCAACAAAAGCAACGGATGAACATCGGCAAAAAAGAAAGGTGAGCCGCGGAGCAAAAGTGGAGGAAGCGCAGGAAAGGAGGCGCAGGAGCCAATGCCTGTAATACGGGGCAACCGAGCAGCCTGCTAGCGTCGGTGGATTATGTTTCGTTCGTCAGTTTGTTTGTTTGTTTGTACGCGTTTCTCGCGTGTCTCTCGGGTAAATGTAAAAGAGAGAGGAAGAGGGGACCGCCATTTTCGGCGTACGTGCGGTGCAGCGTAGTAGCCACTACCGGACCATTAGGTTCCTTTGGGGAATAAAGGAAAAAAAAATGAATCGTAAAGAAAGAAACGCAGCCGCGAACGCACGCACAAACACGCACCGCAATCCAATAAAGTCCAATTTATGCCGCTTCTCTTGGGCCACCGGTATAGGGTGAGCGTGCGTGTTATACCTGTCTCCTTTCCTGCTGTCCCTCTCTCACTTGTCCCTCAAAACCTTTCTCTGGCTGTGCTCGTCGTATTCCCGATTCACTCCTCCCCTTTTGCGTATTTGCCTGCTTTCCCTTCGGCACGCACTCGCCTTCTACTACCCCCGTAAAGTCACACTAGCCATCTTCAAGAACAGACGTGGAAGTGGGAGATCCTACCGCCCTTTCAGATCCCGCCATGAGGAGAGCAGTGGGAAAAGATCGCTGTTCGCAACGGGAGGGAAAAAAAGAGGAGGAGAGCTGAGAGAAAAATCATGCTTGACAAGAAGTAAACCAAGTGACTTTGCCTCCCCTGGGCCCCCGCATCCACTTGCTGCCTGAATAATGCACAAAATGTTGTAACTCGCTCACTCAAGGGTTGCACTTTCTCCCACGAGACCTACCTAATCTTTGTCCCTTTTTTTGCTTCTATTTCTTCACGCCGCTATGCTGCCGCCATTCATACCCTCTCGTTTCCCTACCCTGCTGGTCTGCTTTATTTCTCGCGGTAGTGGAAGCATGAGAAGAAAACTCGACCGCAAAAAGCACTAAGCGACTGCGTCATGTTGCTTCACGTCATGAAGCCCTCAAAAGGACCTGAAGTGCACTCAGGTACCCCGAGCGGTCTTTCTCTTTCGCTCTTGCGTGAGGTGGGGCTGCAAGCGGTACGTCGTGTCAATTTTTACCTCTGTGGCATTTCACAGGTCTACGTGCATTGCAGGTACACTTTCTTATTTATGTTACATACCGAGATATATTAGGGGCAAGGCAGAGAAGGATATGCAGAAGGAAAAGTCTGGTGTGTTGCTGCCCTACACAGAAAAAAAAAAGAGACGGGGAAGTTGAAACAAGAGGGAGCAAAAAGAGCTGGGCAGAAAGATAAAGAGCAAATCTGACTGTACCATCACAGTAGGTCGCTATTACCACTGATTTTCGCTGCGTAATACTGCTTTCACATCGCACTAAAGAATGAAATTAAGGCCACAGCCGCTTAAGCAAGTCTATTATTCTCAAAATCGGGTACAGTTCCTTCACCGGCCGTAGCGTCGGTAACTTCTGGTGTCGTAATGCTAGGAATTGACAGCGCAGACACAAGGACAGATAAACACATTAGACACATTAGACGTGGCGCCTACTGTGCTTTTTTTTTATTCGTGTATGTTAGCACTCCCCCTTCCGAACAAGTCCGACAAGCGACGGGACGCTACAATGCTGTGTCGGTGATGGGTAGGCGTTGTCTTTACCAATTGGTTCAGTTATTGCATTATTATGGCTAGCTCCCCCGACGGTGATAACTGCCATTGCGTAGAAACTCTCGACCATGTCGTGCTCCATTGCCCAGACTTTGAAGAATATCACCGAACCCTCTAGTGTGCTTTAAGGAAACTGTATGATCGACCCTTTACACTGGATAATATCTTGGGTGCGTGGCCTTCAAGTACTTCAGCCCAGAAAGCCACACGAGCACTTCTACAATTCTTTAGGGCAATATCACTGTGCGACTGCCTGTGAAACATGAACTGTGTGTGCGGTGTGTGTGTTATGTGCAATGTGTACATCCTCCTCCTTCTCTTACTCCTCTCCCCCCTCTCTGTTTTCTCCCTTATCCCTCTCTCTCCCCCCATTTAGGGTATTCTAAAATGATTTAGCATGTAACGTCAGTTGGGGCCTGCACACTGTTCTTTGACGCACCAGGTGCAGGATCCGTCATCAGTGGAAGCCGTATTTTGCGAGAATCGTTTGCCTCAGATATTTAGAATCTGACTAGTTAATTCAGCATTATGTACTGTTAGACCATAGAACAAACACACAAAGAAAGCGACACATTTACGTCTTCTGACATAATTTATGTACTTTCCTGTGATTTAGCCGTTGTCCGAACGAACGAACGAACTAACGAACGAACAAACAAATTAATCAATAAATGAATAAATGAATAAATGAATGAATGAATGAATCAATAAATGAATGAATGATTGAAGATACGTCATTCTATGCAGCCAACTACAGCCAATGTCTTATGCGAGTCTTAGTGAATGAGAAGAAATAATAGAAAATAAATTGAAACATCGATAAAATTGGAAGCTGATGTGCGCGTGTACAAGAGCCAGTGACTGAAATACTTAAAACTTATATTTTGAAATCATTTGACGTGAAGCAGTACAGGAAACGAGAACACAAGCCACGCTTGATGGCTCCAGACTGTATTTCGTCACCATGTCCACGCAAAGCACGGTATGCAGTCACGGCGGCAGAGAACTGCCCCAGCAACGTCGTTCAAGCAGCAGCGCAATGCTACTGAGCCGCCAGGTGGGTGAATGTTTTAGCGAGAGTATAGCTTTAATTCAAGAACAAAAATAGCTGCTGGCCAGTGAGAAATGAAACTGAGTGAGACAAGTTAAAACTTGACGCCGTTTTCTTGTCTTGAAATTACGAAGTACATTAAAGACCTTTCTTTTTGCTTGTTTGCCCAACAAATCTCATAATCAAATGTTGTTGCTAAAGTGCTATTTATGGCATGCCTGTACACTCTCCCACTTTTTTTTTACGTTGATGGCTCAAACATAAGCAATATTAGAGGGAGAGTCTGCTGCACTTTAAAGGGAAAAATAACTTCATTTGGAGGTCAGCGGTGGAGAAAAAGAACGCGGGCGGGCCCCATGGCTTTCCGTTCGGCGTCAAGCTTTCGCAGCAGGAACGACAAATGAGTGTTCGAAGCGGGCACCACTTGGAAGCACGATTAGGCCAGTGAGCGGCAGTTTGTCGGATCGCTTTGCAGCAGTTCGGCACTGGAGCCTAACCTAATTTTTGAAGCTCACTTCACGGGCGAGAGCCGCCTCATTATCTGCTCTTTGACTCGCACCGTTTTCAAACGAACTTCCCTAATGGGTCTCGCCAACTAAAAATATTAGAAGAAAGACGGCGAAAAAAAATGACACGCTCCTATGGGACAGCCTGCACGCTGCGTTCCGCCGGCAACAAATCGAATTAAACGACTCATCTCTCTTTGAGTGCCCACGGAGCGGACGCTCCGACGAACGGTTTCGCGAAATCAGCTTAGATGAATCGGAAGTGGCAGCGAATGCGACCGGAAGAGGAAGTGACGATATTGAGAGGCCCCTGTTTCGCTTTGGTCGATTCGCAATGGCTTTTGAATGCGCGGAGCTTTCAATTTTATTAGCGCGGCTCAATCCGTTCTGTTGCGGGCGCTACAGCAGGCATCTGCTCGGTGCTCTCACTTGCACCTTTTTTTACGTCTCTTTTTTTTTATTTAGAGGTTCCGATTCGCTCTAGTGCGTCCACATCCAATTCGTTGGTATCTCCGGCTACCCGCACTGATGGTGAATCAGTCAATGTGAAGTTCTCCTACTAAGCAAGAACAACCGTGTTGGATCACAGCTTCTGTAACAGCCACGTTCTTATATGAGAAAAAAATACAAGATAACGTCTGCGCCTTCTGATTTGAGTTCGGAGCAAGGAGTCCTCGGTGGATCAAAATGTTAAAGTGCACCCGGTTTCTTTCTTTTATATCAGCCAGGTTTTCCAGCTTCCACCCGATGACGCTGTTTCGTGATCACCAATATTTGGGCTTTCAGTCGGTCATTTATGATTGCAGCACAGAATAAGAAGTTTTTCATTTGTGAGATGCTGACCTTGGTTATCACGTGTCTGCGTTTCGCTTTAGTCGAGCGCTCATTTAACAAATGACTTAGACACACATATCAACAGCGTTATGAAATAAGATCAAGCTTGTTATAAATATATTTTTGCCTTCTCGAATTTTGCGAAGGCTTCGGAATACCTGCACAAAATCCACGTAGAAAACCTATACTTCGTAAATATGTGTTGATGTTATTGCAAATGCAACACGGTCTTAGAAGCTAGAGGAAACATGTTAGGTCAGCTCGGTTATCTTACTCATCTGTATAAGTGCAAGCAACAAAAGGTTCGAAGCACTTTCTCGCCACGTGACAAAAATGCATAATACTGCTAAATTTTGTTGGAGATTTACAGATAAATATTGGAATACAAGCTGCCAAATGTCATTCTTTTGCAAAAAGGTGAGGAAATGGGAGAACAGTCAAGGATACCGTTTGAGAAAACGAGTGACCCTTTGCAACGCTATTCTGATGTGCAGCCGTTGGAACGATAAAGAGGACGAGGAGTGAGGGCGACACTGATCCATGTTTCCACTCTGTTCTTTTTGTGGAGAAGAGAAAACTGTGGAACACTTTTTGATCTCTTGTAGAAAATTTTCATAATTAAGAAAAGTATCATTAGGAATTCCGTTACGAATCTTTGGATTTGCCTTGACAACGTGATATTTACTATCCCCTAGGTGCACATGCCCTAGGGCACAGCAACGGGAAAGTGTGCGAGGCCGTGCAAGATTTCATTGTACAGTCGAAGAGATTTACTCAATAACCTCAATTCCAAAAATTTCACAGTTAACCAATGTAGACTTCTGAAAAGTTTTTTTTTTGATATCAATCATTTATTGCTCCTTCAGTAGGAACTAATTCATCAAAATCTTTTGTCAGGAATAATTTGCAAAAAGTATATACGTTAGTATTCTTCTGACTAGTAGTTAAATCTATATATTCCTTTTTGTTAAGCTGCCCGATTCTTGGCCAATCCCCCATAGGGGGATGTGAGCCACAAGTTTAGGATACGATCTACATCTACATCTACAAAGAAAATCGCTGCTGCATTTGCTCAAGTTGATGCAGCTGAGAAGATTTTAGTCATTAAGGTTTGGTCCTACACATGCCAGCAGCCTTCGTGAATCACAAGGGTGTCAGCGGAACTTTCAATTCCTGTCGTGATAGCTGGTCAGAGCGACCAATACGCATACATTTTGCGCACAAGCATTTGTTTCATCCACACCAAGATAAACTTCCTATAAAACCAGAATTTAAAAGAAACAAATTCGGCAAAATTATAAGCACAAAAAATTAACATCATAAATGCTTAAAAGCTTCATAAAGAACCATAATCACGAAGAGAACAAAAGTGAACGGACGGAACGTAGACAGCCAGCATGCAAAGAGCGCTAGCGAATGGTCGAGCATACGACTTCTTTTTTTCTTTTTTTTTGATCGATAAATTTACTCGCAGTGACGAGAGGGAGGAGAGAGTGACAGAGTGAGGTCGGTGACAATACGGAGACGGAATGGCGAGAAGCGAAATAAAGCCGTTCCTATCAGCGTCACGACTTCAGAGGTGCAGGCGAAGGAGGAGGGTTGTCGGGTCATTATCTCTCCCAGGCTAATGTAGTTATACGAGCGCGTGTTATACGGGGTGTGTGGAGGGAGGGAGAGAGAGGAGGGGGGTTTTCCTGCTTCGACCTCATGCAGCGCGGTCCATTCCATTCTGAGCGCCGGAGCCGCGATCGACGGCCTCGTCGCATAATTACTGCCTTCAAGCGTCCGGGCTTCTTTCTTGCCCCACGGCCGGCTATTTTCCCTGACCGCGGACTGCCGGCGGTGTATACACCACGTGCAGTCGGTGACAGGCAGCTCCGTCTTTATTAGCACGCTGCATGAGCGACATAAAACACTTGGGCACGCGGTGACACTGCCTCCAACGGCAACGCGAGAGAGCGGGGCGACCTTCCTTCCACCCTTATCGGCGCTTTCGTGACACACGATGACGCTTGCACGCGCACGCAATGCCGTGGGCATGGACCTCGTCTCGCGACGGTGTACACTTGGCAGTGTCAACCACTGCACGCGCGCGCGCGTGTGTTTACCGTCTTCCCTACCGCGGCGATCTAGCCGACAACAGCTCGGATGTTCGTGCGATTGCGTTACTTGCTAATCGTGTCCGTTACGTACTGAATACAGTCTCTTAGGTCATGAAGCAGTTTGTGTGCATGAGGGAGTAAAATATTGTGGCATAACGATGCAACGCAGCGGCGCAGAGGCTGTCACTACACTAAGAGCGGCCGGCAAATGCCACGTTCAAAAACAGAAGCACCAGCTGCTGTGTTCATGCGAGGACAATGGGCTAGCGAGGATGAGGCTAGCAATTGCGATAACAGAAGATATAACAGAGAGGGATCGATTCGCTCAAGTGTTAACGCCTGTGAACTAAACCACTGAAAGGACTACAGGGAAGTAGAGTGAATATTGTGAGTACTAGACAAACGTTACCTCGTAGAAAAATAGAAAACAATTTATTGATACGGCGGTTTTAACGCCTCCACAATAAAAATAGCAGCATATCAACGGAGTAAATGATAGAGAGTGGGGCGAAGCATCCGTCCGCCCATGCGTTTGTCTGTGTGACCGTCCGTGCGTCCATCCGCCAGTCCGTGCGTCCGTCTGTTCGTGCGTCCACACGTCCATCTGTGCGTCCGTCCCTGCGTTCGTCCATGCATCCGCCCCTGCGTCCGTCCATGCGTCCATCCGTCTGTGCAGCCATCCGTGCGTCCATCCATGCATCTCTCTGTGTGTTCATTTGTCCATTTATTGCACACTCCAAGTACCACCACCTCGCATATTTTCATCATATATTCCCCATATAGAAGCACCGCCATCCAGTAGACATTCCAAAGACTAAACAAGAGGTGGCACACGCACACTATCTTACGGCTTGCGCTTCGGGTCTACTTCTTACCTTTAACCACCTCGAGTTCATGGTATGTACTAGTTTACTCTATTCATGGCACTGCGGCTCGACGCTCGCTACTACACCTTTCTAAAACCAAGGAGCTTACGCCCAGAGAGTATAACGTAGCCACCCTTTCTAGTCAGACAGTGCTCAATGTTGATGCCAATGGCTGCTAAGGGAGAAGGAGAGACAGGATAATTCGGCTTTTAGTTAACGCGCACGCTGCGAATTTTTTAGTGTTCAACAACGCACGCGAGAAATCTCCCACTGGCACCGCCTTGCAGGTCAAAACGTAAGACTAGTTACACACTACGACTACGACTACGACTACGACTATTACGAGGGACGAACGGGTGCCGCTTTCAAGAGCTTCGCCTCTAAAACAAACGTAACGTGTTATTTCACTCCAGTACCAAGAACGATAAAATAAGTACATTTGAGTTCCATACAAAAATGCAATGTCTGTCCTATTGCTAAAAAAAAAGGCGGGCAGGCACTTTAGCACGTAAAAAAAGAGAAATAAAAATGATATATGGTAGACTCATGAGCATTGTGGAGGAGCGATAATAACAGCTAAAACAATCTGGAAAATGACGTTTTCTTCTCCTTCCTTAAATCAACCGTTAGCGTGGCAAGCTTATTATGCAAACTCTGTAACGAAGAATGAAGATTATCTAAAATAAAAACAAGAAAGTACCGATTTCTTTTACGGGTAAATAGATAATTACGAACGCCAATCAGTTTAGCGATCTGAATGCATTTATCAAAGAGTTGAAAAGGGAAAGGGGGATGGGTCGTTGGTGTGCGAAAACAAGTAATTTGTGCACTTCGTTTTACACTCGTGGCTCTTTCTTTTTTTTCTTTCAAATAAAAAGGAGACGAAAGGGCTATTAAATTAGGGTAATGAAGGCGAGAAGACCATAGCGCGCTTGCAATCTGGACGGTGACACAAATAACACATGCACGTGCGAACAATAGGGTGCGACGAAGACGCGGTCCAAAGGTACATGAGCTCCACAACGCCCGCTGGGAAAAACACGAAATACATAAAACAGACACACGCAGATTCGGACTGGATGCCTCAAAGCCAAGTGCCGCGCACGGCAACAAAATCGCTGCTTCATACGCCATGCTATGTGAGCCTCAAAGTGGTCGTTTACTTGTAAAGTTTTGTATGCACGCACAGCAAGTAGAAAGAACGTCGTCTTGTATTCGTTTTTATTGAAACAGCTTATGTACGCGACAGCGCAAGGGAATCGTGGGACGAGAGTTGCTGTTCCTCGTTTCACAGGTTTGTTTTTTTTTTCGGTCCCGTTATCTCTTTTTGGCGTACTGCGCGCGTCTCTGTGAATGGCTTCACGCGGCAACGCCCCAACGCTCGCTCCTTTGTGGCGTCAAGCGTGAATGCTTGGGCCGCTTGGTGCGTGCTGAGTGTTGGGACGACAAGCAAATGAGTTTGCTATGGAACAAATGAGTTGTATAGCAAGCGGCGTTCAGATGCGAAACAGGGATATAAAAACGAGAGAGAGAGAGAGAGAGAGAGAGAGAGAGAGAGAGAGAGAGAGAGAGAGAGAGAGAGAGAGAGAGAGAGAGAGAGAGAGAGAGAAGTTTCGAGCTGTACTAGCCGTGGTCCAGGTCAGACACGCTGAGCCCGTCCCACGCTTAGCCCAGCAGTTGAAACTATAACAATGGAGACACCTTTAGATGGTTAAAAGTGCAGACGCGCATTATTTTGAAAAACTTTATACTGGGACACTACTCTTCGTTAGTTTTAGTTGAGGTTGTCAGGCAGACACTGCTTGGAAAGAAAGAGGTGCACCACCACCCCCTCCCCCGTCACCTCCAAGCTCACACTTTTCTGGCGACTAAGTTTTTATCGAGTAAAAGGAGCGAATCTGAAAGGCATACATCTGCGTGTGTGAGTAGAGACAGTGGAGATATGCGAGCAAGCAAGGCCACCTATGTGCGCGCGAGTGCGGACCACAGAGAGCGCACGGAAAAGTGACCGGTCCGCGTTGTGTGGGTTTAAGGAAGACACAAGGGTGCACGCTTGACTCGTCCCTCCCCCCCCCCCCTCCTCCCGGTGGTCAGGAGGCCATCCACCGACACGTCCCCCCAAACATGCGCAATGCAGAAGCCAAGCCAGCAGTGGCAGGCAAACTGGTGCAGCTGGCAAGCGGGGGGTGCTATCGGCTGCTGTCAATAATTGACGCGCTCGCCTAGGCATACGACTATGTATGCGGAAGGAGAAGCAGAGAGAAAAAGGGGGACAATGGGGAGAGTACAGCGATGGCTAGAAATGCGAGAGGAGAGAGGTGGCATCCGTGATAGAGGGGAACGACTTCCGAGGTTCTTCGGATAGCTGGAAGCATGGATACTGTGCGGAAGGGTATAACTCGGGCCAGTGGCAGGGTGTAGGGAGGGTGGCTGAGTTGGTTGGCTGGCTGGCTGGCTGGCTGCTGCTGAGAAACATGAAATATTGGGGCAACGGATCGCGCGGGAAACATTAATCTTGCACCCCATCTAAGCTCTTTCTCTCCCTCGCAGAAGAGGCAGCACACCCGAATAGCGTATATACCGACGCAAGAGGCGCGCGCGCTCGCTTTGGGCGTCGAATCCGTCCCGATGGTGCATGGCGTAAAGACAAAACACGCGGGCGAGGGTAATCCATTAGAGAAGAAGCCGAGAAGGGGCGGGGGAAGGGAAGAGTAACTCTCCCGCGGCGCCGGCTTCGAGGAGCGCATTTCCATCGGCCCCGTCTCTTCAGCTCCGTCTTGATCCCCGTGTTCTCCGGGCAAACCCAGCGTCGCTGGTCGACCAGCCTCGCCTGCTTGGGCCGTCTCATTATTCTCTCCCAATATCTCTTCTTACGCGTGTGCTCCTTAAAAGGGTTGCAGCGGCTAGAAGATAGCTGCCTCTCCATGCAGACTTCTTCGTTTTCCTTTTCCCATCTTGCTCTCCATCGTCTTACTCACCCCTTCAGGGATCAAGGCACTCCCAAACTTCCTTGTTGACCCTTGTCGTGCCATCGACGAAAAGATAAAGATGGGGACGGAAAAGAGGTCGCTGCTCGGGCCGTATGCGTAAACGTTCGGATGGTAAGGAGCTCGCGGCTGTGGCTCGGAAAGCCATTAAGGTGCCAGAGCAGACGACGCGTAAATTATTTGTTCGCGCAGAAAACGGGCTCGAGTCCGAGCGCTGTAAAGGCGCGTCCGTGTTCGGTGGAGTCGTCGCACTTGCAGCGCATGGGCCGTTATTTCTCGTGTTCATTTTCATATCTCGCGAAGCGCGCCTTTCTGTGCTTTTGCTCTGGGCTGTTGCCCTGTACGTCGTTGTCCCCACCGAGGGGGCTCGTTGCTTGCCCAATTAGACGACGCAATATGCGTTAATAACAGGGGGTAATTCGACCAGCAAATAAAAACACGCGAGAAATTTTGGTTCCTGCAGGATGTGCTTTGTAAAACATAATACAAGATTAAAACGAGATTTTAGAGAAAAAAAAAAGTAACAGTTTCACCAAAAGGGCAAAGCAATGAATGCGATAGCAACGCACTCGAATGCTTTACGAAGCAAGGCTACCATTTTTAGGAGCAATAATATTTGTAGTAAACATGCGCTTTCTAAGTGACCAAGTTTTCTGCGGCGCGGTCACAGTAGATGAACACAACAGGGCTTGTCCATAGTGACGGCGTTGGTGAGACGCGCCCCCCGTGGGCAGCGCATGCTGGTAGCTATACGTAGTTTGTCGCCACTGATGGCAGTTTGTTGTAGTAGAGCGCATCTGTATGTGGATGGTGGCTCAAGGTACACTTTGGCACAGTTTTTTGTGTGAAGAGCGCAGCCCGTAGAAGTTCCCGCCTGCTGTAGGAGCAAGAGCCACGTGCTGATTGTTTTATAAGCACCCCCCCCCCTCCCTTTTGTTCACCCATGAGATAAGTGCGTGCGCGGTCGACCCCTGCCCAAAAATAATAAAGGCGATGTTCGCTCCGCAAAAAGAGTAGGCTAGCACATCCTTCCGCGTATATATATATATATATATATATATATATATATATATATATATATATATATATATATATATATATATATATATATATATATATATATATATATATATATATTATAATGAGCGAGACAGACACAGCACTCGTTTGTCGGGCAAGCTGTCGTATTCTGCCTCTTCTTCCTCGCTGTCCAGCCCATGGCCCACAGCTGCCGTGCCACTCTTCGTTACATTCGGCCACACTGCGGACCTGACAAAGAAAAAAAAAGAAATTACAGTTCATTGTACCTGCAGTGGTCCGACTGCTTTTTTCAAGCGCGACACATGCACGGCAAAGTTGTTTCTTTTGCGTTTATCGAGAGTGAAGTTCGCATCTGAGGTGTTCACACGCCAGGTATTTTCTTTTACACGCTGAGTAATTACGAATGGCCCGTCGAACTTAGGAAGTAGCTTCTTGCCGGGCCCGCTGGTGCCCCTTTGCACTCAGACCTCGTCACCGATGTTGTAAGCAGGAGCGGGCCTACGGCGTCTGTCATAGGGGCGCTTTTGATTTTCTTGTGCGTGGGTGGCTTTTTTGATCGCCTTAGTTCGGATCTTCTGACAGGCCGCTTTGCGATCGTTGGCACGTCGAACTATAATGGGAGCATCCAGACTGAGGACTGCTTTTAGCTGTGGTAGTTTTCCATAAACAATTTCGTAAGGTGTTTCCCCGGTAGACGTCTGCAGTGCTGTGTTAATTGCAATAGCGGTTGACGCAAAGTGGACGTCCCAGTCGGCCTCTCCTCTTTTCCCTGCCTTCGTATATGGAGCGAGTCGTGCCTGGATGCTCTGGTTAGTCCTCTCAGTAAGGCCGTTTGCTTGAGGATGAAACGCGAGTGTGAAGTGGTGCTGCACGCCTGCCGTGCAAAGGTGCTTTTTCAGTTCCCCGCTACGAAATGTTATAGCCCGATCAGATAATAACTTTTTTGGTAAGCCATGTCTCCATTCAAATTGGTGCTTGGGGAAGTCGATTAGGTAAGTGAATGCAAGAGATGGCACGGCCTCCACTTCCACGTATTTTGACAGGTAGTCACGCTGCACCAACACAGCTCCTAGGCCGACTTGGCTGGCATCAGTGTGCACTTCGGTGGACCAGTCCTCATTGAAGTGACTTAGTATGGGGCAACAAGTAAGCTTTTGTTTTGTAGCTCGAAAAGCATTTTCTTGTGAGATGCCCCATTCAAACCGCGTGTCCTTTTTAAGAAGACCGCTCAAGGAAGTGGGGATCGAAGCGAAGTGGGGAATAAACCTTCGCAAATACGAGGCCATACCCAGAAATGACTGAGCCTGCTTCAAGCAGGTTGGTGTGGGATACTGCGACACGGCAGCTATTCGCTCCGGAAGTGGCTGAATGCAAACAGGAGATATATTATGTCCCAGGTACGAAATGTTGGACACCCCAAATCGGCATTTCTTTTGGTTCAAACGAAACCCTGCTGCATAGAGTCTGTGTAGTACTTCGTCCAAATTGCGAAGGTGTTCATCCTCCGTCCTGCCAACGATCAGGATGTCGTCTAAGTACACCACGCAGGCTTGGTTTTTCAATGGTCTGAGCACCGAATTCATCGCACGCTGAAAAGTGCTAGGAGCCGTTCTTAGTTCAAATGGCATGCGGTTGAATTCATACAAACCGAAAGGTGTGCGAAAGGCCGTTTTACATCTGTCTTCCTCTGCGACGTTAATCTGCCAGTACCCTGCGCGTAAATCAAGTGGCGAAAAGAACTTGCAGTGACGTACTGTATTAACAGCATCATCAATGCGGGTAAAGGGTAGGAGTCAGGCATTGTACACTTATTGAGCTGCCTGTAGTCCACGCAGAAGCGTAGTGATTCGTTTTTCTTGCGAACAAGGATGACTGGCGCTGCCCAGGGACTCGATGACGGCCTAATAATGCCTGCGGCAAGCATTTCATCAACTTGTTCTGCGATCACTGCCCGTTCTCGTTCAGCGTATCGTCGCAGTGGTACGCATATTGGCGGATGATCTGCCGTTGGTATGCGATGGAGCAGCAAATTAGTGCCTGGCAGTTCTGCTGTATTGCTAGCGAATACTGGCTGATGGCGAGCCAATATAGAAGATAAGGTAGGCGGAGTGGACGGCTCACCTGTCAGTGGTGGCAGGGTTTTGGCGGTAGTCCCAGCTGTCGAAGACCGGAGTTCGACGTGGCCGCGATGTATGGTGAGCTCAATGTCATCAGATAGCAAGAAGTCAGCACCAAAGATCATGTCGGCAGGGAGGTCTTCAAAGACGGGAATGGCTGGAAGAACTTTAGTGCCCGATGCCGTCCGGACAGAAATGTCGAGCATTCCGACTGGCATAGCACTTCCTCCAAGTCCGCAGAGGGGAGGTTGCGTCCACGGTCGGATAGTGTCCGCAGCATGACGTCGGTGTAGCGCCGTTCGTTCTGCACCGGTATCCACAAGAGCAGATAGGTCACCTATTCCCTCAACATGAATGGACATCCGAGGAATTTGACAAGTTTGGTAGTGAATTCGCGTCTGGAGCGGTTGACTACACTCCTTGGCGTTGTGGCCAATGCGACCGCACTTCAAGCATCTGTGTCATGTGGAGGCCGGACGGACAGTCGAACGCACAGTCGTTAATGTGTCCAAGCTAAGCCGACGACAAGAGTTCTGCTGAAGTTCGGCTGCCTTTCGAGCGAAAACCTGGGGTGACGCTTCAGGTGACTGGCAAGATAAGATGACTGCATGGGTAGGGTCAGCCAAGCGATCAACGACATACTGGCGGGCAGCCGGAGAGATCCGTGTAATGCCACATTTGTCGAGAAGCCCGAGCTTATCGTAGACGTATTTACGGGCGTCTTCCGATGGAGCCTGCCGACGCAATCACATGCGCATGAAATGGTCGTCGTATGCGGATGAACGTGGTGGGAAGGCCGTGACGAAGGCTGTAGGCCAGTCACTCCAGGATTTGTACTTGCAGCCATTGTATTGATGCAACGCTTTGGCGCACTCGCGCAGTCGGGTTACAGCTAGCGATAGCGTCACGTCGTCAGTCCATGCATGTCGATAGGCCAACGAATGGATTTCATCCAGCCGGACGGTTGGGTCTTCATCAACGCCAGTAAAGTCGGGAATTTCAGCCATGGACGGAGGAGGCAACATGGTGCGTGCACAGGCTGTTGAGAAGGTGACGGTGGCGTCTGCAAGACGCTGGCTTGAAGTAGCGATGACCTGCAGAACCATGTAGAGTTCGCTGGCGTCTACAGGCGAGGAATTACGCCTGTCTTCTGGTGACGAAACTTACGTTGCTCCAGGGATGGTACCTGAGGCGAAGTCCAAGGGAGCATGTACGGCGTCCCTGGACAAGGAGGTGGTTTGCGAAGCCAAGTCAGAGGAGTCACCTTGTGGTTTGGCAAGGACGCCTGCAGGCAGCGCGCTGGCTTCGGTGCCCGCGGTAGCCAGGTCGGATGCCATCGCCACGGTAGCAGGAGGTCTGGGCCGCTGGAGAGTGGGTCCGCTCCATAGGACGGTTTCTTCACGCAGGTCGTTACGCACAGGTTCGTTGAACGACTGCGCCATTATAATGAATGAGACAAACACAACACCCGTTCGTCGGGCAAGCTGTTCTATTCTGCCTCTTGTTCCTCGCTGTCCAGCCCATGGCCCACAGCTGCCGCGCCGCTTTTCGTTACAATATCTAATATATATATATATATATATATATATATCTAATATATATATATATATATATATATATATATATATATATATATATATATATATAATATATATATATATATATATATATATTATTTATTCACAATACTGCCAGTCTTCAAAGAGACCATAGCAGGTGGGCACTACAGTATACAGTTACAAAGAGCACTTAACACTTTCAGAATCATAAATTGGTAAATAATGTGTAAAAATACAAATCAGCAACCTTGAAGCATACAATCAGCACTTATGCACACCATACACACCAAATACAAGTGAATGCTGGTTTGCATGTCACAGAAAAGCAGACATATCAAGGACGCTAAAAGACGTTATTTTCAATTCTTGATAAGAAATCGCACAATGACTGGGCATTAGTGGTGAAAGGGTTTAACAAATTCCATTCGTGGATGGCAACTGGAAAAAAAAGAGTATTTAAACGCATCATTGTTACATATATATTTTAATAGAGTATTTGTATGTTGGTGCCAGGTAGCTCGTGTTTGCGAATATTCAACGTAGTTTGAGACATCTATTTTGAAATAATGATTGATTGATTTGTGGGGTTTAACGTCCCAAAACCACCATATGATTATGAGAGACGCCGTAGTGGAGGGCTCCGGAAATTTTGACCACCTGGGGTTCTTTAATGTGCACCCAAATCTGAGTACACGGGCCTACAACATTTCCGCCTTCATCTGAAATGCAGCCGCCACAGCCGGGATTCGATCCCGCGACCTGCGGGTCAGCAGCCGAGTACCTTAGCCCCTAGACCACCGTGGCGGGGCTATTTTGAAATAAATATGTATAATTATGTATGATTATATATATATATATATATATATATATATATATATATATATATATATATATATATATATATATATATATATATATGCGAATGAAACGTGAAACGGCGGCGGTGACGACAAAAACCAGCCGAGACTGTCCATAGGGTTGCTATCGCAATAAGAAAATGTCTGGAAGTTTGTATCTAAGTCTCGCCACGGGCTGATGTTGTATTTTGTTCGTAAAATATCCGGGAAGACTAAGATGATTATAGGCTTTCGGGCAAATTTGCAGGTGACATCGACAAACAAACAAGTAAATAATTGAATAAGTACACACATAACCACGCTTCGTTGTCTGTAACACCTTTTCTAAGCTTACCACGACAAGAACTGTAATGTTGAAGTTCTTTCACAGCTACAGTGTTTGACTTCCTAAGCCTTTCTCAGTTAGAAAAAACTTGCTACTGGAGTGTGCCGACAATGCGCTCTTTCAATTCCTCAAGCTCGAAGTGTTTCATGACAACTTATGAAAGGGCTTCTTACCTGTCAAGCCACGATGAAAAAGAATAAGTCGAACTTACCCGAAAATAACCTCCACGTTGTTTGGCAGCGGTTATTGTTCTCATCACCACCAAGTTCTATATTACTTCCACTGCATTTTAATGGAGAGTACATTGAGAAGACTAAAGGAAAATAGAATTAAGAAACACGCAAATGAACCGCGGTGAGAAATCACGTAAAGGCAACTAGACTCAATCAAACTGCACATAGGATCCCTCTCAACTTCAAATTTCAAATGAATAAAGAGCAGTCGTGAATATGGAAAAAAACTTCATCGCTTCCGACGTCAAAAGAATGCCATTGATGAAAACCTTCAAAACAAGTAAAAAAACAGAGAAAGAGTTGTTTGAAACGGTGATCCCGGATGGAGCCTTAAGCACGACCGCAAGAGGGCAATCCTTAAAGCAAACACCGGTCGGCTGAGATCCTATAAATAAATCTCGAGATGGGGCGGTTCGATTGTTTTAATGGGAAGACAGCTCGTGCGAGCTGAAGTGTTTGTCGACGGGATTAAGCGGTCTCCCGGAATAGCGCCGACTCGACGGGGACTCGCGATAATAAATAACGAAGAGCGACGTTAATCTTTCACGTGACGCGTCTCGCTTCGGCTTCACAGGCCGATGTTAACGTATTGTGTTCGCGTGACTTCTTCGAGCGTTTTATCTCAATTCACAGTTCACCCTTTTCAGAGCCGGAATGAAAGGCAGGAATTGACGGAAAGCTATGAAGTCTCTACGATTTTAGAGTTCGGAGATCTCAAAACTCGCGAATCAAACGCTCGACTCAATTTATTTGTCGAATTGCCTATTTACATGCTTTCTCAACTTTTGTAGTTTCCTTTATTGCGAAAAAAAAGCTATGCCTTGATTGACTGACTGACTGACTTATTGATTGATTCATGAAATAATCGATCGAATGATTGGTAGATACACCGACAAATTATTCGATTGAGTAGTTTATTTCTCGCTCACTTGATTGACACGCATCTTTTTTATGCATTCCAGGAGGTTCTTCGTCGGTGCATAGGAAGCTCCCAAGCTTCGCTGAGCCCATTCCCAATGTGACAGTGGCAGCAGGACGAGAAGTGACCCTGACATGCGTCGTGGACAACCTCGGCAGCTTCAAGGTGCGAATTGATTTTATGTGGTTTTGAACCACGCAGAATACTTTTACACACACATCTAATCTCGGGGTCTTTCTTTTTCACTGCTTTCTTTGTCTTTTTAAACCCTGGGCATGCCCAGATCACCTTTCTCTCGTCCGCCGCACACTGTTCCGCAGCCTCTCATTTCAAGCCAAGAAACAGGATGTCTAGGAAACAAAACCGCTAGCTTAGCACAATAACAGACAGACAGACAGACAGACAGACAGACAGACAGACAGACAGACAGACAGGCAGGCAGGCAGGCAGGCAGGCAGGCAGGCAGGCAGGCAGGCAGGCAGGCAGGCAGGCAGGCAGGCAGGCACCAATACAGAAAGATTAACAGGTTAACTGGAATGGAAACAGTCGGTTTTCTACCTTACAGTAAAGAGTGGTAGAGAAGAGAGAGAGGAACAACGTTTAATTAAAAAGTGGAAGAATAGAAAATGCAGCTGTAACACACACACAAACAAATGCAGGAAGGTACATGGAAAACAAGTATCAGGTTAGCTACCCTGCACTGAGAAAGGAGCAACGGGAGACAGAAAAGTAAAAAAGAGAGGGATGATATAGAAAGAGGGAGCAAGTTACAAACACACACGCAGACGCCCTGCCCCACCGCGGTGCTCTAGTGGCTAAGGTACTCGGCTGCTGACCCGCAGGTCGCGGGATCGAATCCCGGCTGTGGCGGCTGCATTTCCGGTGGAGGCGGAAATGTTGTAAGCCTGTGTGCTCCTATTTGGGCGCACGTTAAAGAACCCCAGGTGGTCAAAATTTCCGGAGCCCTCCACTACGGCGTCTCTCATAATCATATGGTGGTTTTGGGACGTTAAACCCCACATACTAACCAACGCAGACGCCCAAACACACAGGAGTGCCACAATCGTTAAACCAAGCTGGTCAAAAAAAAAGGAGGAGGAGGAGGAGGAGGAGGAAAGAAAGAAATGAAAGGCAGGGAGGTCAACCAGACGCACGTCCGGTTTGCTACCCTGCTCTGGAGGAAGGGGTGAGGGGATTAAAGCAGAAGAGAGAGAGAAGTGAAGGGCAACGTGTGTGTAGATGTGCCCGTGTCCATTGCACGCTTATAAGCGGTCGTGTAGTCCAGTCGTCTTAAGAAAACTTAGAAATGCCCGCGTCGCTTTGCTGGCCTGCGATGCGAAGAGCCATGAACCAAGGATCTTCTCTTCGGAAAAAGGTCTACCGTCTAGTGTCTCTAACGTTTCGCGTAGTAGTTGCGTTCGCTCACAAAACATTCACATGAACACAGTAGATGTTCTATTGTCTCGTCAGTGTCGCACGATTCACATCGGGAGCTATCCGCCATTCCTATGCGAAAGGAGTACGCCTTTGTAAAAGCTACTCCTAACCACAGGCGGCACAGTAAAGTTGCATCCTGGCGGGGGAGGTCCGATAAAACTTGAAGCTTTCTCGATGGATCCAATTTGTGTAGGTGGGGGTTCCTGGCACTGGGGTCACTCAGCCAAGTTTTCGACATAGTGTTAGCGAACGAGTGAAGGCCCCTTGCAGCGTCGGTTCTCGCCAATGGAATTGGGGTTGTCTGGGCGTCCGCGTGGGCGGATCGGGCAGCATTATCAGCAAGGTCGTTACCGACAATACCACAATGTCCCGGTAACCACTGGAACACCACGTCATGTCCTTTCGATAAAACTTCGTGAAGCACTTCTCTTATTTCATTTTCATTCACTAGTTGTTGATGCTCCCTTTGTCGTAAAGCTGATTGCAAGCTCTGAAGGGATGCCTTGGAGTCACAAAACATAGCCCATTTTTGAGGTCGGGCTTCCGCGAAAAAGAAGTTTTTAATACTCAAAGGTTGCTTTCAAGTGCCACAGTGAAATGTAGTGGAAACAAATTACAGAGCAGTGCCTGTTTCTGTGCGCTGTTAGAAAATTTCATAACGGAGATTCATAATAGCTTGGCGTGCGCACAATGGTCTGCGAGAGGGAAAGCAATTGAACACTGACCGGAAACACAAAGACCGAAGCGCCAGACATGCTGAAGACCACAAGATTAGTTTAAAAAAATTCTTTTGCATTACACTATTCTTATACGAGAATGTTCCGGCCGGTCAAAATGAAGAGATCATTTTAACTATTCCGCCATTGGCCAATGGTGGGCGTCTCTTTAAAACGAACGGTTCGTGAATTTATCCCGTATTCGAAGAACGGCAACATTATAAACTGATGCTGTGGAATTCATTTTTTTATGCGAGGCAGCATGCACAAGTTGTGCCTTCACAATGATCTAGCACGCAATATTAGACAGAGCAATTTAGCAGCGGAGCTGTTTATGCCAGCCTTTGGTTGCAATCTGTCGCAAAAAAATTATCATCATCATGAAAAACTGGCATGCGCTATTTTCGTCCACTTCTCCCCGTCCGTCCTCGTCTTCATCCTTCTCAGAACACGCTGCCAATTTGTCCGGCGCACCATTCTGATAAATCAAATGGTGAGAGAACGAGTACAGGGAGAGTGAGAAGCAAATAGAAAGAAACAAAAAGGTGCCGAAAAAAATCTTGACGAGGCGGGATTCGAACCCGCGTACCGACGATCTGTAGGTGAGCATCGTGATTCCTCGGGCATGCAAGAACGCTAGCAGTGTATAACATACACTTGTATAGTTTAGTATAGTACAGTACGCTGCTTGAAATGGAAGCGAGGATGAGGGATCTGAGGGAGAGGGGGAGAGAAAGAAGTGTATATGGCACAGCACACCTTAGAAAAAAAGGGAGACAAAAAAAGAAATAGAGAGAGAGAGAGAGATTGCAAAAATATAGAAAGAAAGAATTAGCAAGAAAACGAGACAAACAAGAGATAGGAAAACACAGAAAAAAAGATACGAAAAAAGAATGAAAAAAGGTAAGTCCTAGCAAGGAAGGCAGTTCAGCTCCAGCGTTCCTTCAGGCTTGGTACCACTAAGGCTCAGATGACTGTTTTTTTTTCTCACCATTTTATTAGCGTGTAACCTGTGATGAAAAGCGGCAAACAAGACTGCCGAGCGTTGATTGGAGGTCGGGAGTGCGGTAACAATCACTAAACGAGAGTAGAGAAACAGAAAAAAAAAGAGAAACGACAATTCGCAAACCAGCTGCTACCCGACCGGCTGTTGCACTTGTGGTGGATATATAAATACGTATCAACATCTGCGGCAACGAATTGGTCGTCGTCGCTGCGCCACGCTGGAAGGAACGCCGAGGCAGAGACGACAGGCCGCGTCGAATGAAAGCGCAATGCACTCACTTTCTCCTCTCTTACCTCGACCCTGTCACCGTGTTATAGTTGCGCACCTTTTTTCCGCGGTGCGCTCAGCTGAGTAACAATGCGCGCTGCCAACTCGGATAACTCCTCACCCTGGCGTATTCTTTCTCGTTTAAGTGGCCTCTCTCTCTCACACCACCTCTCCGTTTTTTTTTTTCCTTCACTCTCTGCACACGTCAGGCGGAGGTTTCAGCGGATGCCAAGCCCGTAACTGCGTCTGTTGCGCGGCTATTCGGGGCTTCGTCAAGTGAGGCACCACGGCGCACAGCGCTACGTGACACGACTCGTTGGCGAACTTTAATGACGCTTCCTCTGGGTGGAATCGAGGGTACTTCCCGCCACATTTTCTTTCCCTTTTTCTCTCTCTCTCTTCATTCTTTATTTCTTCACGAATTCTCCTCTCTACAGCACCCCATATTACGTTGGTTTCCCAAGCACCGTGGCGGTGGCCCTTCGACCTCTCTCCTCCTTCCATTACGTTTATACGCGACGGATGATACCAAAGCGTGGCCAGAAGTCCGCTCTCTCAATCCACTATTTGAGTGTTTCTTTCTTCCTTTCTTTGTAGCTTTAACGTTTCGTCTTGGGCGTTCTTTTTCGCTTGTTTCGAGCGCTCATTTCGCTCAACTCGCCCCGTCGTCCACTGGTCCACGCTCTTCAGTACAGTGCGTCATGCCGCGGCCGTCCACTGACGTCTCTTCGCGTCGTACAATACCGTGGTGTGAAGAGCGCGCACGTCCCATTGTTCCCCTTCGCTAGATTGTCGAGCGGCCTTCTCGTATAGTAGCGATAGCAATGTAGGCGCTGGTGTAGATGGCAGCAGAGAATACCTTTATATCTACACTGTATTTCGTAGAGTTGTCTTTCATTTTTTATTTTTTTTATTTTTGGCGTCCACGAGTGGCTGTTAGATGCGCGTCATTGTGGTGTGCACCACGTCTCAGTGCCTGACGCACCACTCCGTCTTCGACGCTCTGTGAGCACGAGTGTGCGTAGCGTGTCCCACACAGACTGCGCTCCGTGAGAGTGGAAAAATTTGGGTTGGCCACTTCGGCGGCCGGGTGATTAGCAGGACTGCGCCAATCTGCTGAGCATCGCTGGCATCGGAAATTATCATAAATGGCAAACAACAGAAAACTATGCTAAAGCGGACTTCCGTATTAGGTTGAATGGTTAAAAAGAAACATTCTTTTGGGGGGTGGGGGGTGGGGGTGGGTTTCTTAAGTTTTATGCTCAGTTTTGTTGGGCTAAAGTTCCAGTAAGGACAACAGACTTTCATAGGCTTTTAATGTATCCCTGAAGAAATGTTTCTTACACACCAAAAAATGAAAAAAAAAAGTATAAAAAGAGAAAGAAGAAAAGCAGGAATGTTAAAACCAGTCAAGAAAAACTATACGGCACTACAATGGAGGAAGGGATTCGGGAGTGTGAAATATAGAGGCAGAGAAAAGGAGAGAGGATGAGCTCGCTCACACGCACACAAACACACACACAAACACAAACACACACATTCAGAGACCTCACAATCACAATATCGCTATTGGTCAATAACCACCAGTGCAAAAGCGTTGTCTTCAAGAGTTTGAGCAACGCTTTCATCCCTATTCATCCGCTACAACTTGTCATCTAACTATACTCCACTTTCCGGTATACCAAGCTTTCAAGCGTTTCTTTTTCCATAAGTTTGCAGAAACAGCTAAGAATGGATAGTTCAGAATTATTGAGGAAACATGCAAGCGGGGGAGACAGCGGTGCACTTTTGTACAGCACCAGCAACTATCGAAACTCCTACTGAAAGGGTGTGATCACACACGTGCTCGGACTTTGCAAGTTTAAATAAACGTTCATGCTGCGGCGCCTCTTGTCGGCATCTAAGATGCTTGCTTGCTGAGCATACGTCATTGTCATCGCGTACAGAATGTTGACAGCCGCATCAATGCTTTGTCACGCTCCACTTTCCTGGAACTTGTTATCCTCCAACCATGCGGTGATAGGATCTCAATTACAAGGTTTTGTAATGCAAATAAGGCTGGCTTCTTTCCGACTGTCAGGCGGTAGTTCTAATACTATAGGAAAACGCACGAAAATGAAGTTTCCGACATTATCTTTCGTCTTCAAGATTAAACGGCTGTTTCCTCATCTCCGAGAAAAAGGATCATTTCATATCCTTCTCAAAACGATGCTTCCGGGGCATTGAATGATACCAGACAACATGTCGCGGACCATTCACGTGGCTTCATCCAAATCGCAAAGAGAGAGGACATAGAAGAACTTCACAGACAAAAAAACGTGGTATACGGTGTGAACTGGCATTGCTTTGCATTTCAATGACGAAACAGGCCGGTGTAGTCATTTTATCGAACAACAGAGCATTTCGTAACGTACGAGAACTCGCTTGATAAGTTCATGCACGGTAATTCGAAAAGGTTCGCACACTTGTTACGGAAGGGCCGCACAGTGTGGCAGCCGTGAAGCGCGATCGACATCGCAAATAAATAGTCTGCATCGTGGTATAGACTTACAGAAGGACAGAAAAAAAAAGTTCTTTTTTTTTGTCCTGTAAAGGGAATCTGATTCACTGACTTGAAGTTGTGCCAACATATTTCGCAAGACTACCTATATGTCGTTTGTACCACGTGCGTAACCGCAGTATTCGAAGGTAGTATTTCAAAACTTGTTACGAAACAATCTACGCCCAATAAGTGCTCCTAGAGTGACAAGAATAATAATAAATCATGTGGAGGAAAAACAAACACTCCATGCGTACTTCGACAATCAGAAAAAAAAAACGGTAGATCAGCAAATATATAGTTAGATGCCATAAAAAGCATATGAGCAGACAGGAAAAATCTCCGGTGTCGCCCCTGGTTGTTGTCAGCCCTGATTGTCGGCCCAGGTTTTCAGCGCAGACATATTTGATTGATATGTGGGGTTTAACGTCCCAAAACCAACATATGATTATGAGAGGCGCCGTAGCGGAGGGCTCCGGAAATTTCGACCACCTGGGGTTCTTTAACGTGCACCCAAATCTGAGCACACGGGCCTACAACATTTCCGCCTCCATCGGAAATGCAGCCACCGCAGCCGGGATAGCGCAGACATATTATGCCTTCATTTTTAACAAAGCATAACATGACTGTTTCTTTAAAAGGCTAAGCGTGTGTGATACAAAGAAAGCACGAGCATTAGTCAATGAAAGCAATCCGCATTTCTCGCAGATATTCTTACGAAGGTGTCTGCACTGTTCGTGTTATTTGGCATAAAGATAGTGAGCGTATGACTTGCTATAGATGGTTCCGGATAAGTTCACTTCCGGGAAATGATGCGAATCAAACGAAATGTATAATAAAGATTCAGCAGAACCCCCATATCTTGGGAATCAACGTTATGACAAGCCCGCAGACGGAAAATGACTGTCTTGTATTTTTTTAATTAGCGAAACGTTACGAAGTTGCACCAAAGATATGTACAAATGCACGCACAGACATACGTTACACAGCTGCATAGTTTTTATATAACCAGTTGTTTACAGTTACATGATGATGCCAACAGCAGCATCAATATTAACAACACCAGATGTGGTAAGCCAATATAAAGCGCTGGTGTTCGCGAAGATGGTATACCCCTGCACACCGCTACACAAATCAACTTCAGCGGATGGAACTTAACTACTATTGACATTAGCCCGACCTGACGGTTTATCATAGCAGTACATATGTAATGTTAATAAAATTGGATAGGCAGCACTGCAACCACAATTGACGTTTCACGAACATTAAGGGTTTATTTGAAAAGTAGTAGTTCTGAGGCCTGACCTGGCTCCTGCTAGAATAATTGAGTGGCACGCAAAATTCTAGGGTTCTATACCTGCTGGGACCCTGATATTTATTATTTGCATTCGTCTGGTCAACGCTGCTGATGTCAGCTTTTTTTCTTAACGCTCAAGCATTAAAATTACCCCTGTCTGTTGTTGCAATTCTTAGGTAGATACAAGATGTAAATCACCAGTGGCACATACCCGCATACCTGTGGCACATGCCCACCCTCAGGTATCTGCCGCACGTCTGATGGAAATGGTATGACAACATACGCGAGGGCATTGTGACATGGCATCTCTTTGCGTACTGCGAGCATTTTCGGCATCTATCTATCTATCTATCTATCTATCTATCTATCTATCTATCTATCTATCTATCTATCTATCTATCTATCTATCTATCTATCTATCTATCTATCTATCTATCTATCTATCTATCTATCTATCTATCTATCTATCTATTTCTTATAAGTATCTGGTAATGGTACCCACGCGTTGGCGTTTGTGTATTATAATATATTCATTAGGCCTTGCTGAAGCGTATCTGAGAGGCCACGTCAATATGAGCGCATAGTTCATATTTTCTCCGCCAGGTGCCGCCACGATCCCAGCTGATCTTAGAAAGCACGTCTCCTTTTCAACTGAACATATTCCACCGATTTAAATTAACATGCTTTCTACTTTTTATGCCATTACCGCTGTTTTCTATGACTATTTCCAATTTTTATGCCACTGGTAATGACATTGCTTCAATGACCGAACTCTAGAATTGATTTCGAATAAATATCCTGACAATCAGCTGACGCATCTTAGGTAAGCTTACGCTCCGATATTACATGTATCTAATACAACTCTTAGCTAGAACCTGAACGATCGGTTTACTACCAGTTATATTTTTAGAAGACTATCTTTTTTTAAATATTCCTCAAACCGGAAGTAAGTGGTTGATTGGAATTGCTTTTAAGGTAAACAAGAATGTAAGAAAACAAGAAAGCCCCCAAATTTCGTGTTACGCGCAGGTGGCCTGGATACACACGGACCGCCACATGCTGATCTCGATGCACGACAACCTGATCACGACCAACCCGCGGTACAACATCGCACACAACGGCCACCGCACGTGGCAGCTGCACGTGCGCGACGTCGAAGAGGCGGACCACGGCGAGTACATGTGCCAGATCAACACAAACCCCATGAAGAAGATGATGGGCTACCTGCACGTCGTCGGTGAGTGCCCGTGCCCATTCGATGCGTTGTAGACGATAAGGCGGCTCTTGTAAAATTAACAATGATTTGCTGTCTTTATCGTCCCTATACCCACGATGTGATTACGAGGGACGCCGCAGTCGAGAGCTCCAGAGAACTCTTATCACCCGAAGTTCTCGAACATTTCGCTAAATCTATGTACACGGGCCTCAAATACGTTCGCCTTCATCGAAAATGCGGACGCCGTTCTCACTATAATGAAAGATTCGTTTCCTTATCTTTAGGAGAAGTGATTCTTTTGGAATCTGTGATTAAATACCCAAAGACGGCAGCGAGGTTGCTTTAGAAGTTGTGGATTTGTAGACAAACTTTTGAGTAGATAGAATGTTGCCACGAAGACTCGGATTAAACGAAACAAATTGTCGACTTGATGGCTGCCTATTACAGTGGCCTAGTAGTTATGGTGGTCAACTCCTGAATCGAATATCACGGGGCCTAATCAGGGCAGTGGCGGCCGCATTTCGATGGTGGCGTAACTCCAGAGGCTCATGTTACTTGGATTTAGGTGCCCTTTAACGCTGTGTTCACACGACGAACGAAATTACAATTAGACTCTAGGGATCAAATACTACGTCACAATACGTCACCGGTTTCCGCGTTCCCGCTTCGGGTCCGCGAGGAGCGGTTCGTGAAACGACGGAAGCCCAAATCACAGTTGGTATCCTCAGGGAGCAGTGCCGACATCCTCGCTTGTAGCATGAATTCTCCCTTATCGTGTGAATGCTGGTTGCGGAGGGATCCGAATCACGTGACACGCATATTGCGTCACGGATTCGTCCGCGATCACGCCCATCGTGTGAATACAGCTTAACGAACACAAGGTGGCGAAAGTTTCAGAAGCCCTCCTCTACGGCGTCTTTCCTAACCAATCGTGGTTTTGGGACGTTGGACACAAACAATTATTATTTAGGTTGCTGACATCAAACGTATATCACATAGTTGCACAATACTGGTCTTGCCCCTCTAGTTTTCCGCTTTTAGACGTGACTTACACGTCCCAATGAGGATGCATAGAACCAACGGAAGCACCAATATTGCCTGACGCACGCCACGACGTCATCGACGCTGCGGCTCATTCTAACTTTGTTGTCCCAGTTCCTCCGAGGATCGACGATGAGAACACGAGCTCTGACGTGGAGGTGCGCGAGAACAGCGACGTGTCCCTGCGTTGCCGAGCCACGGGCACCCCCGAACCGGTCATCAAGTGGAGGAGGGAGGATGACGCACTCATACTTCTCTCCGGAAAGAAAGGTACGTGGTCACCATCATTTTTCAAGGAGATGTAAAGCTGCCAGTGTCCGCCACTCCCGCCGGTGCCTTTTCCTGTGGTGTTCTCTGCGTCGTGTTTCTGTCTTTAGCACTGCTATAAAGCATGAGTTATCATTTTGTTCTAATTCACGCCCACAGCTAAGTGAGGTAATCTCCCAGTGATGCCCAAACACGACATATTTAGGCAAACTGCGCCGATGCAACGAGAATGCAAGACGCACGTTACAGAAGGACGCGCACGTGACCTGCGTGCTGTCGTTTTGAAACAGAGGACCAGAAGAAGGGAGAGTGCGTTTGAACATATTGGAAACCGTATAAAAAAATGAGATGGACAAGAAGTGACCGGAAGACCTTCATTGTTCTCTTGTTCTTGTTTTTTTTTTCTTTCTTAATGCGCTATTTTCAAGATTGTCCACATCTGTATTACAGAATAGTATGTCAGCTGCTACAGTAATCTTGTGGTTATGCTGACCCACAGGTCGCAGGATCGAATTCCCCACTGCGGTCGTCTAGTGGCTAAGGTACTCGGCTGCCGACCCGCAGGTCGTGGGATCGAATCCCGGCCGT
The DNA here is from genome assembly GCF_013339725.1 of Rhipicephalus microplus. Taxonomy (NCBI): domain Eukaryota; kingdom Metazoa; phylum Arthropoda; class Arachnida; order Ixodida; family Ixodidae; genus Rhipicephalus; species Rhipicephalus microplus. The sequence continues at coordinate 271,595,814 of NC_051165.1, forward strand.
AGCGGCCACATTTTTGGCGGAGGCGGAAAAGATTGATTCTCATGTGCTTAGATCAATATTATAATGAAAAAATGGCCGATAATTTCCTGTTCCATAAGCTCCCATTTCTCCTTATTCATCGATGCTGAACCGGGCTCCATGATGGGCTGCAGTCAGCATATTTCCTGAATTCAAACCACTATCTCAACCACTTAACACTCACCTAAGCATCAGAAAAATTCGTCGACTAGCACAATTTCTCACTTTCTAACGTCAGTTAATTCTAACATTCTATGGCAAGTTTTCTAAGTAAAGCACGCAGCCCTATCATATGTCATTCTAATACTGCGATCTGGTCACTTGAAGTTTTGTGGCATCAGTCCGATAGACCACTGATTACGCATCACACCACCCGCCCTACTCAATATTTCCTTAATTTATAGAACATCGGTTAAGCTCCTCTGATCTCCAATGCACACTCTCCATGCCTCAAAAGCTTCGCCTATAATAGCTCTGACCCGCGTGCGAATTTCGTTCTCATATTGCGTGCCTACTACATTGACGATTCGGTTCGCATAAACTCATTCTTGATAAGCTGCATAAGACCGACTTCCGGTCACGAATTCTTTTTCCTTTACCAATATACTCAAGGATACCCTGAACTTTCGCAGATCCATTCTTGAACCATTCCTTATAATTTGCTATAATTAATGTTTTCATTCACTTACGCTCTGCACCAATGCAACTTATTGGGAACAAGATATTCTTTGAGTTTCGAATTTCTTGAATAAACACAACTTTTGCGATTACAGTATCCTAAAGCGATGGTGTAAATCCTTATGGAGGATATGCGCTATTCACAAGAAGTATATACTACACCCTTCTGCAGGTGCACTGTACTCTTTTTCTGCTTCTTTTTTTCTTTTCAGTCTAAACAGCGCAAGACCTCAAACGGGAAAATTCCCTCTTGATAACGTCCCTTCCCTTTCTTTTACTTAATTCATTTGCTGCCAATTTATGACAATCACCTTATGCTGCTTTGGTATACGCTCAAATACTACAGAGAGTGTTACCACTTTTTTTTTTCATTTTATGGCTCTAGCACTTAGTTTTCATGCAAGCTCTCACTCTATTCACATATACGGAAGCCGTATGTGTGTGCGATATGAGTAGTATGAATGACAACACTTTCCAGGCACAGCGTAAGCGATCCCATCTATTTCAGGATGAGGGCTTCATTGAACTGTTTACGAAAAAAAAAAAGTGTTGCGTAACCTTCCATGGAAATACACGGTTTCTCCCTACGATTGCGAACGATCGAGAGCTTATTAAAAAAAGGACATTTGCGGCACGTGGCCGGCCTACATCATATTCAGTCGTTGCAGCAGTTCGTTCTACCGAAAAAAAAATGAATAAGACGGCAAGACTGGCACTCCACACTATAATCGTTCTCAGAGGCACCGAGGAGTGCCAAGTCATCGAATCATAAGCTGCAGACGCGCATTAAGACCCAGCTATACGAACCCCTGCAGACGAAGTCCTACAGTACGCTGCTCTATGTTTCTTTACTTCATTTTTTCAGGAACTTATTGTCTGCTTTCTTAATGTAGACCGAAAAAACTTGAGGCCCAATTTAGCGCAAGCTTTACCCCATCGCCCGTATATGCACGCGTATGCTGCCTCTGCTGCCCACTGTACTTTCCTCAAGTTGGAACTTCTGAAGTGCACTCAGTTCTGCTCGCAAAGGGTAGTGAATACCCCCGTTTATCGTCGCTTTCCATCAGCGTTCTCAACATCATAGAGTCTCCATCCCTCTGCATGGCGCTTCCAAGTGCTCACGCTTAATGCAAGAGTGGAGCGTGTTACAACCCGCAGCCAAGACATGTTCACAGTTTCTTGCTCTCGCATCCTGAATTTCGTATCATCCGCCAAGTAACGTTTTCTTGCAACCACTCTGCTTTTCAGATGTTTTTAGTCACTATTATTTTTTGTTTATTAGAAAAACAAAACAGGGGGGGGGGGGGGTTGATGGGCAAGGGGGTGGGAGCCTGCATAAGCGTCGACGTGACATTATCGTCAAGGGCTTTCGGAAATGCAGCGTTCGGATAGCGCGCGTGACCTCCACTGTCAACGCCGAGACGCACGCAACGCATCGCACTGCCTAATTCATTCACGGATAGTCACGCATATCCGAGCACGCGATAGTGTATAGTAAAGTGCCTTACTTCCTGTACAAGCGAGCGGCTACGACTGTGCACGTTTCGGAAGAAAAAAGTTCAACGAAAAAAATCGCCGGAAAGTGGGCCGAGCGAGCGTCGTCTATCGCCCAGAAGGCGAGCGCGTGCCTTGGAGCGCGATCGGACAACCTGATAACGCGAGCTACATCAGTCGCGGAGCGGCTCGCTCTTGACGACCATCCCGCGCTTTTCGCATAACGCATTCGCTTCATCCATTTTTTTTCCGTACATTGGCTTCCACGTATAAGAAGAAAAAAAAAACCTGCTCGGCTATACAGTTGACCGGTGGTGGGACGAAAGGAGTGCAGAAAACGTCGGAAAGAATGGAAGAAACACAAAAAGTGGGCACCTCGAAAAGAAAAAAAAAAGTTTCGTGGGCCCGGTAGCAGGGAACGCGACTCGCAAGGCCAAGAAGGCCCTGACGTTGACGGGCAAACTCGACGGCTTCGGAACATTTGCCCGCACTCGCAATAATAAAATAAGTGAGATACAAGAGAGAGGAAAGAAGTGGTGTGTGGAAGATACGGGAAAGAAAGAGCGAGGGTGACGAACAATGAGAGAGAGTGAAGGGCCAGGGAAACTGAGGAGACAGAGTGAACCAAGGCCTTGTACATGTACACCACTGGAGTGACAGCGCAGTAAAATAAGAAGTCGTACGGCGCAGAGGCACGGACACGATTCAAAGTGCGTAAAAGACGTACGGAGTTCCACGAGAGCGCCGCGTCCATTATGTAACGAGGAGGGACTACAAGCATGGTGCTGAGCCTTACAGTGCGAAGCCTCTTCTATGTACGAGAAACAAAAAATAACTACTAGCGTCTATCCCCAAGACGGCAAGAGGGGAAAGGGACGAGGGGTAGAGAACGGGTTGGCCTGCGCCGCGGTGTCGCCATGCGAAGCATGTAATATAGGAAAAGTAAAACAACGGCAAGGAAGAGAAAGAACTCGTTTTGAAAATTGAAGTCCCGAAGACAGGGCAGCCTAAGTGAAAGTTACGACGTCGTCACAACGGTCGGTCCCCCTTCTCGACGTCGTAGAGTCCGGCTCCGAGCCAGTCCGTGCCGGCCAGTCGCTTCTTGAGATGGCTTCCAAGAACAAAGCTGGCGAGATAGAAAATAAAGGCGCCCCTCCCCCTTTTCTAATACCCCTCCTGAACACCCCCCCCCCCCCCTTTTGCTTCCACTTTCTCGTTCTTGTCTTTCGTCGTGGAAGTCGCATCGCCATGCCCGAAAGCGGCGCCTGGGCCGACAAGCACTCGTGCCAGAAAACTTTGTGGTAGTGGTGGGGGCGAGAGCCTTCGTCACTCGAACAACACGAGCACTGCAGGAAAAATATATACATTACAACGACACCGTCTGCCTTTCTCGGATTATAAGCCTAAGTGATGTCGCGCAAATCATGCGGACCGAGACCCCTGGCCTTCAACGTGAAGTTCCGCGGAAATGAAGCGAAAATGTTTGGGTTTCTTGGCAGAACGGCAATAACATATACCAGTGTGGCCGTGCCCCATCTCCTCCGCATCTAGCGTGGATTTTCGCTTTGTTTTTCTTGCCTGTGTGTGTTTTCTCGGCCCGTTTATGATCGTGTTAAGTTCCATTTCGACACACGTCGCGCATACATTGCAGAAAAGCTAGAAGGGAAACATAATTTAAGTTTGCCCATCACAACAACAAAAAAGAACATGAAGAAGAAAAAACAATCCCACTATTTAGCTTGTGGCCTCTACTGGAGCACTTGGAACTCACCCTGGAAGTAATGTGTCCCTGTGAAGAATAATTAATTTATTCACTTGAACCAGGAATGAACACACTGATGTCTCCGAACTGCGGTAGCCACTCTGTCCAGGCGGTATATACTCCAGGTGGATTTCCTTCACCGTCGGTGTCATCGTGATGTTTTGTATAAATTCTAATTAGACAAAAATAGAGTGTCATGAGATCTGATCGCCAGAAAAGGCTCTTGAGGATGAGTCGAGCAGAACAACTTCATGCGCGATGCTCTCCTGTCAGTCCAATGTTAGGGGTCGTGTCATCTCTCGCGAACAAAAGCCTCGAAAATGTGGCGGCCGGACTATAGGAGGTTCATGCTTCGTAAGACGTGTTAGTCACTACTTCCCAGTGAAGGAGCAAAGTATCCTGGTGTGCACGCGAGCAAATCGATATACTGTGCATTTACGCAACCTTCCGCTCAGTGTGTAACATTTGGAACACTGTCCCCACCGAACATCATACCGGAGGGCAACGACAAAAACTTCAACGCTGTCATGCAGAGACAAGCCCTTGAAATCCCTCTAACTCCCCTCGACCGCAGACCGATGTCCCTAGAAACTGTTGTGGACCGCCGTCCTCATAAGTCATCGAGAATGAGAGCGACAAAGGCACTCTTACATTTTTGAAGGAAGAGATATAGGCTCACAAATGCGGCTGTGTACTAAGAGTGATTCCGTACACTGTTCAAGACTGATGAATTGTGGCGTTATGTGTACTAGCCATCTCTTTCTCACTTTCTTTAATCCCTGAACTTCCCAACTCCCCCAGTGATGGCTAGCATATTAGTTATTCTAAACTGGTTAACATGCCTGCCTTTCCGCTCTCTTGTGCAGTCGTTACTTCATCCTCTCTCACCCCCCACCCTCCCCCGACTCTCTCGCGAAAATGGCTCGTTTGTGCGAGCGCCTCTGACCTAATCATCTCTGTGTTCTCCCTCGGCTTATACGATAGTAAATTAGCCAATCAAATGTTTATTTTTTATGTTTATCGTCTCATGCTTTCCTTCTTTCTCCTGCAAACACTTTTGCTCGCAACTCGTGCAAGATATTTTTTCGGTAAAGACTCCCTGATAAAAGCTGTTATGGCGTGGACGAACGGTAGCTAGTCAATCTGTGCCCCGAGTCACGTGAGAGGTGGGGGAGAGGGAAATTTTTAGCTCTGCTAATTGCCCGACTATATTGACTGTGCCACAATGCCGCTGCATTCTGGGCCCCGCTGCTACGTAGGCGGTGTTCGAAATCGGGGCGCAGAACCTTACACATCGTTGCGTACAGCTGCACCGGACGGCTGGGACAATACTGCACGTCCGTAAACTTTGTGAACGAACTATACAAGGCGACGAAAGGCTATCACAAAGCCGTGGCACGTTGTTTCAAACAAATGCCCTTCAGCGGTGAGGCCATCCTTAGACTTCACTTTCAGATGCAGTACTCCAATCAGAGTGCGCGAAAATGGGAGGACTACGTTTTTATACCCTAAACACATAATTTGCCAGGCGTGAAACAAAGTTCGCCAAATTTTGAGCTCAGCGAAACGTCAATAATGGCGAGGTCTGGCACACAAGTGCATGATTGGTTGGGACCTCCTCGTGACAGTTTACTCAGCATATGGCTAGCGCCAATCGAAAGTAAATGTAATGTGTAAATTTTGCCAAAACAACGGCGAAGAAAACGGTAAAAATGCGCCTTTGAAGATAAAGGAAGGTGTATATTAACGTGAGTAGTCTCCGATCACTTGCCATGTCAGAACAGCTGTCGTTATCATGTCAGCTCGTTGCTCACTGGCAGCAGAGGGCGATCTTAGATAAGAATTGTTTCGTATACGCTAGCATAAACACCAAATGTACAATATTTTTTATGACATTAGTCACAGTGGGGAATCGCCTTTCCCAATTAACACGTTTGGTTACCTTTTGGCTGGTACTTAGCATAAACTTGTTATTTGTTTAACGGAAGAACGCCGTCACTACTGCAAACCATGGAGAATGCAAGGGGGGGGGGGGGTCAAATTTACAAACATCCGTCGTAAAAAAAAAACACCAGGCCTGCGCGGAACGCGCAGCACAGTCACAGCAAAAGCTGAAAGAGCGGTCTTTGCGTAACTGCTACAAGCACAGTTGCAGGGTACCCACTGCGCCATTAATCATCGTAATTTTTGTGTACTGGGGAGCCATTCACCATGCCATCCTTCGTCATTCTTCGCGTGGTGCCCACTACACGCTTCAAATGAACGGAATGAAAATACTCTATTTTTATCATGCAGAACGCGCTTAGCGCGTAGTGGGTGACTCCCACGTAGAGACCGACAGGGAATACAAACAAAGGAATTTTGTGCATTTTTTTTTTTTTTACGCTGGGGCTGACGACGACGAAGAACCATGCCAGAAGCTTTTGTAATGGGCTGTATGTGTGCTTTAGTAATGGGTTGGAAAGTGTGCGCGGCCGTGCAAGATTTCATTGTACAGTCAAAAGGATTTACTTAATTACATCAATACTAAAAGGTTCTCAGTTAACCAATGTAGGCTATAGAAAAATGTTCTTTGATATCAATTATTTATTGCTTATTCAGTAGATACAAATTCATTTTTCTCAAGTATTTTTTACGCAAAATCAATATTTCTGTAAATTTTTCCCCCGTATTAAATATATACATTTGCCTTTTTTGTTGTTGTTAAGCTACCCGATCCTTGGCCGATCCCTCAGGGTGGGTGTGAGCCACAAGTCTAGAATCTACATCTACACCTTGGCCAATCTCTCGCAGTGGGTATGTGCCATGGGCAAAAGGCAATAGGTGAACGAGAACAAGCACATTCGACGACGACGTCGTACCACCATTTGCATTGTGTGACGCCTCGTTGTTCTTTTGCGGTTGTAAAATGCTTTGTTACTCATATTAACGCGAGTCCTTTCCCGACATCAAGCTTGCCTAAGGCCAGTTCGCAGTGGAGTTTCAAGCATCGCCGTGGCTCTGGTAGAATACCCGGCTGGCACGCAGGGGACCCTGGTTTGAATCCCATTGTGTGCGTGACATTTTTTTCATTTGCTTACTTTTTTTTCCTAGTTAGCGCGATAGTGGTTATGCACACCGGTGGTGGCGGTGGCGGCGGAGAACGCGACTCTTGTTGTTGATCTAATAACAGCTTTCACTGTAAAACGGTAGGCCAATAGCCATCTATACGTACTTCAATTTCTGCTATCTCAAGAAGGAAAGCGACTTTCTTTTCTGTGTGAGAATCACCGAGCAATGCTCGAGGAAGCCCGCCGCAGTTGCACAGCGGTGGTAACGTTTCCTGCTGTGTGGCAGGTCGCGGGTACGAGTCTCTGTAGCGGTGGTCGCATTGGGATAGGAGCAAAATAATTATACACTTACACGTTTACAACGAGCTACACGTATACATATTTAGCGAAGCTTTAAGTTGACCAACAAAAAAAAATCCACAGATCTCACGCATTGTGGAATCGTTGTGAAGCGAAGAAGCCAAAAAGAAGCAAATCATGCTGTACATAACGCGCATTTCATGATTCATATTTAAAGACCTGTAATTCATGTTCTTCATATGGTCACATCACGCAATACCGATTTCAGTGTATATCAAGCTTGCGAACAGGACACAAGTGCAGCATGAGCGTGGCAAGTAAGCCCCATTGTATACATGACATGCATGTCGTGATTTTCTTGTTACCGTCTGCCATTTATGTTCGTCATACGGTCCTGTAGTGCAATAAAAATTCTTGTGTTTATCAATCTAGCGAAACGGCCGCGAACACGTCATGAGATTGTCATGTAAGTCTTGCTGTACATGACATGTCATGATTTTTCCACAACTACTTGTTATTTATGTTTTTCATACAGCCACGTCATGCAATACCGAACTTGTTGTGTATCAAGCTAGTGACACAGCCGTGAACGGGCCATAAACGCAGCATGCAAGTCATGTTGCCCAAGAAATGTCACGATTTCCATATTACTCAATTAACAATTGTATCGGGCCAGTAAGCGCTTGTGTTGTGTGTTCTGTGAAATAGTTGCTGCGCTTCCTAACAAGATGGTTCCATATTACCACTTGTCATTTATGTTCGTCACACAGTACGCAATACCGAATTTGCCGTATATCAAGCTAGCAAAACTGCCGCTAGCTTGCCATGAGCGTGGCATACAGGTTATGGTGCACATTACATGTCATGATTTCCATATCACATGTTGATTATACAGTAACGTCACGCAATACCTGATTTGGTGCATATAAATCTAGCGAGACCATCGTCAGCACACCATCAGCGTGACAAGTAAATCATGTTGTACACGACATACAAATCATTATTTACATATATTATCACCTGTCATTTATGTTGGTCATGCAGCAATGTGTTATCATACGAATATTAGGATATATCAAGTTACGGAACCGGTCACAGGAGCACCACTACGACTACGTGTAAATATCACACCGTTCATGATAAGATAGCCATGACTTTGGTGATATGGCGATGCATTCATTTTCGTCATACTGTCATGATATGCCATGGCAATTTTAGTATAGATCGCATTGACGGTACGGTCTGGAGAGCAGTCACAGACAGACAGACAGACAGACAGACAGACAGACAGACAGACAGACAGACAGACAGACAGACAGACGACAGACAGACAGACAGACAGACAGACAGACAGACAGACAGACAGACAGACAGACAGACAGACAGACAGACAGACAGACAGACAGACAGACAGACAGACAGACAGACAGACAGACAGACAGACAGACAGACAGACAGACAGACAGACAGACAGACAGACAGACAGACAGACAGACAGACCGATAGGGACAGATAGATAGATAGATAGATAGATAGATAGATAGATAGATAGATAGATAGATAGATAGATAGATAGATATGATAGATAGATAGATAGATAGATAGATAGATAGATAGATAGATAGATAGATAGATAGATAGATATAGCTAGACAGACAGACAGATAGACAGACAGACAGATAGACAGACAGACAGATAGACAGATATAGATAGATAGATAGATAGATAGATAGATAGATAGATAATAGATAGATAGATAGATAGATAGATAGATAGATAGATAGATAGATAGATAGATAGATAGATAGATAGATAGATAGATAGATAGATAGATAGATAGATAGATAGATAGATAGATAGATAGGATAGATAGATAGATGAAGACTGCGGGAATAATATTTGAAGCAGTCTCGCTCACATGACGTCGCGAAGACTCGTTAAACAGTGAAGCTGGTGGCATCACATTTTCATTGAAATTTCCTTGCTTGACTTTGCTCGTAATGTTCAGGGGACCGTAGGTGAGTAGTGGTGCTTGCCCAATTCCTTTGGGTACATACACGCTAGAGTTGCTTGGCACATGACAAAGGCGATGATGATGACAATAATCCTGGCATCATTGGCATCCACCCACTCAGGGGGATAGGCCAAAAGTCGGGTGGGTCATATATTCTGAAACTTTTCGATTGCTAATGGAAGTTTCTGTGTCATTTTTGAGAATTTTGAGTGGAGTAGCGGGGCTTACCCGATTTCTGTGCAACATGCCCACTATAGAAACTGCGCCACGATCCAAAGGGATTAACCTCGGAATCAAACAGCTACGCTGTTACAACGAAGGCTTGACATAAACAATAAATAGGTGTCGTGGTGCTGTCTGCAGGGGTGCCCAGCTATCAAGGCGAGTACCTGAACATGAGCAAAGTGACGCGGCTGCACATGGGGCCGTACCTGTGCATCGCCTTGAACGGCGTGCAGCCGTCCGTGAGCAAGCGTATACTACTCAAGGTTGACTGTGAGTATGACACTGGGACTTACAGGAACCAGATGAACGCCCGTGCTTTTACACATGTGAACTCAGCTATATGGTTTCATATATGCTCAAGTTATGTCGTCCTAGTTCACAAATATAGCAACTTGGTCAGGTTAGTACTAATCGTAGGCCAAGGTATAAATAAGAACAAAGGGGGACAAATGAAGGAAAGCACGTTGAGTTAACCTTCAGCTACTCTTTTATATAACATGCCTGTCATTAGAAAAAAATGCCAGCTTTGCATTTGGAAACCAAAGCATTCAACAGCGAACTCGATTCTCCTTTCCCACATAGCGGGATAAAAAGTTCTGACCCATAAAGTTCAACGAGCCGTTGATAAATAGGCATGCGCTAGCGACCATGAATAACCAAAGGGAGTTATATGAAACACTACCGACATAAAAGAGTAAAAAAACAGTTGAACTTTGCCACTAAACGTGCTTCCGCGTTTACAGTATTACTAGGATTTACTCAAACTGCGTAGTCTGTAGAAGTGTTCAGTGCAGTGTTCAGTGTAGAACCGTGTTTTTTCTTGCGTCGACCCTCTCGAAAATGACGTGCTACTCTGAGTCGTTATTTGCCCAACTCCAATTTCTCATCTTTCTTTAAACTGCGGCGTAGTTTCATCACACCATTCCCAAAAGACTCGATAACGCAGGCCCTAGAGACAAACGGTAAGCTACCGCTTATAACGCTTGGCGTCCTGCCTGCGCAGTCGCGCCCATGATTTGGCAACCCAACCAGTTGGTGGGCGCGCCGCTGGGCGCCGACGTGACTCTCGAGTGCAACCTGGAGACGCATCCTCGCGGCATGACCTTCTGGGAGCGAGACGACGGAACCATGCTCATCTCGAACGCCAAGTACGACTCGCTGGTGGTAGAGACCGGGCCCTACAGGCTCCTGCTGCGCCTCACCATACGCGATTTGAAGCCTGACGACTTCGGCACCTACAAGTGCGTCTCTAAGAACCCCCTCGGCGAGACCGAGGCCAACATCAAGCTCCAAGGTGAGTGGCTGATGCTGCATTATAACGCCGCCTGAAATTCATACTACTACTGCTGGTAATGACGCTAACTAACTCCGTAAACTGCAGTGCACGAAGGTAGTAGAACAACTTTCTTCAAAGTAGCCACATGATATTATTCCGTAAAACTCAATGAGAATTTGATTTTTGAGCGTAGTATTACGCAAAATGTTTTGATTTATATAAGCAGGCATTTACGTTTAGTCGTGCTCACGTGTATATTCTTACGGTGTGGTCCCACACAAGATCGTAACCAGACCAAGACAACTTATCATAATACCAAAATCAGGTTGATAGTGCAAATGACGCTTTTTTAAACTGCGTACATTCGGGGCAATTAAGCTTTAATGCGTTGTCAAACACACAGTTCTAAACCACAGTTTCGTATTTGAGAAGCACTTGTGCAAAGATGATGTGTTAAAAAGCAGGAAATAATGGTGAAGTGTCGTTCACATCGTTCTATGCGAGGTTAATTGTTACGAATTGTGCATATAATCCTGAAAACTCATAATTGCTTGTCGACAAAAAAAGAAAACAATTAGAAGCAGTCGATAAGTAACAGTTTCTGGCTTAAGCACTGCACTGGTCTCTTGATGTGGTGTACAATAAATTTCGTTCATACTGATGAATGCTCGAAATTTTTGCAGAAATACCTCGACCGACGTCTTCGACTGCGGCGTCCTCCAAAGAGTTTCAAACCAAGAAACACTGGGAGACAACCTGTAAGATTTAATTAATACGTACATGTGCTTTTCAGCATGGTGACGCGTACATCAATGTATCGGCAAAACGTTTACGTTAAAGGGGCCCTGCAACACTTTTTGTGCATGGTCAGAAAACGCTGCCGATAGGTAGTAGAGGCTCCCGACAATGCAAGCGAGCCAAATATTATAGCACAGAACACGGCCTCGAATTCAAAATACATTATCAAAGTCAGCTAAAAATTGCTTTCTCTTCTCTCGACAAATCACGTTATATGTCCAAAAATAACACGCCAACGACCCATATATCAGCCATTGGCTGACTTTAACATGGCGCGCTCGCTTGTTACAGAGATCGCTGCGAGAGGCCGCGACTTGTCCTCGCGTGCGCGCGCAATCACACTGAAAAAGCCGCGCATTCGAAGAAAAAAAATTAAGAAGTGTTCAAGGTTGCGAAGCGCATGTGACGTTTTTCTGTGGGCCTACTATCCCTCCCTGCTTAGCTTCCAGCGCTTTCGTCGGGACGAGAGAAGAGAGAATGCAATTGAAACATGCCACATACCTTTGTAACTCCACTCGCACTGGACAGATTCTTAATATTTTTGCGATGTTGAAGTCATGAGGCAATAAGCTCTTTTATTGAATTCATTCTATGGCTACTTTAATAATTGTTTCAGGGCCCTTTGAACTTCATTCACATTTTGCGTTGAGATAGCCAAGTAATTGGTACTTGAAATTCGGTTTGCCTCCAGCAACAAAGGAATGGCAGAAGACTGACCAGATGAGGGTCAAGTTTGCTGCCTTACCCTAGGGAAAAGATTGTAGTACGAAAAATAAAGAAAAATACAAAAAAGGGGTTAGGAGGAGATGTTATCAGTACGTGACGTGTGTGGCTGCTCATCAGGGCCGTGACCTGTCACTGAGGCCAGCCGATTTTGAAAACACTAGCAATGCTCACGTCACTTTGCAAGCCTGCCATGCCAGAGACGACAGTGCAATGAACCGTTGAGCTAAGCGTGATCAATGCTATAACTTGTTCATGTACAGTCCAAAGGACATTACGTTGAACGTTAGCGGTGGCCACACCACTCTTGTGAAGCAAACTTGCATCCACATCCTGCAGAATATCTAGCAAACATTTTCCAGTTAACATTCTTCCCTTTTGTTCGGCTCCTTTCTATGATTACAATGAATGGTTTTTGCTAACAACAGTACTGTAATCAAATACAAAGCCGTCAAGACAAAGATACAAAGATATTGCAGGAAAACCTGAGAGCACGTGCATTTTCACGCATGACACATATATCTAAGAACAGGCACATTTTAGGATAAGAAACTCAGAAATTATCGGGATGAATGGATTAGTGATAGAATAGACGTTGTCTCGTTTCTTTTTCTCACCGTTTTCGAATTCAAACGCAAGCAAACGATCGGAAAACACGAGAAAAAAAGCCAAAGTTTTGCCGAAAAGCGACCAAATCAATCTTACTCTTCGTCCAAAACACGGTAGAAGCTTGTTGAGGCGACTTCACCAAGTGCCCGGTGATGTTGTTTACGACTCCAACAGCTAAACTTGATCAATCAGCAATTCGACACAAAGTAAGTGCTTTTAAAGGTGGGCAATGGTGACATTGTAATGGCAAAGAAAAAAAGTCTTGAAAAAAAAAACGCATTAGCTGAGTGACAATCTTCCAAGCTTAGCGCTGTGTTGGTCTTGAAAATGATTTAAAAAAAAGATAAATCAAAGTCTTGCGTCCCGTTCACGCAATTATTTGACAAAACATGCCGAAATTGTATCTAATTATGCTTCTTCTAAACGGCCTCCCATTTGTGAACTGCGTACAACTCGTAAGAATCAACACAAAAAGCCTGTTATACGCATCTTTGTCTCTTTTCAGCAACGCAGCAATCCAATGGACCTCGACATCATTTGGGAACTCACGCTTCAAACGCTCTGCTCAAAGAAGGTGAGCATAAAATATCTCTATCGTGTGTATCTTGTTATTCTTGCGTCTAATTATTAAGAAAAAAGCCTTAGAAGCTTCATTACACGCAAAAAAAGACCGTCAGCTGTGTCAAAATGAGCAGTGAAAAAAATCGTGTGATGCCATCACCATGTGAAGTGATCACATCATGATGCCAAACGCATGGCGTCCCATGTGTCAAACGCATTATATAATGACATTAAGTCATGACGTGAGATATGTGACGTCATGTGATGACTCGACATTTCTCAAACATTTGTGTCATCGTAATGTCGTCACTGTAGTGCCGCGTCACGTGACGTCACGTTAATACACCGTCGCATGACATTGTCGTTCGCTCAAAGTGGACCAATCCCTGAGCCACGGGAGGTGCGCAAGCCTTTTAATGTCTCCGATCCTGGATGTAGCGCTACACCACGCTAGCTGCAGAAAGTTTACGAAGGAGGGAGAATCTGTACAATTGACTGAGAATAAAAGGAATAAAAAAAAGACGGCTTTCGACTTCGATTCACATTAGGCGAATGCATAAAAACCCTCGTGTTTTTTTTTTTTGATAGCATCCTCTTGATATAAGCTTTTTGACCTTGATATAAGGCATAGTCAACAATAAAAATAAAAAGTCCAGAGAAAAATTCAAGTTAAAAATAGGGGTGGGTGGGTGGGGGGTTAAAGTAGCGAAAAATTGTAGAAGAGAGAATGTCTCCAGAGCATGTGTATCGACGAAAGCAGTTGTATTCGTCAAGGCAGCAACCTTGACGAAAGCAACTCATTTTGCGAAAAAGTTGGCTCTACTGGTGCTACCTGTTAGACGCTTTTTGTACATTTATATAGAAAATCGCGGTTCAAGTTGAAGATGACACCAAAACGACGACTTTAGTTCATCAACTGCAACTAAGAAAATTATTCTTGGAGTTCTAATTGAGATTAGAACACACATACACACACACAAATATATATATGTATGTATGTATGTATGTATGTATGTATGTATGTATGTATGTATGTATGTATGTATGTATGTATGTATGTATGTATGTATGTATGTATGTATGTATGTATGTATGTATGTATGTACGTACGTACGTACGTGTGTGTGTGTGTGTGTGTGTGTGTCTGTGTGTGTGTGTGTGTGTGTGTGGTGTGTGTGTGTGTGTGTGTGTGTGTGTGTGTGTGTGTGTGTGTGTGTGTGTGTGTGTGTGTGTGTGTGTGTGTGTGTGTGTGTGTGTGTGTGTGTGTGTGTGTGTGTGTGTGTGTGTGTGTGTGTGTGTGTGTGTGTGTGTGTGTGTGTGTGTGTGTGTGTGTGTGTGTGTGTGTGTGTGTTAAAAACACTTGCACGCACACAAACACGCACACCGTATATTGGACCAGTGCGCCCTATTATCGCCGAATAGGCTCGTTTTCGTCGTGACACCTGTCGAACAAAATGCGTTTTAAAGGGCCCTGAAACACTTTTTCAAGTAACCATGGAATGAATTCACTAAAGAGCTTATTGCCTCAGAAATTCAACGGCTTGAAAATTTCAAGAATCCGTCCAGGGCGAGTGGAGTTACAAAGGTTTGTCGCATGCTGCAAATGCATTTTCTCTCCTCTCGTCACGAGGAAAGCGCTGGAAGCTAAGCAGGGAGGGGTGGCAGAGCAAAGAAACTACCATGTCTCGTGACCTTGAACACTTTTTTTTTTCTTTGAATGAGCAGATTTTTTCAGTGTGATCGCGCGCGCATGCGTGGACAAGTAGTGGCCTCCCGCGGCTGTCTCTGTAACTTGATTTTTTGGTCACAGACGCACAAACGATTTTTCACTCAAAACCAGCGGGGCCGACGCCGGCGGCGGGTTTTCTGCTGCACGAGCTTTTTAACGCTATCACGTTAAAACAAGAAAGGACAGTCGCAGGTCTTAGAACATTAATATGCGCTGCACGAAACGTAAGGTTCCCGAATGACTTGTTTTATGACTCTTTCGAAATTTTCTGTTTAGCCAAACATTAAAATCGTAGCCTTAATAAGATCTGTATCATAGCTATAATGTTACGACATGGCGCACAAATAGTAAGAGTAGTTTATAAAATATAACTTCTAAAATTTCCCTAGGGCGCCGAGGAGAGTATTCTACTGAAGAAGAAGGCACTCAAGGGTACCCTCCTCCAAACTTTAATCAGGAGTTCGAGAGATCCGGTAAGTTTCTTGCAATTTATTGGCTTTTTGTTCGCTTTTCTTTCCCTGCCGTCTAAAGGTATTAGTGACGGCTGAGTCCTATAATATCCCTGATACATCTAACTGCCAACCCGAAATTAAATTTTTTTTTTCTAATATTGCCCGACGAAGTGTGTCTTCAACACGTCGGCACTCGAATACACTGACTCACGAGCTCTCATTTCCTAATGTACCTACTTCGGAATATTCGACAAACCTTCATTTTATTGGAGGAAGAAAATAAACATGAGGAACAAACAGACTGTGTGCCACGTTAGAATATCGCTGTCCCACCGAACACGCCGGGTAAGGTTTTCCTTTATTTAAGTCGAAAAGTGCATGGACATAGCGATCAACGTCACGTGACAGTTATTTAAATGTAGAGGCGTGTATCTGCTAATAAACGGTGTTTTTATTGACAAATCCGAAGCCCGTTTTTAGCTTACACGTTTAACGCAGGAAAACATCCCGCCGCAGTTGTCTAGTAGTTACGGCACTCGACTGCTGATCCGCACGTCGAATCTCGGGCAGCGGCGGACGCGTTTTCGGTCGAGGCGGAAATACCTGAGGCCCGTGTGCTTAAATTTAGGTGCACGTTTAAGAACCCCCGGTGATAGAAATTTCCGGAGCCCTCCACTACGCTGTTTCTCATAATCATGGCGTGGTTCCCGGACGTTAAACTTCAATTATTATTATTATTATTATTATTATTATTATTATTATTATTATTATTATTATTATTATTATTATTATTATTATTATTATTATTATTATTATTAAGTAAACAGGTGCGTTTAGAGCAGTTAATACCCCCGACAAATTCGTGACCAAAATAGCAATTTTTCCATCGTTTTTTTTTTTTCTGCGTGTTTTGTCTGCTTACGAAAGCTCGGGTGACGCGTGCTACATTCGGGCCCCGTCCTTCGACGCGGCCGTCATTCGTACGGCGTAATACATACGTGTTTTATGAAGCCGCGACGACCGAAGCAACGCCTTACGGCTCATGTGCATGTTCCGCTACACCCCGCACAATGCGCCACCGCGACCGAGCTATATAAGCCTTGCTCGAGGGCGCATTTACATGCGACGTGTCGTCTCCCTTCCCTCCTCCTCCTCCTCCCTTCGGAACAAATGGCCTCGCCTTCGTGTTCGTACGAGACTCGGCCCTCGCGTCGCCACTCGTCGTATACTATGCAGTCGTCTATGCGGGCATCGCTCGGGCCGACATTGCAATTTGTGCGAATGGGCGACCATCGCGCACCCGTTGTGGCCATCCTTTCGTGCGCTCATTTACGGCTGCTCGTATAAAAGGAGAAGACCTTTACCGCCGCCCCTGTTGCGCATACGCTCGTCTTCTGTGCTTCAGGCGAAAGCCCGGTTTGCTTTTTTTTCCTTTCTTTATACTCATCGTTATTGACTGTGTGGCGTAGGAGTGATCGGCCGTACATTTATGGGAATAGCGAGAGAGAGAGAGAGAGAGAGAAAGAAAGGGAGAGAGAAAGAAAGGGAGAGAGAAAGAAAGGGAGAGAGAAAGAAAGGGAGAGAGAAAAAGGGAGATAGAGAAAGGGAGAGAAAAGGAGAGAGAGAGAGAGAGAGAGAGAGAGAGAGAGAGAGAGAGGGGGGGGGGGGATTTTGTACAGGCAAGGAGTCACCCCGCACGAGAGCTGTCGAAGTCCGCGAGTTCGGTCACTGCCGCTGCGTCCTCAATGCGTCGCGTTTCTTTCCAACGCCTCCGTCGTCGTAATTTTCGTGTTCGTTCTTCTACGTAGTTTATAGGTTATTGTATTTTATTTTATATTCAGTGGCCTTCTGCACCACCTCGTAGTTTTTTCGTACACATTGATGGAATCAATGGCTGTATAGTTCCGCTGCTGAGTTACGAAGTTGCCGGCTTGATTGCCGGCCTCTTCCAGGTGGTGAACAGTAAAAAAAGAAAAAAAAAAGGCGATGCAACACAAGTACACTCGTGCACAGGAATTACGCGTGCACTTTAATAATTACACACACTCAGAGTTTGTTCGAAAGCCCTAAACATCCACAGCACTACTCTGTTATCATTATACATCCCGTTTGTCCAGGGGAGCGCGAAATTTCGTTTACTTCACTGTTTGCCGCGAGTGGCCTTATGATGATGGCTATTTGACGTGTCTGAGAAATCGTTGAAACACGAATGTCGTTGGAGCAAATGTTTCGGCATTAGACTTGCCCCTGTCAGGGCAGCAACCACATTATTTTGCCGCGTTATGTAAGCCTATAGTTCGCTCTGCCCGGAACTCTCTTTTCGAATATGTTTTCTGAAGTGATATGTGTGATACGTGTTTTTCTTATCATGATGTGGTGTGCACTTGTTTTAGTGAGTCGGTCGTATGATATCCTTCATAGGTCATATTTTCATCTCTCGCTCTGTGTGTCATATATTTGGTATGCGTCCACTGCTTCTTGAGTTGCCCACTAACTATAATGCCCTCGTGGAGCTGCAGGCACTTGTACAAATAAATAAAACAATAAATGCACCCCAGAGGTCTCTCCATGCCAAGAAAAGTCTGCACAGAAATGTGCGGGGCAACAGTCGTCATTCAACCACGTGTGTAATTCATGATGATGATGATGAAAAACATTTATTATAAAAGAGAGAAGAGAGAGGTACGGGGCCAAAGCATGACCCTGCTACATGGTCGGCGTCCTTAGTCCGGGACACCGCATGACGAGGCCCCTACTCGCGCCCGTCTCACTAGAGCCCGTTGAGACTCTAGTGATGAGCAGTTGAGGAGGGCAGTCTCCCATGCCTCTCGGGAAGGGGTAGGGGAAGGGGGTAGGTGGGGATTTTTCGGACATGCCCATACCATGTGGAAGATATCACACGTCTCCCCACAGTATGGGCACCGCCCATCTGTGTTCGCATCGAAATGCTTTAGGATTGCAGGACAGAGTAGAGTACCTGTCTGCAGGCGCCTTAGAGTTCGCTCTTCCGCCTTACTCAACCCCTTTGCAGGAGCCGGGTAAAGGCGGTGAGTGTCACGATAATAGGTCAGAATTTCTTTGAACCGCAGCAGCGGTGTATTGGCCTCCGAGTCATAAGAGCCAAGGTGAGGAGCCCGGTGGGTAAGCGCTCGGGCGGCCGCGTCAGCGGCCTCATTACCTCGTAAGCCCTGATGGCCAGGAGCCCATACGATGCGTTTCGGGGCGTGTGTAATTCATGGCGCTATACTATGCTGAACTACAGGAGTTTCGAGGGCTTGTAATATCGAAGTGTAAGCGTCTCTAGCACATAGCATAGTGATGGTGCCGCACAACCATTACGGCAATCCGATACATTAACAAAAAGTACCGTTTGAGAAGATGAAACCTTGAACTCTGCAACAACGCCTCATTTAAGAATAAAACTTCAATGAATAATATGGGGATAATTGACGCCTTAGCGTTTCATTAGTACCTTGCTATTTCAGTAATAATGATGTGTCAATAGGGCTACACCTTACTCAACCTGCTCCTACGAGGACGACTGGGGAACAAGACCCTATCATGCTGGTTCCAGTACAAAATATACTTGATCTTGCTAGCGCAGGGTATTTCTGTTCACGATTTTCTTAATTTGTTATTGAAATAATAAATGAATGAAATAGTTGTCATCATTACTTGGCAACGGCTACTCTTTTCCCTTGGTTGTTATAATATAAAGAAAACAAGAAACAAATATATTTTATGCTTGGTTGAGTGGGTGCAAATATTATAGCGATAATAATTCTCATGATGGTTTCTCAGTTACTTTTTTTTTCTAATGGTACAACGTCGCATTGATTGTTCCGATCACGTATATGGAAGATGTGTGTGATCTTTCGATGTCAGCAACTTTACGACTTGTGTTTTGTTTGTTTTTTCTCTCTTCCTACAGCGGACAAAGACAGCGCGCGACCATCGTCAGGTCACAACTCGGCCCCGCAAAGTCATGCCACGTCTTCCGCAGTTGTCCTGGTCGCAGTTTGCGCCTTGCTGCTTCGCGCCCATGGCGTCTGATCAGCGCTTTCAACGGCGACCGCCTGCAATCAAGAACCACGCGTGCATTGCTTCCAGACGTTGCGCGTAGCCAATGTGAACAACAACAACAAAAAAAAACTGAACGATGGAACGCGTCGCAAGGAAGAGTCGCTTCTTTCTGTTCATTCGCACCCGCCATCAGCTTGGCTCGAGCTCAAAATGAGGAAGACAAAAAAAAAACCAAATTCAGAAAATGACCGGAACTATCACCGTTAAACGTGCGACCTCTTTGCGAAAGAACTGATGGACGCTCAGTGCATGTTGACAACGGTACCTTCGGTGCTCCTCGCATCTCAACAAGTGTCGTCGCGGGAGGACTCTGCAACCAACCGAGTTGTGAAAAGGCTCCTGCGCAAAACAAAAATGAAGAGGACGACAAGTATGGTTGGTCTGCTCGAGTAACGCGCTGGTACACCTGTGCCGCCTACAAACCCGACTTCTCCTCCTTCTACTACTCCTCAAATATTCCTTCTCACTCCCTTCCTCTGCAGTGTAAACAAGTGTAAACGACGTGCCAACTGATGCCGACTCAAAGGAAAAGAACAAAGCATGTTGTAACTGAGTAGTTGTTTTTGTTTGTTTTTTGTGAAATGGCGAACGCTTTGGTAGAACTGCACCGCTGTTTAGCTAGTTATGCTGGAGTGTGTAAACTCGAGAGCTGCTGTTGTAGCTGCCTTAGTTTCGAGCTAAAGGATAAAAAAAAATCGCGGATATCACACGCACTTAAAAAGAAGTCCGAACTAAATGGTTCGTTTAATATACATGCGTTTATCTATTATCATATCTTTATAATACGACGATGTTATCAAAAGCTAGAGAGATTAACCAAAGCCGCCCAATTTATTTTATATTAGATGTTAGTAATCGGAGATTACACGTAATAATTGCACGTTTTATGAGAATTTGTCTGCAGGAGGCTGTACCGTCGAACAAAAAAATATTGCAACATTATCACTATTACGCTGCATTCAACGAACTTTGAAGATTATGACGCAGCAATGTCGCACAGTTTTGGCTCCAAATATGCTGTAATAAACATTTCTTGTCTCCTGCTATCCGATCTCGAAAAACGCAGTACATGGCCATAATAATCAATAGGCGTAAGACCTACCATTTGTAGGCGTACGGGTCATAATCTATAGCACGAACATCGTACGGCACCAGCCTTCGACTTTCTTTCGTGTGACCGTGTGCTTTTGTTTTTATGAAAGAGGGTAAGAATGAATTTTTTGCGCTCTCAAAGCTCTGACAGTCTTTGTCGAAAGATTAAACAGTGTCCTTGGCCAGCCTGAGCATGCGCATGCACATACCTCCCGAAACTGTAATTGTTTCAAAGAGCTGAAAGTATACTGTCTTCTCCGAACTTCGCATCGCCAGGCTTTCCATAGAATCTCTGCTGCAGAGACCAGTGGAATATCTCAGTCGCAGAGAGACTCCCAAACTTCTGAGAAAGACTGTACCTGCTCAGAAAGATGTCGCAGAAGCTTCGCTATAAAACTGCTCTGATGGGTTCAGGTTCTTGTTTTCTGTATAGTTATACAGAAGTCACACGAGTTGATTGCGCTATTTTGGTTACGACACATCGCGCAAGCAGTTTTCTTTGTTATTCTGAGAAGGCGCTATCTTCTCAGGTCCTCGTGTTTAAGAGGCTCAATTTTAAACGGGACGCTGCAACGCGGTGGTACTTAAAACGCACTAGCAAAGGGCCACATAGAATTTCTGTAGTACGGCAGACGTACAATGCATTTTAGCTTCAGCGAGCCGCCGCTTGTACATGCAGCCGAATTGCGTCATTGCAGGCAGCTGTAGACATCTACATCGTGGATCACTGATACTATGGTGCAATCTACTTTTAAACGTGGTCCCAAAGAACTGACTTATCAGCCGGCTCTCTGGAGCTAGATAGCATGAACCTTGTACAAAATGCCGAATTTGAGGCCAATGCGCTAGTGTTTAGTTGTAGACACCACTTTTTATTCTTGTTGAAGGATAAAAAGAAATAACGCTTCTTGCTGAGGCAGCCGGTGTTTAGTTTTTGTTCGTTCACACAGGTGTAAATATATTACGTGCTTTTGTGTTTTTGTACTATCAACAGCGAAAATTTGCAGAGCACGAAATTTTTGATGAAGCTAAATTCCAGCTTTGTCTGTGAGTGTAATTTATAAATAAGTGTTCCATACTGCACTTAGCATTCCGACCTATACAGCGACCAGTTTCATTACAATCGTTAAGCACTGATATAGCAGAAATTTGCATTTCTTGTGGATTCAACGTCACGCAAACATTTGCTGTTGATAGCACACACTGAAGTTGAATTGTCTTGCGACGAAACTTTCTCATTTATTCTCACTTTGACAATGCTGTCATAAAAAAATTAACTTACATTAGATACAGAGAACTCTTGTTTTCACACAAGCCACTTCTTTTTCTTCAGTGTCGTTTTTCTTCCTGCTCACTCGACTTACGAACAAGCAGCTTCTCCATATTTACTGCTTGGGTGACAATAACGAGCTTTCGAAGAAATAAAGTTGTACAGTACGTGGAGCTCAACAATCTTTTGTCTACGTCATTGAACGAACGTCAAACACCTGCACAGTGAACGCAATGAGCAGCATGTAATGCGTTGCCATTAGTCGAAAATGCCCGCAAAATTCTTTGCTTTCTGTATTTGACATATCTCTCTTTGTCTACATGCGTCACACATAATGCATTCCCTCCTCACATGGAATATGTGCTAATCCCAAAACGACGACCAAAGTCGTGAGATGTCACGTTTCAAAACAAACGGCGCATGTTCTGGGGCATGGTTGGCACATGCTCTTAGGGTATTGATTGATTGATTGATTGATTGATTGATTGATTGATTGATTGATTGATTGATTGATATGTGGGGTTTAGTGTTCCCAAACCACCATATGATTATGAGAGACGCCGTAGCGAAATGTTCCGGCAATTTTAACCACCTGGATTTCTTTATCGTGCGCCCAAATCTAAGCACACGGGCCTACAGCATTTCCGCCTCCATCGGAAATGCAGTCGCCGCAGCCGCGATTCAATCCCGCGACCTGCGGATCAGCAGCCGAGTACCTTAGCCACAAGACACCCGACGCTCTAAGGGCATGGGCGTGCTCTTAATAATGTACTATTCTGTGGTGATGGTGGAAAACATTTCTGTAGACTATGTAGAAGCCCTAGGGTCTACTCCTCCTAGAGTTTGTACCGGGTTGGCCTTGAGGGCCGGTCGCTGTACAAACTCTTGGAGGAGTGCCCAGGGACTTCTGTGGCTTCCACGTCGGCACGCGCTGTTGTCACGATGGCTTTCACAATCCAAGGCCGAGCTATTAGATGATGGACGCTCCGGGCACACCTGCCAATCATAGAGTACATCGTTTAAAAAAACGCGCGTATAAAGCGTCTACGAAAACTGAGGGAGGACCCTCTCCTTTTGTCATAAAACAATCATAGGTTCGTATTGCAAAGGTTCTCCGAACGTAAAGGCGTCAAATAACTCGTGTCGCAGAGATTCTGGAGTCTGCATTGGTGTAGGTGGCTGTGAGCGAGAAATCGGATGGATGCACGTAACAAAGTAATCTGCTGCGTGGCACTCAGCAGTTCATTGCGCAGCCACGCTAGTGGTTGAAAGAGCTTCGATAGAAAAAGAAAACTTATACAATCGTTATTTAGATCGAATAGCAGCCGACGCCTGTGAGCGTAGTTTTCGCAAAACTAAGCTAAACATACATTTCGCTGGTGATAACATGGTTTTTAAATGTTAAAGCTCAGCCAACATTGTTTTATGGATATCTGGTTGCTCTACCATATCCGAATTGTTTATATTCCTTCAACGTTGCTCCTCGGCCCGAAACAAGGAACATTAAAAATGGTTGCTAATATACACGTAATCAACGACAATGTACGACGCACCTCCCCCCTCCCCTCCCCTCTGTTTACTCTGTTACTACACATAGACTTCATCTATGTATATATATACAAAGACTTCGTCTACATAGACTTTGTCGCTGAACAAAACGCCGCAACTTCAACTCCCAGTTGCGGTAAAGGCGTCCACGTGGGTGCACTGAGTTCACAAACCCTCGTACCCATCGCAATTGTGCGCGTTCTAAGCTCGGGTGTTGCACTGAAACATTTACCTAACCTCTTAACTAACTAACTAACTAACTAACTAACTAACTAACTAACTACCTAACTAACTAACTAACTAACTAACTAACTAACTGACAAATTACTAACACCATAAATTCTAAACACAAATATTCAAACGAATAGTTTTAGCCATCTCGACATGGTATGGTAACATCTGGCGAAAATCACTCAACGTAGACGATTGCTACATTATACGCTAAAAAGGCTAGCCTGCCCGCATACCGACATGCATGCGACTCAAGTAACGCATCTAATAAGTGAAAACAACGGTGAGACAAACGCTCTACGAACGAACACTCACAGACTGAGAAATGGGCAGAAGTACTCAGAACAATGGTAATTCATTGCGCGAATGTGCAGAGTGCGTCACTTACCAATGAAAAAGCATTGTATTGTATCAAAATTAACCTATGACTTTTACATCCATAACTGCTATAGCTTCGTGCTATCGAAGTTTCAACTTCAGTAGCTGTCACATTAATTATCTAGCAGAAAGCATGTCACGTATTCGTATTGCAAGCCAGTAATATGCTCCTAATAATATTGTAGGCACGAGACACTCGAAATAGTTAAAAGGAAACCATATTACGTATGTATGCTATGACAGAAGAGGCGCTTCATTGTTTAGTTAAGCGATGAGGTGATTTTTCTTTAACTATGACTTCCGAGTGTTCGTTTCATGAAGTGGAAAAGAGGAGAACACTCTCAAATGAGTGCTATAGAGGCCCGCCTCGCGTCTACGCACACTGCGGTTCTCTATAACAAAAACTACACATGAAGTGGCGCACTATGAAGCAGTGCACACGCACATAATATGCAAATCTAACAAACATATCGAGCCTCTGTTTCACGCTAATTACTAAGAAAAACAAAAAAAGAAAGAAGTTTACTTTAGCCGTCTGAAGCTCAAGAAACAGCAAAGCTGGTCAATCTTAGAGGCTTAACGCGACCTTCTTGACTAATGTTGGGCCCTTTATCGGACACTGACGCGGACATTTCGTTAGTCGTACACTGTTCGCGCCCCTCGTGGCAAACTCGGCGTGGCGGCTGTGCGGACTGCCTTTCGTCGTATTCTAGAACGTCCCTCACTCAACGCTTCACCTTCACTTGAGAAAGCCGATGGAAGCGCCCTCTCTAGATACGGCGAGTCACTGCATATCAGCGATAATGCGGTGCGATTCTCGATCAGTGCAGCGCCGATTTCAGCCGAGCAGCGGCGCAGTGCTCAACTGTGTCAAGTGAAGCGTCAAAGTCGAGTCGTGTATTGTTTGTGAATACGGGGGTTAGTCTGTGGACGTGGTTGGCGGCAGCTGTTTCTCAGCCACACTAAAAGACATTCGAAATGACGGCCTTGCAGCCTTTCCCATCTCAGTTAACTTGCTACACAGCCCTCATTTTTTCAATGGAAAGGCAAAAAATGATTGAAATAACCGTAGACGAAGAAGAGCAGACAACAGCTATAAGAGAAGAAGCAGCGCAGTTGTCATACTTTTTTTTGGTCTCGTGTTTTGGTTAAATGTTTCATGGTGTTTCTTTCCCTGTTGCAACCATGAACCAACTAGCCCAAGCCTTCACCCTCACGACATGTGCCACGTCAGCGTCGTTCTGCGCATGCGCGTGGTCCTCGCTGCTTGCTGTGCGCAGCGCAAGCCACGCGCTCACTTGTTCCCTCTAACAGTGGACCGAGCTGTATACGCTATGGTGATGTCTGGAATTTTCTTTTGTGCTGGTATGGACAAAAAAACGTGCATGAGTGAGCTTCATCTGATTGTAGAATAATTGAAAAAACAATTCAAGTGTCTTAATATTCGTTGATCATGCGTGTTGTTTCATGACGCAAGGACCAATTGATGGCCGAAGAGCGCCAGGTCAGACGACCTTAATATTTGTTCACTACACCGAAATATATAGACTCGTCAGCTTTTCTACCGAAAAATTAGTAGGAGAACATTGCCGATAATATTTAGTTTAGATGAACCCAGCACCGAGTTATTGTACCCTCACCATTATATTGCAGTTCAAGTGTGTCTAAAGTCCGCGTACAATTTCAGAGTATTCAATAACCAGCCTAACTAAGCCGTTGTATGCTATGCACTATAATAATGAGGGTAGGGGAGCACGATAATGGTAAATAAACTAATCGTACCATGCGTCCGTTCGCTCTGTATTTAAGCGCTCTAAACACAGCCTCTTCTATTGTACGTTAGAGATCGCAATAATTTTACAGCAGAGCTTTTACGCCCTCTGTTAGTCCGTTTCGCGATGTAGATAAGAAACATTCATCATCATACCAGCACTCACTCTGTCATCTTCTTCATGTTCTGCTTCGTTACCCGAAGACTAGCGGCGGGCGCACCCTCTACCACTGCGCTGATTTGTCCGGCGTGGAAAAGAATAACTCGGACGTGCGAGAAGAGGAGTAGCAACTGAGAAAGTAGATATACATGATTAGATAGAAAAGGAAAAATAAATATAGAAAGACAGAACACGACATTTACAAAGAGAGGAATAGATTGAAAAGAACATACAAAAAGAGTGGGGAAAAGATCATAACTGAAAGAGAAAGGAAAGAATACATAGAAAGGAATGAAGAAGAACGAAAGAGGTGTAGAGAAAGATTTTGAAAGAAAGAGTAAGCGGGATGTATACAGACAGAGAGGAAGGCAAGAAATTAAACAGGGAATAGAAAAACCGAGAAAAAATACATAATGAAAAAATAACATAAAAATACTCTTCTATTTTTTTAGCTACTCGGTACTGCTATTTACAAGCAATGCCCAATGAAACCTGGTCGACACCTAACCCATACTGGTAATTTACAACGTGATCACGGGAAACGGTCGAATGACGACGAGCTCTACTGTGCCCCAACCTTGCGAAACTCAGTGCAAGCTGCACAATTAAGTTTAACCTGAAAGTGTTTCATGGCGGGGTCTATCAAGATTTCAATGACGTACTTCCGTCACGGAAATGAAGTACTCCTTATTGACCATGGCTTCCAAGGTTCGTCGCTGTGGTTCCATTCAGCGCGCTCGTCATATGTCAATCATTTGTAATTTTATCAATGTCTCAACATGCTACAAGTTGACTGCCTTAGCCCAAGCCTCACTCATAGCATCCTATCATAACAAAAAAAAAACTGCGCGATGCTTGCCTGGCTATCACACCACGTTCCCCGCACTCCACCAGAAGAAAGAGAATGCAACTTTATTATCGTCAGACTTTATGGAGGTATGCGATCCGCCAAAGGGACGGCTAGCATAGCCAAGCTGAACCTAGTGGCCACCATTTCTCTTGAGAAATGCCAGACTAGAGAAGACACACGACGTGTGTCGTGTTTCTCTTGGTGTCCCAACCGTGGTGTTCTAGCCGTGGCTTCTACGATTGGCAACGGTAACATGCCGTTGTGCTGCCTGAGCTGATATCGGGGCCACATCACCGCACCAACCAGAGCAGACAGTGGGTGCTTCAGTAGTTCCAGCTTTTCGTGCAGCGGTAACCGGAACGCCTTCTCGAGGTTATAGATCAAGTTACAAACTCTGCCTCTAGCGCTAATCAAGCTTTCTGTGGTCCATTCATGAGCACGGGCGCCGATTACACTATTACAGGGGAGCGCGAACTTTGGCGTTTCGGTCCTGATGATGCTTTAATTGAGTACTTATCGAGTACCGGTGTTGGTATGTGGGGTTTAACGTTCCGAGACCACCATATGATTATGAGAGACGCCGTAGTGGAGGCTTTCGGAAGTTTCGACTATGTGGTGTTCTTTACCGTGCGCCCAAATCTGAACACACGGGCCTACAGCATTTCCGCCTCCATCGCAAATGCAGCCACCGCAGCCGGGATTCGATCCCGTGACCTGCGGGTCAGCAGCCGAGTACCTTGATTGATATGTTGGGTTTAACGTCCCAAAACCACCATATGATTATGAGAGACGCCGTAGTGGAGGGCTCCGGAAATTTCGACCAGCTGGGGTTCTTTAACGTGCACCCAAATCTGAGCTCACGGGCCTACAACATTTCCGCCTCCATCGGAAATGCAGCCGCCGCAGCCGGGATACGAACCCGCGACCTGTGGGTCAGTAGCCGAGTGCCTTAGCCACTAGACCACCGCGGCGGGGCAGCAGCCGAGTACCTTAGCCGCTAGACCACCACGGTGGGTCTTCAGTACCAGTGTTATCTGTTTGTTGATGCATCTTTGGGCGGGACCCAGCAGATGTTGTGTCGAGGTGTATATTAATTATTTTGGCTACCTCAAAGATTAAATCCTGATCCTTGGCGTTATAGTCGTCGAGATGGAAATGTGCCGCTACGCGTCTACGTGGGTGCATCGACGTCAAGTGGCGCTACGGATGAAATATGCCAGCAGACACTGTGCAAGCTCTCATACATCAGTGTACAATACACAATGAACTATATTCGTGTGAAAAAATGGTAAAATAGTTCAGTCTTGCGGTACACTGATTGCTATAATGAGAGTTGCAACAAGCTTTTTTTTTTTGTAATTTTCTGCGTTATTCATAGGCTCTGACTTTACGCCAATAAAATATGGCGTAGAATGAAGCGACAGGTGTGTCGCATGACATGTACTGCAAAAAAGCAAGAGGAAAAGAAGCATTTCCGTGATGCCAGCCTAAACTAATCCGCGTTCTTATCGCGATTCCTGAAGTGTGCAACTCATTCTCGAAGTCGATAAAGAGCTACCGCAGACCGAGAAAAGAAAGAATAAATTTCACTGTAATGTCGTCCGCTAACATCTACCTAGGTTGCAGTCAACTCTTGCACAAAGTTGAAGGAAAAGAGAAAAAAAATTGGGCTAGGTGTAACGAGTGAGTTACAGGAGAGAGTGAAGGGGGACGACAACACTCACGCGGTGAAAGATTCGCCGAGTTTGGCCCGCCGAAAGTGTCACGGACGAGTCAATCGCCGCCCACCGGAGAGAAACGTTCAGCTCTGGGTCAGTTGCTCCGGGCACGCGAGCGAGATTGAACGACGTCGTGAGCCATGTACGGACGCGCTGCGAAGGGGAAGTAGAAGAAAGCAAGGGTTGCGTGGCTGAGTGTGTGCGGGTACGTCCAATCGCGCTGCGTGTGCAAAATAAGGCGGAAATAAAATGATCGAGCGAGAATGGGGCTGAGGGGGGTTACGAGAGATGTGGAAGGGGGTTACTGAGAGGCGATGCTACCGAGAAACGAGTGCGATAAAAAGGCGGTCTCGCGACGAAAGGACGTCGAGGCAGCGAAAATCGGTGCGCGCTTCTTATCAGCAGCGTTACGGACCGCTGATTTGTTCCGTCTCTGTGAAGAATAAACCGTCTCGGGGGGAATGTCTCCTTCTCATGTCGCACATAGTTTAGTTTTTCTTTCTTTACTCTTCGCTTCATTTTCGTTTTGTGTGAAAAAAACGGACAACTTCGTTGCAAACCAAGTTCGAACCCCTCACAGACGTTTCAGCTTTCCCGAGAACCCCATTTGTTCTTTAGCGCTCTTTTGGTCATTAGACAGCAGCACCATGTTGTAAACGAGTGTTGTTCTTCATGCATTGTGGAGCTGTGAGTTGCGCTGTCATTTATGCTTTACGGGTTATTTTTCCCTCTTAATCGCTCTATGTGACAGCAGTTCAAATAAGGCAGTTTTACGTGGCGAAACCCAGATATGATTATGAAGGACCCCTCACAAAGTTTCGTTCGAGGTGCCCTCGAATTTTCATGTGTTTTTTTTTCACTTTTGCCTAATCAAAATAGGCTCACCATGGATTAAATTTGAATGAGAAACGTCGTGCTAAATAATGCAGCACAATGGCCACTAAACGCCGGGGCACCCAAAGTTATTGTTTGTGCGCGCAAGCTTCAATTAGGTGTAGGTGTTTAACTCGTAAGCAATGTGCTGGTCTTAGTACACATCGCAAAGTTTTCATGCGTTGTGGAATACAGTTATTTGGCTAAAGAAACGACAAGAGAAAAAAATATATATCTAAGTATATACGCGTAAAACATATCACCTTTGTTGAGTATAAATATTGAAAAAAAAAACATGGTCGCGTATCTGCATGTTTAGCTGCAAATGTCGTCGAAAGCCGACAGTCTTCTGTATGGAGAGAGAATAAAACGTATATTTAATGTTCTGTGTGATAAGATGGAGGCACTGCGAAAGACATGAGCGCCATCTGGCAACTGGCGCAGTATCGTCTTAGCAGAGTGCACGAAACACCCATCTTTTCGGGCACAGTGTTGCATCCTCAGCGAAGCGCAATAAACACTGCGGTCTGTAGAACTACGTATACGTGTATTTTCTAGTATAAACTCACCGCTAAATATTCACGTGTTGATATCGCACCTCAGATATGCGCAATATTTGCTTTTTGATCGACAATGTACAAAAGTATGAACGCAGACGCCATAATAAAATGGGTGGGCGTTGAGAAAGTGGTTTTACTTTCGGCCTGGTTGCTCAATAGTTTTAGTTGACAGAAACGCAGTTCCCTATAAATACACTAGAGGGAACTCTGGCACTAGTGTCTATGAAAGCTGTAACACATGGTGCGCCAGCGAGCATGGGAATTATGGGTAGTACATAGATTTGCCTAATCTTCGTACTTCTGGTTCCGTTTGGGTTCCCGTGACTTTCAAATCAAATCAGTTTTTTTTTAATATTTCACAATAGAATGTAAAAAAAGGATATACAGAAGGAGGTCCCATAGTATACACTGAAATGGGACCTCCTATGAAAGGTAAGCATAAATATTTGATTGGCCGTAACAGTGGCAAAAATAATAGATTACAAGGTTACAAAAATGAACTACAGCTACAGTTAAATGACAACGCTAACATCAACTATGTGCAATCACAAACGTAAACCGTAAAGAGATATATTTATCTAAATAAATATCATAACGTCATAAAGAAACGAAAACAAGAGAATGAAGAGAGATTGACATGGTGAGGGAGAAACCAGTTAGGCAGTAGAGTGAGTGTCGCACAGCACAAACTTTTTTCCATTCATGGCAAAATTTATTTGTTTTTTTAATTGTTATTAAAAATGGCAATGTATTCCATGACAATATGGCTGCAAAGTGGACTGTCTGTTTGCCATAATTAGTTTGCACTTTGGGCGGAACGAAGTTGTTATGACGATAGTTACAGCGCGAGAACAGAACGATGACACAGAGACAAGACGGACACGAAGGACACGAGTGCTAATCTTCGTAATCTTCAGCACTCGTGTCCTTCGTGTCCTTCTTGTCTCTGTGT
This sequence comes from Rhipicephalus microplus, assembly GCF_013339725.1. Classification (NCBI taxonomy): domain Eukaryota; kingdom Metazoa; phylum Arthropoda; class Arachnida; order Ixodida; family Ixodidae; genus Rhipicephalus; species Rhipicephalus microplus. The sequence continues at coordinate 271,626,989 of NC_051165.1, forward strand.
CGTCGTTCTGTTCTCGCGCTATAACTATCGTCATGCCATGCCAACTAGCCCAAGCTACCACACTTCGAAGTTGTTATGCGGCACGAAACGAGTTGGGTTAGTATTTAGTGAAGATGATGAAGGAATTGATGATAATTATATTTGTTCATTAATTAGTTTGAAAAGAAAAGTGGTGAGATTGAATTTTACAAGGGTGGCAACATCGAAAATTCTATTTTCTTGTAGCAAATGTTCGCCCTTGTAAATGTGTGGGCTAGATGTGATTAATTGAATTGTCTGTTATGTCACACACACACAAAAATCATCAAATGTTCAGCAGTTTACCTTCATCACCATAATCTTGTAGTCTTATAATTTGTAATCGAATCACGAAGTTCTAGAGGGTTTGTTCTTTCTTTCGCGACAAAATCAAAACGCAGCAATAAACGAAGTCACAAGTGTGATTCACAGCCCGCAAGTACGAAGACTAGTCCAATCCGTGTACTACCAATCATTCCCATGGTCGCTTAACCATCGCAGCTCTAGAGTCTCTCTAGATAATTTAGGAAACTCTATAGGCAGAAATACAAGCAGACAGACAGACCGAAATTTCTGCGTTGAAGTATCCCAAGAAAGACTATCATCTTGAAAAAATTACGGCAGCTTCGCACTAGAGTAGCAAGGTTGCTCTCTTTCTTCCCTTTCTTTCTATTTCTTGCATATCTTTTTTTCTTTGTTTCTTTCCATGCTCTTTGTCTATTGTTTGTTCTACTTACGTGGATTTATTTTTTGTTGTCGCTTTTTCTATATTTTTTTTCTGTTTCCACAATTTTTTCAACTTGTATTTTTTTCTTTTTCTAGTGTGCGTTTTTTCTTTGTTCATCTACCATTCTCTCTATCTCTTTTTGTGTGCCCGTTTCTTTCTCAGTCCATCTATATTTATTTCTACTTCCTTTTCTCGCTCTCCGCCTGTTTATCTTTCTGTCTTCTCTATGTTTTTTATCACTTTTGTTTCTTTCCATCTCTGTCCTAATGTTTCTGTCTTTCCATCTTTTTATGCCTTTATTCTTTTATTTCTCTCTATCACGTATTTTTCCCTCCTTTTATTCTCTTTATCTTGCTTTATATATATCTTGTTTGTCTCTCTCTCTCACTCACGTTTTCTAGGTGCCCCGCTTCGCAAAACATACTTTTCGTTTAACGCTCGCATCTGCTGCACTCTGCTGCCAATGACTGTTGCACATGCCCAGCTATGGAGCTTTGCACAACAGAGCACAAGTTAGAAACAGTTTAATAATAATAATAATAATAATATAATAATAATAATAAAAGTTTTCTAGCTCATGGACATGAAGCACGAGAAATTTAGCCCTACTTTTAAAACAACAAAGACGCCTTGAAAACAGTACAAAAGCCGCATAGTTACGACATTGCCCGTTACAGAAGTGTCTAACACGCATGGAAGTTACGTGACATGTGAGCAGTACGCTTTTCTGTTCCGATTAAATTTAGTACTTGACCTGAACTTTCAAGAAGCCACCACCCTCATAACACCAGCGAAGTTACTGCACTGAACAATGGCTGACGGTGACATTTGCTATCCCCGCTAAAAATAATGCTTCGGAGTGCCGACTGCGTGCAGTTATTAATTTCAACCCCATACTCCACACGGGGCTATGGCTTTGCTATACTCCTTACGAGTGGTGCTTCAAGGAAGAAGAAAGGCTATCGCAATCGGTGTGTGTATACGAATCATTGTACAGATAACATCCCAAGTTATCGCCCTTCTGGCGCCAGCAGGACCCATGCGATAGTTGCAAATATTCACAGTGTCGTGTACACGCGAATATATAAATATAATAGTTCTGATAGCTCTTAGCACCCCTCATGCCAAATAAAATACTTGTAATAGTTCTGAGCACTCTTGATAGCACGCACAAGCATAAGCTCGGATATTAAATTCAGAAAAAAGCACGAAGATGTTCTTTCCGCCCTTTAACTGTCCTGTACGCTTGAAGGTTGCAAAGCAGCCCTTCCATGACGCAAGCGTTTAAGCAGCGGACAGAAATAATAGCTAATTCCCTAAACTCTAAAAGCCCGTCCAGTAGCACAATCACAAATCCTCCAAGGCCACTGAGAAGTCGGTCGTAGATCTTTTTCCTTCTTCAGAACAGCACTTTATAGAGATAGCAATGAAACTTCATCCCAAATGTGTGCGCTTATGGAACTTTCACGTGACTTGCAGTTTGAACCGCAATTCAAGCAAGAACTCTGCATCTCCCACAGCCGGAGGTCGGCTGCCGTTGCGACACCAAACTGTAGCGGTACTCACAGGGGCAATCCTCTTTGGAAAGCACTAGGCCAGTGCTGCGATGTCATCATCCGTCCAGGCAATAATCATTAGACTGCAAATAAGCTCCATGCCACCATAACGTGGCTGCGTTCCGTCGTTTAACGCATCAAGACAGATGCTATATACCCCGTCTTTCAGAGGATTGATGTGTGAGAGTCATCCAGTGCTCTCCTAAGTGGGGAAAGAATTTCCGGACTGCCACTGTTTAGTGCGGGTTTATAGAGCGATATGACAAATAGCCATGGTGTGGGGACTAAACAAGACCGATCTCGATGTGGGCCGCGAATAGTGGTGAAGCAGACGGTTCCCGGGTCATTGTGTCAATGCCGCAGGGGAAGAAAATAAACGAGCCTCCCGCATAGAAACAAACCTGGCCCACAAAATGAGGCCCAAACAATGCCGAGCCTCATCCCCAGAACTACCCGTCTACTCACCCCCCGTTGCGTCATATAAGTCCGCACGATCCCGCGCGCAGCGTGTGGTATAAGGTACACGAAGCTCCTTCCAAGCCCAGGAACATCCTTGGCGATGGATATGATAGTCTTTTCCGGGCAGTGGACCTCTTAGCTCGCCCTCATTCCCTCTAACTAAGGGAAACCTCCCCTTCCCTCTATCACAATGTGCTTTGTTTGTTGCGCTCAGATCACAGCCCTTCCGAGCCATCGGCTAGTTGACCACAGTGCCGACACCCTTCCCCTCAGTCCTCTCCACTGTTCGCTCAGGGCCTCTAGAATGGAGGAAGAGGGGTTAAGAGAAGGAAGACGCCATTACGACGGTGGTAGCCGCCAACTCGGGCCGCATGACCCGCGAGGCATGGCTGCGCAGTTCTTCTTGGACCACCAGGCAGCGTCGTCCCTAATCCTATTAGAAGCTTGCCAACGTTTGTCGGCTCCAGCATCCTCAGGCTCACCCCACTCGCCTCATTTTGTGTGTTGCATGCATCTTTGGTCCGTGATGCCAACGGCCATATGTTTCTTCGTTCCACCTCACCCTTTCCTTGTATTTCTGTTTCGCCCTTCACGAATTTCCTGGTCCCTCCTTTTTCTCCAACGTTTCCAGAGAGCGCTCTATCAGGCACAGCAGAGATGCTAGAAATAGTCAGCGTAGAATTGCAAGTACCGGCTTCATGGGCTTGGTTCTGCTCGAAGCTCCAGGCAACACCAATAAGAAGACGCAGGCGAGGCAAAAAAGAAGAAGCAGTGTGCGACCAGCCACGTGACAGGAAGTTTGTTTGGAGACTCCTTCGTTGCGTGAATGGCCTGCTAGGCAGCTGTGCGGCTCTTCCGCGATGACTTTTACCGGTAGATGGTGGGACGTGGCGCGAATGGTAGTGTCAATGGCAAATAAGTGGATACCGGCGAAGCTTATTGACTCTTGTTGGAATCACCCCTTCACCTGTGGCAATGACTACACACTTGAATAGACGGTTCAGTCTTTTTCATTGAGGGTAGAAGGAGAGCGGGTGCACTGGCGCCCGGGCCTAGCAGTGTGAACTATGTCGAAGACGATACAGTCGTACGAAAGCCCACACACACTATTGCTTTTTATGTGAAAAACAAGTTGGTCCAAGTTATTGAAGACGAAAGATTGTTCAAATAAGGTGTGCATCATGGTACAACTGAGTATATAGTATACGCTTCATGAGCAGATCATCGCTGAGACAGAAATAATTCAGTGACAACATACGATTTCGGGGGCCGGCGCTCCAAACGACACGGGGTCATTATTTCGGAAACCAATCTTGTTGCCTGACGTTCGGCATGCACGCCATATCTTGCTGGCGCTTACAGGCCCAACGTTATCACGAAATATGATAGTTCTTACACTGAAATTCGGAGGTTGATTGTCTTTCTTCTTTTTCATTGATAGGTGTATGCTGCCTTAACGGGTCTACATCAACCCAACATTCGACTATTATACCGCGTTGTCTGGCATAGTGGCTCAGTACTACGAGTCCTCCGTGTAGACAAGGTCAGTCCACATTGGTTCCCCGTCGGCGGGTAGTTTAACGGTTAGTTGATGGTGGAATGCAGACGCGACCCCGTAAAGTACTGTAGTACCATCATCATCATCATCATTTTTTCCATCACCGCGCCGCGTCTCTCGCGCAGCTGGCGCGAGCTCGCGCTGCGCGAGAATGAGAACGAGCTTCTGGCCTGGCGGTTTGGACGCTGGTAGGCGACGTGGTCCTCTTCAGGCCAGGAATAAAGTGGCGAGATCGGCACGGCCCCATCGGCCGCCTTCGACGTCATCTCACGTCTCTTCTCTCGTCGTACAGTACGTTCTATTAGCTTCAAAGAACAAGGTGGCCAACATTGAACCAACCAATTTAAATTTTTTTTCAATGCGTTCAGTGCCCTGAATACAAAAACGAAAGTGGTCGATGCGTTTTTATTCCCTCCAATACTCAGGGTGCGGTGGGGCTGCCCTTTATTCCTCACGAATACACGTTTCCCCTGTAGGAGTCGATTGTTGCCACCTTGTTTTATTTATTCCATTATCTCCTGGCATACTGCTTACCTACCACCTTTGTTACTGCAACGCAAACAGATCAAATACTGTACGGTTCATGACTCGGCATCACTTGTATTGACTTCAATGCGCGTATCTTATTTGAACCATCGGTAAGTGCGACGGATGTGGCTGTGACCGGACACTCGCACACATCATTAGTGATTGCCAGAGCTACAACGATTAGATGTAGGTGATATGTTGTTGTTGTTGTTGCCCCTTCGCACTGGCACATACCCACTATGGGGGATTGGCCATGAAATCTAGAAGTATCCTATATGAGATATATTAAAAGGTTTATCCTTAATGAAAAAACTAATGATGTAATAGAAAATAATAATTAACTAAAAAGGAATATTAAACTAAACAAATAATTGAAGATTGAATCAAGAAGAGAAAAGGTGAGGTAATACTACAGTGGAAGACAGAAATTTTGAGTAGACCAGACAATCGAGCTTATCTCACCCGGTCACAATCAAATGAATATGCAAATTTCATTCAAAATTAGACAAGTGTCGTCAGAAATATATTTAAGCAGGCATTATTATGACATGCGCTTTGATTCTCGAATGAAATTGCATACAGCATCGAATACGCTCCTGTGGCAATGTCCCAACGCTAAAGGCACCGAAACCTTAGAACATATCTTGCAGTTAAATTTAAAACCTACTGCTTGAAACGGAACAATTAAAAGTCTTTCCCTAATTAATGAATAGTTTTTACATGTTATAAAGTAATGCTCTATTGTTTCCGTTTCTTCACAGAATGGACACAGGGGGGATATCGCCAGACCCAGCTCTGTTGCAAGGTAAAAGTTTAATGGAGGGGACACGACTCGAAATTTGGTTAAAATAACTCAACTTTTTAGATTGGACTCCACTAGGTTTCCAGGGGGTATGTTAGGTGCTGATAGTCCGTATATTTAGTTAATATTATTACATAATATCCGTATAAAATAGCCCATTTTCTATATCTGATGCGACACTATGTGTTCCGATTCTGGTAGTACCGCGAGATCACAGGGGCCATCAAGTGTGGCTCGCGCTAGTGAATCGGCTATTTCATTCAACCGTATGCCCACAGGTCCCGGGACCCAGGACTAACTTCAGGAACGTTCACATGAGGTGGAACTAATGTTTTGAATGTCGCTAGAGCTCTTGATTGTTCTGAAGCTGTGAGAGTAGTACACAGCGAAAGAGAATCAGTAATTATCATGCACTCTCTTCGTTTGAAGGAAGTTTTCCGTAGCGCTAAAATAATAGCCAGGAGCTCAGCTTCGAAAACCGGAGTGAAGTCTGGTAGTCTTTACCGAGAATGACCAACCGAGGTAATCTGAGACGATTCCTACTGCTGCCTTTTCTTTATTCACAGAAGCGTCTGTGGCTATTATGTTCTTTATTCCCGCATGAGCTATGTAGTCTTCTAACCTGTCATTTAAGTAACTCGAAGATTGAAACTTAGATAGTGGGGGAAAAATTTCATCACATTCTATCGTAATATTGTGATTTAATGCTTTGGTTCCAATTACCGATCTGATAGTCCACCTTTATGCTTTCAAGTTTCTTTTGTACAAAAATAATCTGGGGAGTACGAAAGCGTGGCCAGTGAGCGAGGAAGAAGGCGTCGGGGTCACTAATAAAGGCATATGCAGACCGTCTCGCTGATAAGCCGTAAAATTTCAAGTATGTTTGTACTGTTAAGATACGGAATCGGCAAAGAATAGTTGGTATGCGAGCTTCCTGATATAGTACATTAATAGCGACATACCTGGGGAGTCGCAAACACAACCGTAACGCTTCTCGCTCTAATAGAACTACGGTTTAATTTTGTACGTAGGGCCACCCGAAAATAATATACACCCAAAATCGAGTATTGGGCGCATGTACATTTTATATATCATTAATAAGGTGTGTCTACGTAACCCATATTTTCTGTTGCTCAACTTTCGCAATAAGCCTGAAGCTCGTTGTGCCTTTGCCACGATATAGTCTATGTGAGGGCTCCAGTTAAGTTTCTCGTTATAAATAATGCCCAAATATTTGATAGACTCTACTTGTGGAATCGGTTCCTGATTATAAAGTACTGAAATTTGAATAGAATCTGCTATAGGGAACACCAGGAGCGCACTTTTACTGATGTTTAGAGACAATGAAATTGAATGCAGCCAAATTTCAAGAGAATACATGTCCTTTTGCAAATTTTTGATGCAAAGAATAAATGTCACTGTCCTGCAAACGAAAAATGCAATGTCGTCTGCATAAATGTAGACAGTGATATCTCGTTCAATGGGAATTGAGCTCATCAACACATTGAATAACAGCGGAGATAGGACCGCCCCTTGAGGTACTCCACGTTGCTGTTTGAATTTAGATGAGTGACATCCATCCTTTGCACAATAAAATTCTCTCGATTTTAGAAACCTCTGCTACCAATCAACAATATATCGCGGAAGTCACATGCGTGTAAAGAATTCAATAAATTGAGTGCTCAACGCTATCATAAGCTTTAGCTATGTCTAGTGTTACTAGTACCGCGTATTGTCGTCTTTTTCGGGCAAGCTGTATTCGGCTCTCTAAGTCGGCATGAGCACACAAATTGAGCATTCGCTACGAAAACCTATTTGAAATGGTTTCAATATTAGCTTGTCAGCCATCCAAACTTTTATTCTATTATTTGAGAACTCTCTCTATAATTTTGATCAGGTGAGATGTTAGAGGATTGGTCCTGATGTTGTCAATGTTAAAACCTGACCCTTGTTTTTTAATATGGGAATCACTCTAGCTATTTTCCAGTCATGTGGTATCCAGGCATTGCTTAAGGAATAGTTTATAAGGTTGAGGACGTCGCCGGGTGATATCTGGAATAAAATTTTAATCATAGGAACTGTTATACCGTCAGGACCAGGAGCCGAAGAGGGTAAGTTTCTAATTACGCTTGACATTTCGGACAATGTCACTTTTTTCGTAGTCAGTCTTTATAGAGGACTTTTGGCCAGTTGATTGTCAAAAGTCGACGAAAATCTGTTAGCTAAACCTCTTCCGATTGCCTCTAACGAATTAGTCATTTTCTCTTCCGTCGATAACCTGTCATAATCAGAGTTAGCTAGAGACGGCAGAATTTTGCGCGATCTCATATATCGGAATAACGCTTTCTTATTTCTAGGTTTGGAAAGAAAGTCGAAATGTTTTTTGTCATAGTCTTCTTTAGCTTTAGCCACGGTGCGCTTAAATGTAGCAGCAATAAACTTGTAATCGAGCCCAATTTTTGGGGGACTGATTATGAATTAGCTGCTTCCAAGCCGCGTGTCGTCGTCTATGAACACGAGAGCACTCAGAATTCCACCACTGACTACAAGGCTTCTCGTATCAGACTCAATAGAAAATTCTGCTTTTTTGAACGTTCTTTTAATTACCCGCACTTAATTTCAGGCTTTATTTTCATCGTTGTCTCAGTGGGGTAGTCAAAGCAACTTCTAGGTCATTTTTAAATTTGGAATAATTGATAAGGGTTCGAGCTTGGGAGTAAGATGGAATAATGGGGCAAGAAATTTCAAACAGTACTGGTAAGTGGTCACTGTTGGTGGCGCAGTCTAGAGTAGTCCAAGATACGCTAGAAATACCCGAGCTTATAAAACTCAAATCTAAGGCAGAGCGGGATCGGTCTCGGATAAATGTGGGAGTTCTAGGCGTTGAGGCATGATAAATTATGGTCTATAGACCAGTCCCACAAGCGTTGTCCACATTGATCAGTCCTAAAACCCCAACTAGTGTGGTGAGAATTAAAATCTCCAACCATAATTTTTCTGTGCACCACGAATTAACAGCCATGTCTAAACATCGCGTGTCTTGTACACCCAGAGGAAAGTAAAGATTTACCAGAGAGAAGGGAGAGCATCCAGGCAAGGTGATGTCTAAAGCGAAAATTTCACATTCGGGGATATACTTTTGTACGAAGTTTTGATCTTTGAACTAATTTTATTATTGACAAAGAACGCTAAACCTCCACCTTTGGATGGGCGATCCAGGCGAAAAGACCGGAAATTAGGTAGGTAAACGAATTATGTGCTGACAGCCACGTTTCTTGCAGTGCAATAATGTCTGGATTGAATTTACAAGATAAATACAATAAATCTGTACTAGCTGAATGAATAGATCGGCAGTTCCAATGAAGAATTTTGATAGAACCTATCATTTTGACAGGAATTGTTTCGGCAACTACCTTATCTAAAATGCTGTCTTTAAGAAAATCGCTCTTCGATAGGTTCTCCTTCTGGTATTTTTTGTTTTTGAATGTTTTGAAGAGCCAGTATTTTGGAGACAGGGGGATCGAGTGCGCTTTAGGGATTTGATGTCCATGTCCATATCATCATAATCCTGACCATCCTCTAGTATGTCTTCACCTATTCTCTGGTTGTCTGTACAAGAGGGCCCTGCAGCCTGTACCCCTGAAGGAGATGACTCTGCGTCTGCTTCACTTGGTGGGAGAGAGTTACGTTGTCTTGGGAAGTATCCTTCATATCTCTTGGTGTCCCATATATTTGCGTCAACTGATTGGCTACAATATGAGATAAGGAGTCACAAAGGGTGGTGGCCAGGCGATCTATAGCTTCTTCTCCATCGCTTTTTCAATCATGTCTTGCAATGGACACTGAAAGAGAAGCTTCTAAAGTTGCATTATGTCGGGCTGCAACACCAGCATATCCCGGGTTCTTGCCTGAATTTCAGCGATGGCGTCTTTTCGTGAACAGCGTCTGCGATCAACAATTTCCATAATTTGAGTCTCCCGCGCTTTGGCTGAGCAATTAGCGTTATCTGCGCAGTGCTGCTCATGACAAAGACAACACTTTTCTTCAGTACAATTGCATTCATTTGCAGTATGTGCCTCACCACATTTTCGGCATCTGGGAGCTGACCTACATCCTTTTAAAGTGTGTCCATAGCGCCAACATTTCTGACACTGGAGGGGACGAGGTGACAGTTGTTCGACTCTGAATATTAAAGGCCACGCCTTGATTTCAGTGGGGCGAATCGACCCGGCAAATGTGACAATTACAGACTCAGTAGGGATCTTTGTCTGATCTACAACTCGTGAGCATCTATAAACTGCAATAGCACCTGCCTCAGAGAACATCTCTAGGACCTCAGCTGGAGTCATGTTGATGTCTACGCCTCGGACAATACCTCTGACGCATGCTAGGTGAGGAGGAATGAAGGCGCTCACCGGATTGGTAGCGAACATCGAGCATTTAAGTAAGTCTTTGACACAGAGCTGGTCAGGAGAAAAGCATGACAATGCCTCCCTTGCCAAACTGCCGGACCTCTGTGATGGTGTGATAGTGAGTTGTCGCTGCTTTGAGTTCCGACTGGATCACTTTAGGGTTTTTCATCTTAATGACTCCGTCGTTGCTTGGGACTAGGGCCACAGGAACGGAAGCGACGCCCATTGCGTAGGAACTGGTCCACTGGTAGCTCCTGCGGTGAAAGAGAAGCAGACCAGAGATAGTCCCTGTCCAGGCGAAGAAAGCGGCATCTGTCTGGATTGACTAGCCAGAAGGGTACTAGCTAATCAATGCTAAGGCTTTAGATACGCCTATCCAGAAGAAATTCAGTAGAGGCTACTCAGATTTCAGCCAAACCCCCAGAGCAAGCAAGCGTGCCGTATGCGTAGCGCGTAGGCACGGCTGTGCCTACGCGCTATATGATATGTACAGTACTCACTTCGTCTTTGGTATAGCGACTCGTATGCGCAATTGCTCGAGGTAACCACGTTATGTCGCTACGAATCTGGCCTCTAAAGATAACATTGTCTCATCTGCGCATTTCAGTTAAAGGGCGCCGATATTATATAAGCCAACCGCAGACGGTGCACACGAAAGCATGTGCGTTCATTATCATCATCATCAGCCTCACTACGTCCACTGCAGGACAAGGCCTCTTCCATGTTCCATCAGTCAACACGGTCCTGTGCTTGCTGCGGCCAATTTATACCCGCAAACTTCTTAATCTCATCTGCCCACCCAACCTTCGGTCTACCATAACCCACTTGCTTTTTCTGGGAATCCAGTTAGTTATCTTTAATGACCCGCGGTTATCCTGTCTAAGCGCTACATGCCAAGCCCATGTCGATTTCCTCTTCTTGATTTCAACTATGATATTCTTCAACCCCGTTTGTTCCCTAATTCACTCTGCTCTCTTCTGTCTCTTAAGGTTACACCTACAATTTTCGTTTCCATTTGCTCGCTGCGTCGTCCTAAATTAAGGTGAACCCTCTTTGTAAGTCCCCATGTTTCTGCTCCGTAGCTAAGTACCGGCAATATGCAGTTGTTATATACCTTCCTCTTGAAGGATAGGGCCAATCCACCTGTCATGATTTGAGAGTGCTTGCCAAATGTGCTCTTATTCTTCTAATTACTTCAATCTCGTGGTTCGGCTGCACGGTTATTACCTGTCCTAAGTAGACATAGTAATTACAACTTCAAGTGCACTATTACCTATCTCGAAGCGCAGCTCTCTTCCAGGTTGTTGTACATACTTTCGTTTCTGCAGATAATTTTAAGACCTACCTTTCTGCTCTCCTAGTCTAACTCCGTAATCATGAGTTACAATTCGTCCCCTGAGTTACTCAGCAATACAATGTCATCGGCGACACGTAGGTTGCTAAAGTACACTCCATTAACTCTTATCCCTAACTGTTCCCATTCTAGGTCTCTGTAAACTTCCTGCAAGCACGCGGTAAATAGCATTGGGGAGATTATACCCCCCAGCGTTTCTTAGCCCTAAATTTTCCGTGCCTCCATCCGTGAGTACTGTTCAGTCCTGGACCAACTAGGGAAGTGGCCGCTGAAAGGATAAAAACCTTTAGGTTATTGCTGCCAGGGGCTCTTATGAAAAAGTAGTTATTCGACCTACTCAGATTTGTGAGATATATAGGCCTTCACGATAAAAATGCGCCAGATCCCACGTACCTAGGAATCGACGTTATGTGAAGCATGTGGAGGGAAGGTCGCCGTGTTGAGTGACACGTCATGAAATGACGCTAAATATGTGTACAAATGTGGCTGCAGAGACATATTTTGAAGAGTTGCAGATGTTAACATAACCAACATGTTTACACTTCCGCAACGATGTCAACTGAAACATGCGCGTTAGCAACACCAGAAGGGGATACGAAGCGGTCATGCTCGCGAAGATGCTGGCCCTGGACACTGCAACATAAATCAACTTCAGCGCATGACAACTAACCACAATTGACGTTAACCCGACGTGACGGCTGTGTGAAAAGAGTACATATGTTTATAAGATTGGGTAGGCAGCACTGCAATAACTACTTACGTTTCACGAAGATTGGTGTCTATTCGAAAGTATAGTTCCGAGACCTGGCGTAACTGTGTGGTAGAATGCTTGGCTGCCACGCAGAATGTTTGGGTTCAATTCCTGCTGGGACCCCGAATTTTATTATTTGCATTCGTCGGGGGGTCAACGCTGCCTATGTCAGATTTTTCTTAATAGTGACATTTAACCTATGCCTTCGTTGAATCAACGCTACCGATGTCGGGTATTGCTTAACGCTCACGCGTTAAAATTTCCCATGTGTGTTCTCGTCGTTCCTGGGTAGATACTAAGTGTCAATCACCTGAGGCACATACTCGCATACCAGCGGCACAAATTCGCCGATGAGTATGTGCCACTGTCTGGCGGGAAGTGTTTGATGACGTTCGCGACGGGATTGTGACATTATTCGTGTCTTGACCAGCGCGTCATATTCGTCAAACCATCTTACCTTCCCTTGCTAATTTTGCTACACGCCAAGTTAAGAGGGTGACCACGAGAGCACCCAAACGTAAGCGGCTAGATTAGATAGATAGATAGATAGATAGATAGATGATAGATAGATAGATAGATAGTAGATAGATAGATAGATAGATAGATAGATAGATAGATAGATAGATAGATGATAGATAGATAGATAGATAGATAGATAGATAGATAGAGATAGATAGATAGATAGATAGATAGATAGATAGATAGATAGATAGATAGATAGATAGATAGATAGATAGATAGATGATAGATAGATAGATAGATAGATAGATAGATAGATAGATAGATAGATAGATAGATAGATAGATAGATATATAAGAACAGCTCAAAGACGCTGAAGTTCGCTAAAAAGTGCTTCGCACTTAATATTTGCAGCACCACTTTCTACAACCGACGCCAGTGTCTCGAGGTTAACAAGGACGTGCGTTTCCGCAACCCGTATGGGAGTCACACATCTGCTTATTATCTGCGTGGTTATTGCGTTGATATCTCTTAGCCTATTTTAGCTACAGCTTCAGAGAGACTTGTTCTTGGGCTAGTTGGTGCTACCTCACACACTTTTTTGCGCTACATTATGAATTTGAGTAGCCACATCTTGTTAATCTACTTGACCTTTCATCAATGCAATACAATACAATACAATACAATACAGATTTATTTCCTAAAATACAAGAGTTCTGGGTGATACAACCGGCTAAAGACTGTTGGAAATATAATTTGTCAATCTCCACTATTATGAGACTAAAAAAGTATATTGGCGGAATTCGTGACAATTTTCCATCCTATAGCGTATACTGTGCATGCACTAGAATGACACTTGCGCGCATTTCTAATCTAGCAAACTATTCAGATAAGCGCACAGACTTATATACTGGCTAATGATGGCTATCCGATGCCCTAACATCAATATAGTTTTCAGTCAATCTATAGATAGCTTGCACTTGACGTCATAGTCACAGCTTCATAACGTACTGGCTCACCAAAAATTAAGGTGGCCCTGATGACGTGAGGCATGCTAATCCCATCGCGCTTGAACTGCTTCAGTGTGACAGCAATGTGGCAGAATTTTATTTAACTATGTCCGTCAATAACGACATAACTTCCAGGTGATATAGCGATAACATGAATGGATGACGTCACAGACCTTGCGTGTGCCATGCGGGTCACCGAGATGGCGGTTTGAGTTACGTCAGTGTAAGCCATCTATATCCAGCGATTGCCAATTTTTATGTATGCACTCGCGTTCTAGCTCTCTTTGGCAATGTCTCTCTAAGAAGTAACAAAAGGCGAGAGCATCACGGTGAAAAAAAAACAAAAAAACAGGCTTTATCGTTTTTTCTAGAAGGAGCCCGTTCGCTTCTTTTGGAATCACTCACGAGGTGCAGCTCTTACGGAACAAATATAACTATTCCGAGCCCTCGCAATAAAAATTCCTTGGGCTTAGGCGTAATCCGGGACTTTTGCATGAAACCCGAACGGCAAGCGGCGCGTCGCAAAATACGTTCTCGGTGATTTACAGCGTCGGTTCAGTTTCTTTTTGTTTTTCGGTTTTTTTTTTTTTGCCGTTCAAGTAATAGAACCCTTTCACTATGTACATGACCTCGCCTGTCCGGCCACATCCACTGCTTGAAAGTTCTCTACTTGTTTTGCTTTGCTTTAAGGTAACTTTTTTCCGGTTTGCTTGTTCTCGACATGAGGAGGTTTTCTTCAAGCCCATAACACAAGTGGAATAAACAAAAACATTGTGCTCTCAGTTCGATGCGTAGCGATAATTATTCGTGGCTATATATTCCTCACATTCATTTAGAGCAGCGATATGCGCCTTTTACAGCCCGTATTGGGAAGGACTAGTTTGTAAGATAAAGGATGTTTACGTAAAATTAACGCATGAAAAAATATCACTTATCATTAGTAGAAATTGAAGTGTCGTTATTGAACAAACCATAAAAAATGCAGGCTTTGATGTTTAACAGTTTTTTTTGTTTTACAAAAACGTCTTCACTAGAAAAAAAGCATTTTGTGAGCGTAGAAATACCATTCGAAATCACAGAAAAATACACTTATTATATACAGTCCCATGAATGGTGGCTTAACTCAGCACCGGATGTTTGTTTAATCAGGTTAGTGCAAGACGTCTGGTTGATCTCGTTCTGTGCGTCTCACCTCAAGCACTTTAAAGCCGCCTTTCGTTGTTGGTTTTTTTAATCATGTCAATATTGACAGGTGTCTGGAAACGGTTAAGCATTGACTACTATTTTGTTTTTTCTGTTGTCTATCGGATGTCTGCTTCACGTCAGCGTCACGTCCCTACTGTCTGGAGCCGCCTAATTCGCGTTTTTTCAAAAAAAATATACAATGAGCAAAAAACTAAACAAAAAAGATGGTCTGAGCTGACAATGTGTCACTCTACCCCATGAAATGTCACTTTCGCTCGTGCTGGAACTATATACCGGCTCAATAAAATTTATAAAATTTTCCAGATTGTTTTTTTTTTCTGTGTGGCCTAATAGTAGTTCTCAATTTTCTTTTCAGCAAGTCGAACAAAAATTTAAAAAATCTTTTCCGTACACTCGAACGTGTTAACGTTTAATACGCTGTAAAGTTTGCTGTCTCTACAGCCACGAAGAAAAAAAAAAGCTCTATTTACACGATAATAATTTACTTCATGAAATTTGCGAAGCAGTCATATACAAGTTAAAATGTCGTCTGATACGTTCAGCTTTCATAATTAAATTGATAAAATGAATGTAAATGTTCCAAGTGATTTCTTTGTACTGTATATAAAAAAACAGAACACACAAAGGCACACAAACGCACAGGGTGCATTGACACACAAGACACGTGATATGGTGATCTGTATGCCTAGGCATGCCGACATTTGTCCTGTGTTTTATGTGCGCTACAAGGAAACCTAGTGAGGGTGCGTTACCAGTTAGCCCACATCAAATCCCACAAGTGACATTTCAATAATCTATTTTCATGCTCCGATAGACCATAAAAACCGTTCAGCGAAAGCTTACACGCCTAGTTAACTAATTTTGTGTATTTGTGCACCGCGCCTCTCATGTTCTCACGCAACATTCCGGCACCACGTGCGCTTAGGAGTGGTTTGCAAGAGAGAACAATTTCTTGTACCGAGATTTCACACACCCATGTCTGTCACTACAGCCATGGTGAATGCCATTTTGCGATATTTTTTTTACGTAGAACGTGCACGATGCTTGCACCATGACACTGAAACAGGATAATAGACCCCTTTCAGAGCAGCAGAGCGTTACACCGTAACAAAACGCAATGAGAACTACCAGAGCGACGTAATTCCCCGCCGCGGTGGTCTATAGTGGCTAAGGTACACGGCTGCTGACCCACAGATCGCGGGATCGAATCCCGGCTGTGGCGGCTTTATTTTGGTGGAGGCGGAAATGTTGTAGGCCTGTGTGCTCAGATTTGGGTGCACGGTTAAAGAAGCCCAGGTGGTCGAAATTTCCGGAGTTCTCCACTACGGCGTCTCTTGTATTCTAATGATAGTTTTAGGACGTTAATCCCCACATATTAATCAATCAGAGTGATGTAAGCGTTTGCAGTTTTAGAAATCGACTGGCCTCATTGATCGATTGCTGGCGCATTAGACAGCCGCACGTGTTCTGCAGTAATAGCAGCTCCCTCCCTCATACGCGCAGACGCAGAGTGCGCCTCGCCTGCAGAAACGAAAACGTGGGGATTAAACATGATACTCACCGCATCCACGCACAGTCCGAAAATGAGCGGCAACGATGAACACTTTGACGGCAAACGCACACGCACGGTAGAGCAAGTGCCTCGGCCACGACGGCGTTGGTAAACGCACTGCACGCGTCAAGAAGATCGGCTCGGGCGGCAGCGGACGATGCGTTCGAATGGCGGCGGCGTTTTCGCATCGCAGATGGCTGTACGAATGCGCGAGACTGGCGCATCAGAGTTGGATAGTCGAACCGTCCGTCAACTCTGCCCTCTTTTCACGGATTTGCATGCTTCTCGTCATAACTTGGTAAAATAGCTTCGCAGCGCCACTTTGATTGATTGTGGGGTTTAACGTCCCAAAACCACCATATGATTATGAGAGACGCCGTAGTGAAGACCATAGGAAATTTCGACCACCTGGGGTTCTTTAACGTGCACCCAAATCTGAGAACACGGGCCTAATATTACCGCCTCCATCGGCAATGCAGCCACCGCAGACGGAATTCGATCCCGTGACCTGCGGGTCAGCAGCCGAGTACCTTAGCCACTGGACCACCCCGGCGGGGCCACAGCGCCACTTTGCGTTGAGAATAATTATTGCGAAGGAGCCACGCCTTCTTCACGCTTTACTAAAATGAAAGAAAGGCGGCCTTGCGGTGGGCACACTTAGCCAATATTTACATTGGCATCGCACTTTTCCAGGCGAAAGCCTAAGCTCTGTCACATATAACGTGAAAAGTTACGGTCGTCGTGAACGCTAAAAACGGAAGAAAGTGACATGATCACACACTGCGAGTGGATAACGTCAACATCTCATATCACTGCGTCCCCAGGTGATCTCGTCGTGACGCCATATATCACCAGTATCTTTAACGCTACTGCGACGTTGCTGCAACGTTGGTGACGCTTACGACGTTGCAATGACGTCACAAAGCATGATGTCACATACTGACGTCAACACACGAATCATTGTATGTTCAAAGGCAGGCCGATCCCGGAGGCAGCGGGAAAGCAGTCAATGCACCGAGAGAGAGAGAGAGAGAGAGAGAGAGAGAAGCAGAAGGAATATTGGAAAGGTAGGGGGTTGGACCACATCTGGTTCGCTACCATACACATGACGAAAAGGAAATAAGAGTGCACAAGAGAGAGAGAAGGAGAGACACATTGCGCGCTAAACATATAGTGAAGGAATGTACAGGCGATCGCTCAGTGACCTTGCCTTCAAGAAATAGGCTCGTCTGGCTTTCCGGGTTGATGTACGTGAAGCCCATGTACCCAAGATCATTCAGCTGTCGCAATGGTATAGCTGACTCATCCAAGTTCGATAACTGCAACTGTGTAAAAACTTCTGACCCCGTATTGTGCCATTTTCCCAACCTTGAACAAGGTCGCCGGACTTTCCAGTGTGTCTTGAGGTGACTGGATGATCGGCCCTTTACTCAAAGAGAGGCAGTGTGCAAAGAACTTGGTATGCTTCTGCTCGTAGAGCCAGCTGAAAATCACATTAGATGAGGGAAGCCATCGAGGCAAGATGAGGGCAAGATCAGGGAAAGTTTTCCAAGACCGTGTTGTTTGTTCAAAGGCGGAAACATCAGGAGTTGCTGTTACTAGCTCATGGTCACTGCAATACTGCCATTCGATTCGCAGTTATGCTGCGCTCCTGCCAAGTGTCTATAATTTACTGTAATTACTGATGTATACGTATTACGAGTGCCATTACGTTCCTGGTTCCTTTCAACCTCCTGCCTCACATACGCCCATACGACAAGAGTGGTTTATTTTTCGTCAAGCTTTGTTTTGCAGCGTCTTTATGTCGCATGCGCTGTACTATGACCTCCTACATTTTTCTTGCCAGCCGGACGAGCGCAAAACGCCCGTCATCTATGGCGGCGCCACCTACGTAGGGTTAAGGGGGTTTGTACTTGGCTTTTAAATCAGCAACTTTGGCGTTTGCTAATTTCAGAGGCTATGCCTTGTATTGAAAGGGGTTGCCTGCTGAATTAGCGTGAAAACGCCCGTCATCTACAGCAGCGCCACTTACGTAGAATTAATCATAATTAATTTTAATTACGTTTACGCATTCTCAAAACTTCTTTACGTTACATTCGTTGCATATAAACTCCAAAAACGTAAGAAGTTATTTGAAGACACCCCTACTTAAGTGGCACCATCATTGCAGTTCCGATGACGGCCGCTTTCAAAGTGACCGCCGATAATCAGGCGGGCAAGAGAAATCTAGAGGGCTGTGGTTGTACTCGCGCGACGTATGAGTAAGATACAGTAGCATAGCCATCAAAAAGGTTACCTAAGTAATGTTTAAATTCTCGGAAAAGGGGAAAGGCTATGTGCGAGCGTTACATGGCATGCTGCCACCTACAGAGGATCTTTACAACTTTCACATGAGTTCTTAAAGGACGTACAGAGTGCTGAACTTGTGAACATGTCAAGCAGTTATAGTTTGTAAACGTGCACTGCCAAATATATCTTTATGTGCGGAAGCTTAATTCGATGCATCTTTAAGCAATTTATTTTAAAATGATAATAAAAGCTATACGTACTTCCTGCTTTGCAATACGTAAACAGTACACGCACTGGATATTTTATTTGATAATCGAATACAATTTTTTCTGCCTTGATCGTTTCCGACTCGTATTTCAAAATAAAGGACTTGCCTAACCCTAGAAAAATTATCTTGTGGCGCCATCTCTTAACCTGTTTCCACTAGTTTTTGTTGTGTTTTTAGAAGTGGTAGTAATATTTACGTTTTCGGTCAAAGCAACGTATCAGTCTCGGAGTACAAACTTTTTTCTGATTTCACTAACTTCAAGAAATACAAATTCTTAAAATCGCGACTCCTAAGTATATTTCGGTAATAAACTCACTTTCCTAAACTGCATCTTTCTCGGACGGCCATAAATGCGGTAGAAATAGGGCAATAGTATATTTAGCCTAATATGCAAATTTCATCTTATATGAGTGTCTCAATTGACGGAGTTCTCACAGACGTAATGCCGTCTGTTTCATTGTCATTTGTGAAAAAATGCAGCATGTTCTATTTACTGTTTAGGTGTATGTAGTTTTACAAAACCATAAAAACGCCCTCCCATTGTAAAGCGCCGCTTCTATCTCCCTATTCAATTTCTGCATTAAAACTCAATGAGATTTTTTTTCTGTTCCGATCTGTACGACTCCTCAAGTTGGACATAACTTTCTCCTGATATTCTTTAAAAACAAAACAAAAATTAATACAGGAATATTTTCTCCCTTGCCTTTTAGGCTTTCTAAAGGCGAGTATATTTGAGACTTTGAAACACGCAGTAGTAAACATCCTTATACGAATATCTTATTTATTCTAAAACAGTATTATTCAATAAATAATTATTATAACTGTTCTACGGAAAAGTCGAAAGTATGTATGTGCCGACAGAGCCTTACTTGAGCGAGTTTCGGTTTCTGGATTTACCTCATTTTGAAAAAAAAAAGCTCCTTATACGTTTCATGCAAATGCTACGATAAACATAATGCAGACACAGAAAGTAACAAAAGTAGACCCATTTTTCTGTTTTGAAACGTATTGGGACTGAAGTGAAACTTTTTCAGGAAACAGCTTGCGTGGAATTCTCACACAAAAGTCACGGGACAATAACGGCTATAAAGAACAGAAATTGGAATAATAGGTAACATTTCGCTCATATTGCGGAGATATGGTTGAAATGAGGAATCCGGGTTCGTCTCTGCGTGCAGCGAGTTGTTTCTCCACACGTGCAACTGCACTTTCGTAAAGGCAACACCAGATGGCGCACATATTGAAACGCTTCCGAGAAGAAACGCATTTGTCCCTAATGACTCGCTATGTGCATCGTTCGCTGCATTGGAATGAGTCAACCTCCTACAAATTTAAATAATCCATATTGATAGGAGAATACAGCCACTCATAAACAAGAAAGAAACGACGTCATTGGTCACAATACACAGCGCGTTGCCGTTTTAGCTAGCCTAGAGACAAACAAAAACAATAATAGTGATGGGTGAAGAATATTCTGCTAAGACGGCAGCTGCCAATGGCCTTCACAATATATACGTTTTAATGATCAAAAAATAGCCTAGTGAAATTCTCGGAGCCAACTCTTATACGTTCGTCTACGACTGAAGCGTCTGATATGAGAATCATATAAGAGAATTTTCAGATAACCTTCAATTGATAGTAATAAACAAATTCAGTTACTGCATCCACAGCGCTGAATATGCACAAGCAGCTGTGAAACTTCAATATTTCGCTGAATTCTTTATCTGATTCACCAAGCAACAGGCTGATGTTTGGTAGGACCTTAAGGATCCTGGAAACTGCAGCGAGGGTCACAATGCAAACATTGAGCAGAGTAATATAAGTGTAATATTGAGAAATCTGAAGTACGCACTCCGGGATCTTTATGTGTCACACTGCCGAAACTGCGAGAAAGCATTGCACTGAGGGTAACGTCTACGTACAGCAGGGAAAGGAAAAAAAGAGACAGAAAAGTTGACCAGACGCGCGTTCTCTTTCCTATCATACTACAGTGAAAGGGAGTACGTGACGAAATAAAAAAAGAGCAGAGGGTAAGTGCAACAAAGGTAGAACGTGTCTGCCTGTCAACTACGCACCAAAAATCGATCACATAGCCCTCTCGATCTTATTTAGGAGCAGTATAGCAGGAATATACAATGTGCTAACTATACTTTGGAACACCTTTGCAACAAATGTTTTAAGTAAAAAACGACACAGCGAAGGGGAAGATATGGCATAGCTAGCTTTTCTGTGCTTACGTGTTACTATGGTACTTATCTTCATAGCCCTATCAAGACAATAATTTCACGATCCCCTAACTGTTCCGCTTTTTCACCTTCAGTAACAAACATATCGAAATCATCTCCACAATGCGTTTGAACCAACATTTCAAACGTCATATATATATACCGTGCACAGATGAGACACTTCGGTTTGGCAAATGTATAGGCGCGCGCGCGCGCGCGCGTGTGTGTGTGTGTGTGTGTGTGTGTGTGTGCGTGTGCGTGTGCGTGTGCGTGTGCGTGTGCGTGTGCGTGTGCGTGTGCGTGTGCGTGTGCGTGTGCGTGTGTGTGTGTGTGTGTGTGTGCGTGTGCGTGTGCGTGTGCGTGTGCGTGTGTGTGTGTGTGTGTGTGTGTGTGCGTGTGCGTGTTTTATGTCGTCAGAACGGTGAAGCGCTGGTACGCCACATTGGTAGTTGTGGTAAGTTTATTAATATTCCCACCAAATTGGTGACCTAGGCCTACCCTCCCTCCCTGGAGGAGGACCGGAGGCCCTGTCTTATCACCACTTCAAGGGCTTGCTGGATGGCCCACAGTTGATCCTGGAGTTCGGAGCTGCGCAGAGCGGCCGTACGCCGCACCGCAACTTCATCTGGGGAGAGTGCGTTTTCTTCTGCTCAAACTGCGCATTCCCAGAGAATGCACCAAAGTCATGCGTGAGTCCAGCCGCACAATTTGCGAGTATGATCTGGATAGACATCTGGATATATCCTCTTTAAACGAATGCGGTTGGGGAAAGTCTGGGTTTGTAAATTGCCTCCAATTTTACCACTTCGGATCTTTATTGCAATACTTTTCTCGCAAACTTTTTGCACATTCACGCGTAGAGGGGATGCCAGACTAAACGTCGCCGACGCAAGAAATACTTCCGGTGTGACTCAGCCACTCGTTGGCGCCCCCTGCTCGTCTGCAAGCGCCCTTCCTTCCGGGTCGAAATTGTCTTCCGGTCGCAGTATGGCCAGCGGCGCCTCGCTGAGTGCGATTCTTGATTGGCTGTAGCAATTAAGTTGCGGCGGCGGCGGTGTCTCACCCGTCATTTTCACGTCCATATACCCAGTGTTCGTCCAAAAGAGAAAAACATAAATGAATGAAGGGGCTTGAACTTTCAGTGAGGGGGAGAACATAGTTGATCATTTGGCGGGTCGAGACTCAGCGCACCGCAAAATAAAACAAAACAAGAAGTTAATGCATAAAGTAGGCGACGTGGCGAACTCTAGCTGGACCAGTTCTTCCCTCAACATGACGGGAAGTCGCGCCATTTCCAGTGCAGCGAAGAGACCCAAACGCACTCACAAAAAAAAACAGTTTTTGTAAAGCGAGTGTATTCTCTTTCGTTATTACTAGAACGTAATTGTTGCTAATATGGCCGCTGCATAACATTCGTCACAAAATTTCCAGTTTTGCTTTTTCCTGAACTAAATGTATCGACGAAACAACAAAAAAGCAATCAGATGGCCAAGGAACGGATAAAAGACAAGAAAGCTCGAGTTATCAAGTATGACCATGCTCTAATGAGTATCCATGCTCTAATATACACAACGTTTATTATGCGACAGTAAACATTACAGTGTCAGCCTGTCTTATACACAAGTCATGAACATCTTGCGCAATTCAAAACATTGCCATGAGATAGATATGGCAATTCTATTTCTTCATATCGGTTACTTGAACAGGTGGATGTTTCTTGCGTGAAAAAATATTTTAAAAAGAAAAAATTAAATTATCATAGTCTGTGCTCACCATTGCTGGGTAGATATAAGCTGTCAATCGTTCATGTTATTCATGTCATGACCAGGCAGACGCATTCGTCAAACCCTCTTACCCACGAAAGAACACAGACAGACAGACAGACAGACAGACAGACAGACAGACAGACAGACAGACAGACAGACAGACAGACAGACAGACAGACAGACAGACAGACAGACAGACAGACAGACAGACAGACAGACAGACAGACAGACAGACAGACAGACAGACAGACAGACAGACAGACAGACAGACAGACAGACAGACAGACAGACAGACAGACAGACAGACAGACAGACAGACAGACAGACAGATAGATAGATAGATAGATAGATAGATAGATAGATAGATAGATAGATAGATAGATAGATAGATAGATAGATAGATAGATAGATAGATAGATAGATAGATAGATAGATAGATAGATAGATAGATAGATAGATAGATAGATAGATAGATAGATAGATAGATAGATAGATAGATAGATAGATAGATAGATAGATAGATAGATAGATATTCTTAAAGTGTCTGCGAATTTTTCGCATTTAAAATGTATGAAACGTCGTTTTCTCAGAGAGATAGGCTGAAGAACAACGCACATTTGTTAGAATTTCGACAGCGAATAATTTAAAACAGGCGTCAACCCCAATATTTCTGCGAATTTGGTATGCAGTGCAAGCTTACTGGCTAGGTATCGTAAATCGCAACAGGTGTCACAACGTAATTACTAAAACACTCTGTCAGCAAAAACTTGTTATCGTTTATTTATGCGTTTTCATTTAACGCCGGCGTTATGTTCAGCTTTTTCGGTTCAAAGATTAGAATTGTGCTATCCACCAGTGCCAATATTCGTCCACATGGTAAAGTACTGCACAATCTAAAATAAAAAAAAACACTTAATGTTGACGTCTGACTTGAAGTAGAACACGTACGCGGCGAAGGCCCGTATGAATATCACCATGCCCTCAAGCAATCGACGCTAGTTCACGTCTTCGTCTCGCATATTAGACGATTTTTTTCACGTCACCAAATTAGTATCGTGCTTCATAAACTGACCACAGCTGCAGGTCCACAACATCTGCACGTACGAGGAATTTCGATTTCATAAGCGCTGTCCATATACTCTAAAAAAAGTTAGTAATCATTTAGTAAACGTGTATGTTTACAAGTTTTCGGAGCATTTGACTATCTTCGCGGCGTACTTTTACTAGCTATCAGCTAGTACAGCTAGTAATTTTAGCCGTTACTAACCAGGGAACATCTCTTAGTGTTTTTAACTAAGCAACTACTGAGCCACCTACGTTGCCAGATTGGTCGTAGATGCCACAGTGCATTTTGCCGTAATAGCGACAGCGTAAGCAAAATTCAGGCAAGCTCTAATTTTATTGACTACCTTGGAATAGAAGTTGTGTGCTACGTAATGGTACACACATAGGTAGATAGAAGGACACATGATGATGCATCGAAAACGACAATTATCTTATAAATTCTGTGACTGCTAACCAGTTCGCGGCATGCGGTCTCAAAGCAGGGGTATATATAATTCAGTAGGGTTGAGAGCTGGGCTAGTTAGTGAGACATGATGATGATATATGATGTGCTGCTTCTGAAATAAAATTAGTTGCGAGTGTAGCGAGTGTCGTGTGTTCTTGTCCTCTTCGTCCCCGTGAAAATTGCGCTACTACACCATATGGTTAAATGATGGTATATATAATCTTCAAGCTGCTGCTGCAGTAGATATCTGCGATGTCGAAGTCCTGAAGATTTACTCGTGCATGTGTTCTCGTGATCTGATTATGTGAGTTCTCATACTCGTATGAGCATATATTCATGTGAGTATGAGAATCATGTGATCATATTGACTCATACGAGCATAACATTTGCTCATACGAGTCCATTGAGCATATGAGATTCACATATGATCATACATATGTGAATCTGATTTGATCATAGGATCATGTCAATTCTCTATAAGTATGCTGCTGCGATGTGCACTTACCCCAGTATAGTTACGTGGCGTAATTCAAAGCCAATATTAATTTACGAGCGCCATGTCAATTCGTTTTCTATCCTATACTTTTGTAATAGAATCATATTATCATAGCCACGCACACGAACATTTAACAAAATAGGCGTACACCTCAATTTAGTTCGTGGTTAGTTCGTTACTAACAATTTAGTAATGAAATAACCGCGTGAGTCAGCACTATTCACTTAATAACTAGGCAGTAATTTTAACTACCCAAACGACGTAGTGCTTTCACCTAGCCTGTTAGTATTTAGGCTAGTGTTTGTTACGAGCCCAACGAAGTAGTGCCTTTCTCTGGGGTTACTTTTACTAGCTGCGTTTACTAGCTGGTTAGTGGATTCTGTGACAAGTAACGGGCTAGTACTTAGTGAATATGCCGACCTTTTTTCTAAGAGTGTACGAGTTCCTTCGTCACTGATAATGGCATACACTGCACTTATATCAAGAATGTATGCCGATAGTATTTGACGTTGATTAACTGTTTCAACTTTCTTTTCCAACGTTCGCCTATCTTCGCTTTTCACCGTCGAGTATCTACTGAGACGTATGGAATCAAATTTTATTTCGTTGCACACTTACAATCTGTACTGTAAAACCCGAACGAGTCCACTACATCAACCTCCTAATCAAGATCGCGACAGCCACATACATGCGCCACAGCGTGAATTGCGTCGTGTTCGTTATACAAACACGAGTCGAGACGTTAATGACGACGTCAAAGCTGACGTGTGATTGCTTTCTTTATCACCCCCCCCCCTTTTTTTTTCTCATTTTTGTGCAGCCGTAATCGTGCCGGAAGCGACCCCCGAGGCGAGCTCCGTACACTTGGGACAAGCCTGGATGCGTGGCTGCGTTTTGTTCGAGGGCTGCCACAGATTTCCCCCTTCTGCTCGCCGCTTAGGGAGCGAGCCGTGTAATTAAGATCCGAACCAACGATGCGTTCATGTGTGACTCTCTCGAGAACGAAGTGCCTAAGAAAGCCGGTC
Source organism: Rhipicephalus microplus (assembly GCF_013339725.1). Taxonomy (NCBI): domain Eukaryota; kingdom Metazoa; phylum Arthropoda; class Arachnida; order Ixodida; family Ixodidae; genus Rhipicephalus; species Rhipicephalus microplus. Next base: position 271,652,960 of record NC_051165.1, read on the forward strand.
ATGAAAAGAAAAAAAAAGGTACCGCTTATGGGAAGAGAAGGAAAGGAAGAATAAAAGAAAGTTCTCCCCGAAATGCGGCGGCAAGGCGAGAGAGACGCGGCATTTGACGGGAAGAAGAAGCGAAACCTTCGAATCAGATGCACTGACCGTGTTTGGCAGACTCCGCTTGTATTTTCGCTGATTCCCCCGGGGATATCACGCTTCCCACGGCTCAACATGCTCGATGCCTGTTCGTTATTGTTACGCAATTGGTATTAAACGAAGCCAGTTTCGAAGGCATTCAGGGACTCGAAAGCCCTTAAGATGCATGCGAGAGGCTTCGCGAGTGCATGAAAGTTCGGCCGCTTGAAGCAGGGTCTGACGTGCTTACGTCAGGCTGATGGCGTCGGTACACTTTTCTGGCTTCGGAGCGTCTTTGTTTCGACATGTAAGCATCGTTTAGTTATTGTAAAAACTGACATCGTGTCCAACATCATACTTAAAAAGAATTGATAAGACTGCTCTGTTCATTATACACCATTGAACAGTGTAATTGCGCGAGTCTCCACACCGGCGACCCGACAAGGTGGTCTGCCTGTTGTGGTGTTAGACTAATTAGACTACTGATATTAGATAAAATCCTGGCCCTTAACGAACGAATTTCGGTGATGACGAAATGCAAGAAGCCCGCGAGCTTAAATTTCGGTGCACGTGAAAGAGCCCCTGTGGTCAAAATTACCGGAGCTCTAGAGCTCACTAAGCATTTCTTTCTTTCCAGGAGGGTATTCCCTCCACCTCACAAAAATCTCACTACTCACTAAGTGCTCTAAGCACTTATACTAGGGCTATTGCAAACCCACACTTACCTTACTTTGAAAGTGCTACACATCATTTACCCTGACCTATACACAAATAATATTTGCCCACATTGTGGGGAAATAGCTTCGCTAGAACGTATGCTCTGGTCGTGTGCTAAATTCGCTCATTTACCAAACATCATCTCTGCCAAGTGTTAGGTGGCAATCCGCAGCTCGTTCTTAGAAGATCACCTCTGGGCTGTCCTACAAGTCCGCCAGGTGGCTGAGGGGCTCAGAATCACAGTCCCCACGTATAGAGCGGCCCGCGACACAGTGATCTGTGTTTTGGACCACGCAGTAAATGTTTATCTAATTCAATCCTTCCAATATGACCTGTCTGACAACCATGGTTTTAGCACGTAAAACCCCCCAGAAGTATTGTAATTATCCAAGCTGGCGCTGCAGTCACGTTTCCACGGTGGCTGCCGTCATTCCGTGACAGCTCTCCAGACGTCCCGCCTGCCAGGTAGGTTCAGCACGACATAGCCTCAATAATGCACTCAAATTCATGAATATAAACGTATAGCACGCTCACAGCAACACGTGCAACCCCTTCAAGCATCAACGTATATACTGTTTATTTCAGGGCACGCAGTGCGTTACTGCAAAAGCAGGACAGCCCGCGGCATTAATTAATGAAAGGCTCTCGAATCCACCACGAAGGCACGGGGGCTCAGCTTTCACTGTCAAATTATTCGCGTCCCGGGTCGAAAGTTCTTGAGCGGGCAGCGTGTGACCTTAAGCGTTCTTATTGTCCGCCCAGCGTCATTGTGAGCCATCGCGGAACCCTGAAGGCGTGCACGATTGTTCTCTCTCCTTGAAGAGCAAGCTGTCACTGTAAAGCATCAGGACGAATGGCAGCTACCAAAGTAAGAGGTATAAATATTCCAAGTATACTGTTGTGTGGTGACTCAGAACACGTCAGAAGCTTAAGTGTCACGCAGTTGTCGTGGTTTTGGAGTTTCAAAGGTTTCTTTGAAGTCCCCCTCCTTTCCCCCTCCATTCCCGAAATGCAGCGCAGTATTTACGTTACACTACTTGTTAAACAGCGGGTGAGGTTGTCGCCTGCTGAGCGTGAGGAGGCTTGTCGCAGCCACGCTGACAACGCAACTGGATAATCTGATTACAACGAGCCCGCGTATTGTTCCTTCCAGCTTCTCACCTTAGCCTGTTCATCGTAGTTCGCTTGCCGCCTCGGGGTCGAGTCACTTGAGCTGCGATCGCCAGAGCAACGCCGCAGCAAAAGAAAGACGAACATATGCCGCGCGAAGAATCGCCGGTTGCTACAGTTGAAAACACAGGGCCCTCCTCGCTTCCATTCTCCGGCTCACGTTATCGCGCCATTTAGTTTGCTGCCTTTCTTGAAAGTTGGACGCTTCGCCTTTATTCACTTCTTTGCGAACTCGCCTCTGTTCGTTTCCTCAGACTTCAGACTAAGTCTGCGGATCCGTGTGCTTTTCTCGCAACTGTCACAAGGATGAAGAAGGTGGGAAAACGGTGAGCCGGGAGGAAAACGTCGCCCTTTGTGCACTTCGTTTCAGCTCTTGTACTCTCAGAACAGCGCCGGGGGCGCTACGTAGCGCTCTTATAAGACTGACAGGTTTCGCCCTGGATTTCCAAAGGACTATCCAAGACAGCCGCACTTGTCTGTATGTGATTGTGCGTGCGTGTGAACGCGTGTACTTATGTGTGCGCGTATACAGTAAGCATGTACACTTGCGTCTATGTAGTCACGTGCAAACAGAGATATGCAGAATAAAGGGGGTCTTTGTTTGCCAGCTTGGGCGTACACTGTGCGCCACAAAAAGAGTAAGGCTGCAAGCCTCTTTCTCATAATAAATAAAAACGCAGTTTTCTCGCAATAATTTACTCACTTATCTTCTAGGTTCTCCGCGGAGTTTTAACACATGTTTTCCTCCGAGGTTCAAACGACATAAGGAACCCAGAGCTCGAGGTAACTTGCTAATGATATTTTGCCACTCGAGACACAGCCTGCGTTTAACCAGATTATCGCACAGAAACAAAAGCTGCATCAGTGGTTGTTCGCAGACAAATTACCCGTGTTAAGTCAGCCACCTGTCGCACTCGCTCCTTCTTATTCCCTTAATTAGGTGATAATAAACAACACCTCCAGGTTATCCCTAACGCCAAATGTTATTGCCGCGTATAAACTATAGCTTCAGTTTGTACGGCAACTCAACTGAGCGGCCCTATAAATTGTCGCCTAACCAATTACATCTAGGACCCTCGCTGAAGAACTGTGGCAAACATAAAAAGCAGAACAAACCCTTGAAAGGCAACGTACGTCCGTTCATCCATCAGTACATCCTTTATACTAGTTGGCTACTTCAACGTAGGCATTATGAACTCTAGGACCTAGTTCACCCACTCTTCATCATTCGCCTCGTGGAAGTGCGTGCATGTTTTTAAATATTGAATACAGGAGCCCACAATAGGCAATATGGCAGGAGCGGTGACATCACATCTTCATTTCAGAAAGAAAAGCAGTCATTGGCAACGCGAGAACAATTCCGGGCAGTGCAGTCCCATAGGTACGGCCATCTCATCAGCCAATACCACAGTCCGTGGCACAGCGGCAATGACTCAATCTAGTGCTTAAGGCCGCAGGCATGCGTCACAAAAAAAAAATTATTTGCAACATCGGCGCTTGTGTATAACATCTGAACGCCTCTAGTGTTACTACGATTTGTCAGGCGCGAAGCAGCTTAGAAGCTAGGCTCGCTAGCGTATCCCGTCGTCACCGTGTGTCCTGCGTACACACCGTGGGGCAATGGGTATGCGCCACATTCAGTGAACAATTGTGCCACCAGTCCACTAAAAATGAAGGGGACAACAGTTAGCGCAACTCGCCTTAGGGACCTGAAACTGGGCCTGCCGGGAAAAAGAAGAAGAAGCACCACCACCATTTTTGGTCAGCTGCGTTCCGATTCTGTTTTCCATCCACAATAGTAGAGCATAAACACCGTTCCCTGAAAGCCAGGATTCAGGCTTACATCCACTATATAGTGCCTCATGAAAGAAAACTTTCTCAAAACACTGCATTTTTCGCCCCTTCCCAGCCTTCACGCTGTTGGAGTTTAAACACACTTCCCTACGTGCTTCGCCCTTCCCCATTTTTTTATTATTCCACATGCCTGTTAGAACGCTCTTCTCTTGTTCATGGTGTAACTGCGAAGAGGGAAGCACAAACAGGCGCACTCTACCAATACCGTGAATAAGTACCAACTGGCCCAAATTACCTTTCTTCTTATTTTGTTTTCATTCAACATAGGTTTTAGCAGCTATCATATAGAGTACCAGAAACTCACTTCTCTCAATCTCCCCGCCATTATTGTTTTTTTTCCTTTCATCTGCAAAGTCGGGCCGGTAAATCGTCTAACCCGGAGTACATATACCCGTTGATCGAAGGTCTCAAACTGAACTCAGCTAGCAGGCCGCAGTCACCAAAATATACCCCCGCACGGGCCTAGATGGTTTGAAAAAAGTATATGAGCGGACGGAGAGGGAGGTAGAGGTTGTGCGGTTGTGTGGAGTTCACAAGTTGTCGGTAAGCGTTGACATTAAAAAAAAAAACTTACTCGTATCTCGCAGAACCCATTCCATAAGGACATCTGGCGCCAGGATTCCAGCGACATGCCGGTATCAATCCACAACATGCCGGCATCAATCCACAAAATAACGAAAACGTGGACGCCGATTTCAAAATACTGAATAGCTGTTTCACGGGCACGTATCAAGACATGGTGACCGCAGGGCGCGCCTCTCGAAAACAATGCTTCAATACTCTTTTTATTCAGGCATGTTACGGTTACATGCCACCGAGATCAGGCAAGAGGAAACAGACGTAACTGATTCCTGATTAGGCTAGTCATGCCTGTGTAGCTCACGAACATACCTACTAAGAAAATAACAAAATGTGTCACAAAAACAGTTCCGTGTGGTCTGTTGGCCGCAAGCCAGAGATTCCCGAACCACATGTTTGAGACTTCTACCATGGATGATTTGAAAACCGCCTCGCGTCGAAACACGTCAACAACTGCACGCGAACAAACGAACGCGTCTTCGCAGCTCAATATAACACCCGCATGTCTGTCCTCGCAAATAATATTACGAAATTATGATGAGAAAACACCATACTCTAATAATTCTGCACCATGTGATAATCTGTAAGCTAACGGGAAACGCTCCCGACATAAGGGTTCGAGTACGCAAACTTCCGTGTTTTAACGATTTCTCCGCATGTCAGGGTGCAGCGCAATAAAGCAAATTCTGGACACATAGTGATGTGATGCTTTACGCAATACTTGCGCTGGCATTACGCACCAATGCTGAGTAGCATTTGGGCAACGTTATATCGTCCACCTGTGGGCGTTGCATGCGCGTGAACTTGCATTGTGCTCGCTTCACACCCATACCTGTGAACAAATGCCGTCATTATTATATATAAGTGTGTAATATTACAGTGTTTGTATGCCGTTGTGCTCGTTTACCCGTTGTGAAACGATACGTCGTCCAAGTTTGACGATGCGAGGTTTCGCCAAACATCATGGACTCTAAACTGGCGTTTGACGTGTATTGAAGCTTTGAGATAAGCCTGTGATAAGCGAATCGAATTAATGCACCGTTTTATAAATTATTATAAATGCACCAGCACTACTGCCCCGACAACGTCTGTTTGCACTCGCCCCACACAACTCCGTTTACGTTGCACGAAAAATTACTTGTTTATTCATTTGATTTACGCACCTTCTTTTGCCCCTATTTCTCTAGAAGGTCTATCTTTCCTCGATTACTTTGTTTTAAATGCGAAGCATTTCTTGGCAAACTTCAGTGACTTTGAACGTATCTATCTATCTATCTATCTATCTATCTATCTATCTATCTATCTATCCGTCCGTCCGTCTATCTGTCCGTCTATTTATCTATCTATTTATCTATCTATCTGTCTAACCGTCCGTCCGTCTATCTGTCCGTCTATCTATCTATCTATCTATCCGTCCGTCCGTCTATCTGTCCATCCGTCTATCTGTCCGTCTATCTATCCGTCCATCCGTCTATCTGTCCGTCTATCTGTCCGTCTGTCCGTCTGTCCGTCTGTCCGTCTATCTGTCCGTCTATCTGTCCGTCCGTCTGTCCGTCCGTCCGTCTGTCCGTCCGTCTGTCCGTCCGTCTGTCTGTCCGTCTGTCTGTCCGTCTGTCCGTCTGTCCGTCTGTCCGTCTGTCCGTCCGTCCGTCTGTCCGTCTGTCCGTCCGTCCGTCTGTCTGTCCGTCCGTCCGTCCGTCCGTCCGTCTGTCTGTCTGTCTGTCTGTCTGTCTGTCTATCTATCTATCTCTCTATCTATCTATCTATCTGGCCGTTTACGTTTGGGTGCTCTCGTGGTGAGCCCCTTAACTTGGCGTGAACCAAAATTAGCATGGGAGGGTAAGATGATTTGACAAATATGACGCGCTGGTCAAGACATGAATAATGCCACGATCCCGTCGCGTACGTCGTCAAACACTTCCCGCCAGACAGTGGTGGTATGTAGCACAGGTGATTGACACTTACCATCTACCCAGGAACGACGAGAACACACGAGGGCAATGTTGACACGCGCGTGCGTAAAGAAAACATGACATCGGTAGCATCGACCCGATGAATGCAAAGAATGAATGTAAAAGCACCAGCTTGAATCGAACCCAAGCAATCTGAGTGGCAATAAGGAATTTATTTTACCACTGAGCTAGTCCACGGAGGTCTTGGAACTACTTTTCAAATAAACGCTAACCTTCGAGAAAAGTCAATAGTGGTTTCAGTGCTGCCTACCCAATTTTGAACATTACATATGTACTCCTTTCATATAGCCGTCACGTCGGGTTAGCGTGAATTGTAGTTAGTTACGATGCGCTGAAGTTGATTTACACAGCAGTGTCCATGGCCAGCATCCTCGCGAGCATCAGTGCTTCATATCGTTTCTGGTGTTGCTAATATGCATGTTCCAGTTGGTATCGTTGCGCAAGTGCAAACACCTGGTTATATAAACATCTGCAACTCTTCAACATATGTCTATGCGTGCAAAATTTCTACATATCTGTAGCACCATTTTATGACGTGTTGTTCAGTAAAAAAATGCATTGCAAACGGAGTCATACCCAAATTCACATATCCTCCACGCCAAATACCCGGTACTCTACGATAATGATATATGCGACCAATACAAACTCACCCCGACTACGCTTAGACACACGCTCTGGGAGTGCACTACAATGTGTAACGACGCTAACCCTGATGCTACTTCGGGGAAGTAGGCGGCTGCCTTGCATAGCTCCAGGCTAACCGACCAGAAATGGGCCGTCCGGGAAGCCCGTGATGAGGCTGTTAGAATATAGGCCTCTCAGACCCAACGTGGGAGCCCTGGCCGCGTTCGCGTGTTTCTTGCAAGACATTAATAAATTCAATTTCATTTAACACGGTCACCTTCTGTCCACACGCTTTTCGTAAAATGATTGCCAGATACGTGGGATCTGCCGACTTTTTTAATTTCCAAAACAAGGTGCTTTCAGGCCCATTGTAGAGGCTTTTTGTACACTGTCCACGACATCACTTTGCGCTGGATTTTGTTGTTGATAATAAACTAAAACTGAAGCTGGTTAGTCGGTTCACTTTTCTATAAGTTGCTTTCTCTCCCTCTTCATCGCATACCTTTCCTTCGCCTGTGAGCTTTATAGTTGGAGGTTTACAGCAGTAACTACTTTGAAGCAGATACCATCAAGCACATTTTTTGTGGAACACAGCATACAGCCCTGAGTCCTTACCTAAACCAGTAAAAGCTGCCCATTATCCCCACTTTTATTTTCTACATTACGATATCATTGCGCAAGTGTCACGGCAAAAAAAAAAGCTGTTAAACTTGATTTTAGTGGAGAAACTAGTTAAAATTCAGATTACAGCGGTATACTATGGCTATTTTTAATCAGCATTTTCTTAAAAACCACACGACACGTAAAAATCGAACGCACACTGCCCTTCGTGCGTAATATCTCGGTGTGTCGTGTTGTTTCTCGCACTGTTTTCTAATCAAGTCGCATATAATACTAGTGTGTTTCCAGCTAGGCATCAACGTCTATTAGTTTGTCTGATTTCTTAAATCGTGTAAATTGTGAAAGGCGTACCTGATGCTTCAACATCCATACCTATTTTTTTTTTCTGTTCTCCATCGAATGTCTGCTTCACGTCAGCGTACATTCCAAACTGTCTGCAGCCACACCGTTCGCACTTTTCATGGAATAAAATACGAGTAAAAAACGAATCTAAGCTGACTGTGCGTCACCCTATACGACACGACATTTCGCATTTTCTCGTGTCGCAAATAAAGACTCAATAAATTTTTATGGGCATATTATTCAGCACATCCGTAGTACCCTAAGATTATAAAAACAATTTTTATACTTCTTTGGGTACACAAATATTTCTTTTGTTTTTAGACACGAAATTTCAAAAACAACTGAAAATCGACGCTAGGTGCCCTTGGCAACGATCACATATAGAGTTGAGGCGAGATTTCTGGTATGTCTCCATAATAGCCTCGACGTGAATGGAGCCAGCCCTTGACGTCAGCGGAAGAATGAAATCCGAAAGGGAACTTACTTTCTTGTTGCCTACAGGAGTTTCGAAGTTCGTTAGACTAATCAATTCCGTTCCCGTTCGCGAATATTCATCATTTTTTTATGATTCCATACCAGTATTCAACACTATACAAACACGCCAGCACCAATGAACGCCAACTGAGAAGCGTTGCAGGTGTCACACACGTCCCGTTAATTAGGGAGGCAATCGCCGGGCTAATTCCAAGGGCCAAAGTATCGGCCCCCCGAACCGCACCACGAAAGCGTGGACAATTTAGAAGTGGTCCTTTTTGGCGCGCCAGCGGACGCCGGCTGTGGCCCAAAGAACAAGTCAGAGCCGAGAGTTGATAAACAAACAAATTATATTCTCAATAATCGCAGATCGAAAACAATACACAAAAATGCACACTCCACAATAGTTGCATACAATATGTCACCAATCAAACAACGTACTACACAGTACAATCAGCCACACGAAACAACGGACACAGACAACAATACGCACTACAATGCAGTCGCATGCATTGAGCAACCAAGACACTTAAAGACTAAAGAGATAGAAAACCTATTCAGTCCAAAGTTCTTGGAACCAAAGTCTAGATGATACTCTTCCGAGAATCACTCACTCAAAGTCCAGCGTTGTTGTCGTTCCGCAGCCCTCGAAGTTTCTCTTCCAGGAAACCTCGCCGAAGTTTCTCTTCCAGGAAACCTCCCTTCTTCAATAGGCCACTCTCCAAGCTTCAAACTTCTTCGCCGGAACACGTCGGCTTCACACACGCAGCTATTGCCACGCGTCTTCGCTCGATAGCGGTAAACACACACTCTTGCCTGTACCTCGAGTCTTCACCCCTCAGGTGGAAATCATCTTCTTCTCCTGCTTTGTCTTCACGGACAAAACCTTCGCCGACTACACGGCGGAATCCCTACGCACTCTGGCGCTACTTCCGTCTTCTCCTGCTCTCTCGTCGCCACTGCTCGGTTAAATACCTTCCGTGCGCGATTCCAGAAGGTTCTCGTCATTTCGTCGGCGCGATACGCAGCGAAGGCTGAGAAGAGGGCGAGACGGTTGGAATGCCCTCCCCGGCCGATGACTCAACTCAGTATGACCACGCCTTTTTCGTTCTAGCACTTTCGCGGGCTATCTCGGCCGCCGATGTGGGGCGAGGAGGTTCGTCGGCGAAGCCACGCTTCCGAGGGGAGAGCGCGCGCCCCGGGGAGCCTTTAGATGTTTGTTTTCTTTTTTCTTTTGACCTCGCGGCGCCACTCCGGCGTTTCGTCGCGACAATTTGGCGGCGCGCCCGTTTTTAGCGCTCGTTCTGTGACACTGCCCCCCACTTTAAGAATATTATCTCATAATATTCAGAACCACACAAACGAGCGCGAACAGTCACCGCACACTGTGGAAGACTGTAACACAAACCGTCGCTCATGACACTTCACATTCACAATATATCACTCGATACGATCTTACATTGTAGTTCGATTCCACAACACATGAAATATAGCCACAGATACACGACTACAACACTTCATCATTCATTCCAAACAATACAAACGTACAAAGTTCTCTCACTACAACAATTATACAACACTATACATCACATCACAGCACAGACACTTCGACACTTGTGACACAGGATAACACAACATTAACACAACATATGGCACTCAGCTCTGCCAAACATATTCTGATTCGACCTCAGCACCTATCCTGTGTATTTCGAGCTGCGCTTGCGTCCTTTCTTGTGGTGCTCGCTCGATCTCTTCTTGTTTTTCCTTGTTCTTTTTCGGCGAGCCTTTTCCAACGACGATATCTGAGGCGGCGTCTCAGCCATCATTGTCACTTCCGACCATGCTAACGGGTCATGACGGTCGACGGGTCCTGTCTGTTTATTTACCAGCTTGATCATGTCTCTACATTTTGCCCGGCTGGCCAACTCCGTCTCCTTTACACTGTCGGTCGGTTGAGATCGTGCCGACGTAAGTCCAGTTTCTCGGCCCGTGAACTCATTCGTCACGATCATCTTATCATTCATGGACCCTTGCACCGCGGCTTCACCTTGGGCTCGAGTGATATCCGTCACGGGATGCTCCTCCACTGTATCTCGCGGCCGCTGGGTTGGCGAGGGCTCTATCTTCGTGTCTTCCCCCAAACGTTCTGGATCATTCGGCTCTCGCGCCCCGTCGATGTTTCCGATGACAAGGTCATACAGGGGGGTCGTCATGCATAGAGCAGTAACCTTCCCGCTGAAGTACGGGGTTTCAACCTCAATCTCTGCTTCGGGAAGCATCCGAACTGTACGGTCAATTAAGCAAACCGGTTTCGTTTTGCCGGTCCACTCACTTTCCCGTACCAAATTTCTCCGCACGATAATAGTGGAGCTGCCGGTATCTCTTAACACCGTAATCTTTTTGTCCGCAACTTTTCCTGGCAGCGTCGGCATTCCCTTCGTAACACCGGTTGGCTGTTTTGACATTACAGCACCCACAATAGGAATTTTCTCCCCATTCTTCAACTCTACGAATCCATCGGTGACGGCATTATTATCAGATTTGGGTGCCGCTTGCACACAAGATACCTGGTGAGTTTGACTCACTCCGTTCCGACAAGCGTCTGCTTTGTGCCCAGTCTGACCACACTTGAAACATTTTACTGCCGTAGGGCTCGTAAAGATCGTTCGACAGTTTTTCGCGCGATGACCCACTCGGTTGCACAGAAAACATCGCGGAATGCTCTCTGGTGCACGCTTCTTTTCTTCGGGAGCCAATTTCTTCGAATCATCGGGACAATCCTTCTTGACCTTGGCCAAATTAGTGTCACCTTGCGCTTCCAAGAATTGATCAGCCAATTCAAGCATTCCTTCAAGTGACTCAGCCTTCCTCTCTTTCAAGTACAGCGACAGGCTTGGGTGGCAACTAGTAAGAAATTGTTCTCTAATTAGGAGCTCTCTAAGTTCATCGTACTCCTGTGCTGTCCCTGAAAGTTCAATCCATCTGTCGAAACAATGGCAAAGTCGGGCGGCATACTGCGTAGCCGTCTCACCATCAGCTGGCTTTCCTGTCCGAAATCTGTCCCGGAATCTTTCTACAGTAAACCTAAATCGCTTCAGCAAAGCAGCTTTCACCTTTGCATAGTTGGCTGCATTGGTCGGCGTCAGCCTACCGTACACACTGAGCGCTTCACCACTCAAGCAAGTACTCAAAGCAGTTGCCCATTGATGTTCCGGCCAATTCTGGCTCTTCGCAATCGTCTCGAATCGGTGAAGGTACGCGTCAAGGTCGTCCTTCCTTTCATCAAACGCCACGAGCAGCTTGCTTGGGTTCAAGCGGAAGCCATGATCTTCCCGTTCGCTGCTTTCAACTCTAGGTTGGACGGGAGTTTCAATTCGCTGTTGCAACCGAAGCCGCTCGAGTTCCATCTCGTGCTGCCGCTGCCGTTCCCTTTCCTCTCTTTCTTCTTTCAGCTGTCGCTCCTTTGCCTCTCTTTCTTCTCTCGCCCTCTCAGCGGCCAGCTTTTCTCTCTCCAGCTCCAACTTCAACTGCTGCTCTCTTTCTTCTTTCAGCTGTCGCTCCTTTGCCTCTCTTTCTTCTTTCGCCCTTTCAGCTGCCGGCTTTTCTCTCTCCAACTCCAACTTCAATTGTTGCTCTCTTTCTTCCTTCGCCCTCTCAGCTGCCAACCTCTCTCGTTCCAACTCAGCTGTTTTTTCTTCCTTGGCTCTCTCAGCTGCCAACCTCTCTCGTTCCAACTCAGCTTCTTTTTCCGCTTTGGCTCTTTCGACCGCCAGCCTTTCTTTTTCCAGCTCAGCTGCCTTTTCTTCTTTGGCCCTCTCTTTTTCTTCTTTTTCCTTCTGGGTGACCCACTTCCGTAGTTCGGCGCCAGAAAGACCCATCTTCTCACCAAGAGCTACTAACTTTTCGAGATCCATGGTGTCTCGCAAATAAAGTCTTACAGCGTGTAAAAAGTATCTGCCTAAATCAGTCTATCGGAACACTCCCCTGCACTCGTTAACGAGAACACTGAACAACACACAAAATCGTTCCGATAGCACTATCAACAACTCGAGGCTCTTTCTCACTACTTTGGACACACTGTGCACCAAAGGTCCTGTCGCGGACGCCAGATTAATTGTCACACACGTCCCGTTAATTAGGGAGGCAATCGCCGGGCTAATTCCAAGGGCCAAAGTATCGGCCCCCCGAACCGCACCACGAAAGCGTGGACAATTTAGAAGTGGTCCTTTTTGGCGCGCCAGCGGACGCCGGCTGTGGCCCAAAGAACAAGTCAGAGCCGAGAGTTGATAAACAAACAAATTATATTCTCAATAATGGCAGATCGAAAACAATACACAAAAATACACACTCCACAATAGTTGCATACAATATGTCACCAATCAAACAACGTAATACACAGTACCATCAGCCACACGAAACAACGGACACAGACAACAATACGCACTACAATGCAGTCGCATGCATTGAGCAACCAAGACACTTAAAGACTAAAGAAATAGAAAACCTATTCAGTCCAAAGTTCTTGGAACCAAAGTCTAGATGATACTCTTCCGAGAATCACTCACTCAAAGTCCAGCGTTGTTGTCGTTCCGCAGCCCTCGAAGTTTCTCTTCCAGGAAACCTCGCCGAAGTTTCTCTTCCAGGAAACCTCCCGTCTTCAATAGGCCACTCTCCAAGCTTCAAACTTCTTCGCCGAAACACGTCGGCTTCACACACGCAGCTATTGCCACGCGTCTTCGCTCGATAGCGGTAAACACACACTCTTGCCTGTACCTCGAGTCTTCACCCCCCAGGTGGAAATCATCTTCTTCTCCTGCTTTGTCTTCACGGACAAAACCTTCGCCGACTACACGGCGGAATCCCTACGCACTCTGGCGCTACTTCCGTCTTCTCCTGCTCTCTCGTCGCCACTGCTCGGTTAAATACCTTCCGTGCACGATTCCAGAAGGTTCTCGTCATTTCGTCGGCGCGATACGCAGCGAAGGCTGAGAAGAGGGCGAGACGGTTGGAATGCCCTCCCCGGCCGATGACTCAACTCGGTATGACCACGCCTTTTTCGTTCTAGCACTTTCGCGGGCTATCTCGGCCGCCGATGTGGGGCGAGGAGGTTCGTCGGCGAAGCCACGCTTCCGAGGGGAGAGCGCGCGCCCCGGGGAGCCTTTAGATGTTTGTTTTCTTTTTACTTTTGACCTCGCGGCGCCACTCCGGCGTTTCGTCGCGACAATTTGGTGGCACGCCCGTTTTTAGCGCTCGTTCTGTGACAGCAGGGTCCACTTAAAAATTTCACCTGTTGAAGCGTGAGAAAAGGCAGTGATAACCAAATCGATTGGATGCCACTTCTCATTGGAAGTGACTTTCATTGAGAAAAAAAAAGCCCCGCCGCAGTAGTCTAGTGACTAGGGTACTCGGCTGCTGACCCGCACGTCGCGGGAACGAATCCCGGCTTCGGCGGCTGCATTTTCGATGGAGGCGAAAAGGCTGTAGGCATGTGTGGTCACATTTGGGTGCACGTTAAAGAAGAACCCCAGGTAGTCGAAATTTCAGAAGCCCTCCACTACGGCGTCTCTCACAAACATATGGTGGTTTTGAGACGTTAAACCCTACATATCAATCAATTCTTTGGAAAAATTTTGTTCAAAATAGCCAAGCCGTGTTCAGCAGAACTCCAACCATCGTGCGCCGTCAGCATTACATGCAAATCAGTGGCAAAGGGAACCGCGCATGGTCCGACTTCTTCCCACAGCTGCCTTTCCCCGCACCACTTGGCCGAGTGAGCTTCCAACGCCACCCATACGTTACCTGTGACTCTGTCAAGGAAATGGGGGAGGAGGAGGGATATGATCGGAGGCCGAGTCTTCACCCAAGCTGGATTACACAGGCATCTACAACGCCTGCTATGTGCTAGTGATAGTAAGGAAGGTAATAATCAGATAATGTGTCCAGATAGGGCTTCCGTGCTCATTGCAACAACAGTGCCGAGCATAAACGTCGGTCGTGGGTAATCTGATCGTCTGCAAAGTGCGTCGCCTTTTAACCTTTATGCAAGTCCAATCGAACCTTTCAGAGTCATCGCTGGAGCTCGCGTTAGGTCTTAAGAACAAACTCGGCTGCTCACAGCGTGCGCGTTATCTTAACAGAACAGTCTGCAACAATCGCGAAGTTTTCATATCATTATGGCACTGCTCGCTTCAAGTGGTGTGCTGACCCGGAGGTCGCGAGATCGAATCTCGGCTGCGGCGGCGGCATCTCCGATGGAGTCCGAAATGTTGTAGGCCCATGTGCTCTGATTTGGGAGCACGTTGAAGAGCCCCAGGTGGTCGAAATTTCCGGAGCCCTCCACTATGGCGTCTCTCATAATCATAAGGTGGTTTTGGGGACGTTAAACCGCACATATCAATCAATAAATCAATGCTTTAAGTGGTGACTACACGTGTAACAGGCTGGATACATAAAAAAATCAGAAAATATCGTGAGTGGCGCTATCGCTAATTGGGACGGCGGTGAATGCTGCGTGCAGGGTGCGCATCTGCGTAGAAAACGCACGGATTTTGTTCACTCGTAAAGGTTCGGCCATTCACTTACGCAAGCTCCATTTGCGCAGCAGATCGACTGGCTTTGGCTACCACGCCGGTTTCACGAAGTTCCAACATCTCAGGACATTTTCACGCGTTGTGTGCGGCATATTACAGGCAGCCGATCGGACCACAACAAATCATTTCCGGAAACAGCAAGTTAGTGCTTTCATTATGAAAGCGTTACGCTCGAAATCTTAAGAGGGCTTCAGTTTGCCCCACAGCGGCGGACTAGTGGCAAAGGTACTCGGCTGCTGACCCGCAGGCCACGGGATCAAATCCCGGCTGCGGTGGCTGTATTTATGATGGAGGCGGAAATGCTGTAGGCCTGCATGCTCATATTTGGGTGCACGTTAAAGAACCCCAGGAGGTCGAAATTTCCGGAGCCATCTACTACGGCGTCTCTCATAACGATATGGTGCTTTTGGGACGTTAAACCCCACATATCAATCAAGAGGACTTCAGTTTCGACCATCTAAAATGTGCCCTCGCCGATCATACCCAATTCTCGTTTATTCAAACGCGAAAAACGCGGCCGGGACGACGACAGGTCATTTTCGGACCTTACTCTGCCAATCGGCCAGCGCTTGGCGTGCCCCCGGTTTACCAAAAAAAAAACCGAGGCCCTGTCGGTCAGGCTTTCAGAATCGTCAGCCCGTAGGGTCCGACGTGGTTAGCCAGCAGCAAAAACGTCATCTCATTTTGCCAGGGGGCAGCGCGTGCGTTCAGCAACGTGTAAGCGCACAACCCGTGTTCTTCAGACAGTTTCCTTTTCCGCCGACGACCGCCTAGGACTCCGTCTCGTCAGCATGTACCAGAGAAAATCGAGAGAAGTACGAGACCAAAAAGGGGCAAACTAAAGAGACATCAAACCAGCGGTAGCAGGAAAGGCCTGTCACCAGCAGCCGTGGTTCTCCAATCCGTGTGCGGATCAGGGACCCATTGTTGTCAGGCGCGCTCGCGAAATCACGACAGACAAGGAAACCCGATATAGTGATACAGAAACTACGCCCGAAATAAAAAAAGAAAGCGAAAATGAAGCACAACGGTGAACAGAGAAACACGATGAAGAATCGAAGAAAATGGGGAGAGAAAAAAAAACAGGAACACAATGTAGGCTTTCGAACTGTGTGTTGGAATGTGCTATGCAAGGAGGGCCCACCTCTCCGTTCGCCGCCTGCACACGCAACCTCGCGTAGGAACAAGAAGGGCAATGTATAAATTTTTTTAGAAAATTAAAAGAAAATGTCCCACCACCGTGACACCCCGTCAGCCCTGTAGAATAAGCAGCAGCTACAATTCGGGGTTCGCGAAAACGTTTCAGGAAACTCGACTGCTTTTACAAGACGAAAACAAAACAAAAAAATGCTCTTGATGAAACGGCGACGGCATGCACCCGTAAGCGAAATGGCTTCTCTTGTTCCGAGAGCCCGTTGAAAAGAGCAACGTCCGGCATTGAATAGTTGATCTTAATTCCAGCAAGGGATGGTCAATGCAAATGACACCAAGCGCTTGAATATTAAACTCACGGTCATGTTAACAACAACAGCATCGCGTGTCAAATACAGGTATACACGCGCCTCGACAGTTGCAGATCTCAGAGTCTTCTAAACGAGGCGCCCTTTCACTGACAAAATTCTATAGGTCGGCATTGTAGCCCCTTCGGTAAAAACTATTTGTTACATCAATCTGTTTAAGGTTCTCACCCCCTGAGGTAGGTCGTCAATCGATAACTTGAGGATGCTACAATAGCATAAAGATTCCCGATCTTTCTGCTATTGTAGCAGAAACATTCGTTTAGTTGGCCGACGTCAAAGCATGAGGGCAAATATCATGATTTTTCGAAGTTGACAACATGTCTATACCGACATAGACTAACGCGTACAGTGCGACAGCGTATTACATTCAAACGCGACAGCCGGTTAGGCATAGTTGCGAGAAAAACAAAATAAAACTTTCTGTAGATGTGGGAGGTATGGCATGCAGAAGTGCACGCAACTAAATTGGGTCACAGTTGCCTTCACGGACTTATCATCTGTTCTAATCACATAGTACTGTACCTCGCGTTAACGGTTGATACACGTATCTGCTGAAAGTACAAAACGTTGTATTTGAAACATAGGAGCGATAGTAATAATAATCATTTGAGTTTAACAAGCGAAAACCACAATGCGATATTGATAGGTTCCGTGTTGGAAAGCTCCGGAAATTTCGCTCATCTGGTATTCCTTAACGTGCACTGTATTCACACGTTACACGTACCCTGTAATATTTCGCCTTCATCGAACCAGCCCCGTAATGACTGTACCACAGAGGCAGACAAGGTCAAGAGCGAAGAGCTATAGAAGTTCTGGTAGTGTAGTAACTCGTGTGAAGAATGTCACTTTAAAGTTTCAAGCGCGAAATGGGGAAAAAAACAAAGCTTGATTACGTCATCACGTATAGACCACCCGGCATAGTACAAGCGTCTCGGTAACGTGTTCTTCATTCGCGTGCTTCCAGAAACAACCACGTCGTATAACTCACCCGTACGTGTATTTTTTTTTTTTGCTTCACTTAAAGAAAACAAGAAGACAGAAGCTTTGCAGGCTATCCGCGCGCCTAAGACGTCCACGCGCTCTGCACGCTGTCACCGTCAATTGCGGCCGCAGACATCGTGTCACAAAGCGACTCGTTTAGAAGTCTCTCTTTGCAGTCACGGAAAAAAAGTAAAGAGGACGCAATAGCGAGGCGGCGAAATTGTTTTCCGGCCCCGGCGTCAAACCGTCACGACCCGACACGGAAATTCTCGCCCGCTACAAACACGACTTCATTCCCGGCTTCTTCTCCTCCCTATTTTGCGGCGCTTCAGTGCCGCTTTATCGCCTCCCTGCCTCGACCGCTCCTCGCCTTTCTTCTCAAGAGTCCCGAAACCTTTCTGTATACACGTCTTCCTTCGTGTTCACCCCGCGTACGTTCTTTCTGCGTTTTCCTTCGTTGTTCTCGCTTATCGGTACAAGCGAGCGACAACGAGCGGCACGAATGTTTTCGTCGCCGTAAGCGTTGTAGTTGGCTTTCTCTTCATGTTCTTCTCTTCTTTTTTTTTTCTATAGCCGTGTCTTCGGAGCTGTTGACACCGGCCCGGCGGTTGTATCTTGTTTCGCTGGTTGCGGACATGTCGACTTATGCTCGCGTGCCCTCAGTGGTCTATTTTCTTTCCAGCTTTCTTCATCTGTCCGTGTCGCACTGTAATCACGCATGCTGTAGGAAAGTGCTTCGCGTCTGGCGGGTACTCGTTTATGTTACCGACGCTGTAGAACACTCCGCTTCTGTGTCCCACGCGGTTGAAGACAACAGTAGATCGAGTCTCAAACACTCTTTCTCCTTTTACTTACAAGTTTGCGATCGCGGACCAGAATTCCCGGAGTTTTTGTTTTAGGTGTGAAGCACTCCATGAGCTCGATTTGTCGGCGCGTCATGTCGTTACGGTGTGTCATGTACTCACGGTCCATCTTAAAATGGGCACTCGCCACCAAAATTTGGTAAGTGCCACAACTCGCGCGTACGTGGGTCCTACCTGTGCCTTCCGTGTCCCTTTTTAAGTACGCAATCGAGCGCGTCGGGAGTATACCATTTAGAACCAACTAGCCCCTACGCTGGCCTTTCTACCTTGCCTGCGGTCCACTAAAAATGAAAGCAACCAATCAGCCCAACAAATAGCAGACGATGTTAAAGTGGAGCTGAAACATCCTTCTCTACAGGCCGTAGAGAGGTGAAGAGTATTAGTGGATTGGTAGAGCGGAAACACCCTTTCTTGACACCACTAGTTTCCCATAAAATAAATCGTTCTCAAAACACCGCATGTTTTGTCCCTTCCAAGGTTTCACGTTAGCGGAGCTTCAACAGACTTCCCTACATGCTTCGGCACTCTCAAGTTCTTTTATAAAGTTTTTTGTCGGATATATGTAATCTATTAGGCCACTGCCTAATAATACCCCCACGTCACGAATGGTTAGCGTAAGCACTAAACAATACGAGTGATCTTAGAATGTATAAGCTTCTTCGTGAGCACGAGCCCCGATATTTCGGCACCTTCTGAAACGTTATTACCAGGTCTATTAATTATCTTTGTAAGCAAAGTGTCCTTTTGGTGACGTCGATGATAGCCAGACGCAGACAGAAAGAAAGGGGTGAAAAAAAATCACAGTATATCCACGGAGTGAATGATGATGAGCGGTGCGAAGCGGCCTTCAGGCTGTGCGTCCATTCGTTCTTGCTTACATCCGTCCGTGCGTACGCTTATCCGTCTGTCCCTTCATTCATGCGTCCATCCATCCATCCCTCCGTACATGCGTACGTCCATTCATCCGCTCGTCTGCAAGACTGTCTGGCCGGCCGTCCGTGCGTCCATTCGTGCGTCCATCTAGTGAACACTACCAGTACCGCCATCTTGCACCTCGCATACCCTGTGGCACATACCTACTCTAGAGCGGGTATGTGCCAAGCCGGCGGACAGGGGACATTGCTCGACTCTAAGGAGTTTCGCCCCTAAAATATGCCAGCTTCGCACAAGTGATGCCAGGCGTGAAGGAAGAAAGAAGGGCCGGGAAACTGTGGCACACCCCCACGCTAGGAGATTGGCCAAGAACCGGGTAGTTCTGACGAAATACTGTTAAATTGCTAATTCACATTTTTAAACTAATGAGAAAAGGGCAAAATAAATGAGAAATGGACAATTAGAAATAACGGATATAGAAAATGAAGCAGATGGTTTCAGCAACAACAGTAAATAAAATAATCAATGAAGCAAATTAGAAAAAAAAGTAATATAGGAGTAATAATATGTTCTACAGTCTGAATCTTTTTGAGGCTTTAATAAGCTCCTGCAAGGTATCGGCAACTTTCGCGTCACTGAACCCTAGGAACAAAGCCCCCAAAGAAAGGACATTTGGAGTGTTTAACTCCAATCTTACGAGACGGAAGATGGCATGTAATGGGATTTTGCGCAATGCAGCGTACTTTTTACAATATATCAGATAATGTTCCGTTGTCTATAAGGACTCCACAAAACCAACAATTAGGGGAAGCAGCCAGACCAGCTATGTGTAAATTAAAATTGAGATAATGAGTATGACACCTCAGCCTTGTGATTGCGAATTCAACTGCACGCGTGTCACATACTTTACTGTTCCAACGATGATTTAGGTGTTAAAATTATAATGTGTTTAAAATGGATGACAAAGAAAATTCTTCTAACATAATTTTCCTCCTAAATCTAGCATCTATAACGAATTTAGATGCTGGTAGTATGTGAGTAACCGGGCCATTATTAATCACTTAGCTAATGGATCCGCTATTTCATTGAGGAAAATTTCTTTATGCCCTGGTACCCAAACCAATTTAACCAACTGTATATACGGTGTAAATAATCGTTTGAAAGTACTCAGCACGTGAGAGTTCGCATTTGCAGTAAAAGAAGAAAAACCCACAGTGAATGAGTTAAAACTATGGCCGAACTAGTTGGTGCAGTTAACTTGCGGAGAGCCAAAATTATTGCAAAAAAACTCTGCCACAAAAATGAGTGAAAAATCTGGAATGCGTAGAGAAAATGATCAATCTAAGTAAGGGCCAATATCCCAATTCCACATGTTTCTTCATTTTGCGAAGCATCTGTCGCTATGACTGTCCTTATTGGTGAATGAGCCAGATAATCACTCACAATAGAATTGAAAAGTGTGGTCTCACATTAGTTTCGCTTGTTGTGGAAAAATTTCGTCAAACTGTATTTCGATAGAGATGTTGCTATGACCGATCGGAGATACGGCACTCATTTGGACATTTAAGTTGTCAAGAAAGCTCTGTATATGGAGAACTTGAGGCGTGTGGAATCTTGGCCGATATGCTCCAAAGAACAACTCGGGCTGGGAGACAAAAAGTATAACGGAACGCCTTGCTGTGGATTCATAGAGCGTTAAAAATGATTGTACTGCCAACAATTTGAAACATGAATCAAGTGATGAGAGTGAATACATCACTGTTTTTCCTTATTTTTGTCCTTCTTTCTCTTTCTCGCAGTTTTTTTTTGTGTTTTTATACGCATTCGTGCCTCTTTTTCCCGTCTATTTTTCTTTCTTCATCTTGTATTTTTCTATTTATTGTTATTTATATCTGTCTTTCTCTCTCTTTCCTTCCTTTCTCCGTCTTTACTTATCGCGTCTTGTTGCTGTCCAATTATTTCTCTCTCTCTTTCTTTGTTTCTCTTTATTTCTGTGTTTCTTTCTGTTTGTGTTTTACTGCTCTGTTTATTTATCTCCTCTTCGTATCTAACACCTCGCTTCAATCTCTGCTATATCTTTTCTATTCAGTGTGTATCTCAGTCTTTCTCTGCTTTCCTATATTTTTATGTCTTTATTCTGTTTATTTCTCTATCTTTTTCTCCCTCTCTTTTTCTCTCATTCACACGTTTCACGTGCTTCACCGGGCATAGTTCTCGTTTAATGCTCGCTCCTGCTGCATTCGGTAGTGGGAATCGCCCAATTACTGTAGCGCACACCCACCTAAAAAGTTTCGCACGGTGAAGCACAAGTCACTGACAGCTGAGACAACTTCGCTGCAAAAGAAACGAGTTTCACAGCAAGGGCGAAGCAAGAAATTGGAACGTTGTACGAAGTGAGGCTAGCAGCTTGCTCTTTTGGATTCGATCTGACGTACCTCTGGCAACCGCTCCGTCTAAATAAATACGGCCGCTCCAGGGATCAAAGATTTTCGTGCTGCTGTCGTGTCAACGCGAAGTAAAGGGTAGGATCCCACACGTACAACGGCATACGAGCCGTTTACTGATGTATATCGGGACAGCGCTCGCAGTGGCACTCCGGACCATGCCCTCACGATCAAACTTCACAATTGCTGTTCGAGAAAAGAACTCATATTAATCAAAAAAAAGAAAAAAAAAGAAAGAAAGAAGAAAGAAAGAAAGAAAGAAAGAAAGAAAGAAAGAAAGAAAGAAAGAAAGAAAGAAAGAAAGAAAGAAAGAAAGAAAGAAAGAAAGAAAGAAAGTCAAAAGCACACCGTGAACTGGTTGTGAACAAAGCTGATAGAAAACGAAAGGGGTGTCCGGCCCGCAAATGGCGCTTCACGGGCGAGAAGCTTCTGCACCGCCGCCGTATACGTTTGTCTTCGATAATAAATTTACGAGGTCCACAACGCACTCAGTAGGCCGAGCCTGGCACTATACGATGCCTCATGGCACGGCTCGCTTACGCGCGCGGTGCCTTTTTCGGCCGTCGTAGAGCGGCCACCGCCGGAAGCTCACCTCGTATGGGGTGGCCGAAGACCGCGCTCTCGGAGAGCGAATACGCGGTCGCTCTTCATACTCCCCGAGCGGAGATAAATTGTGGCCCCGTTCGCTAGCCAACGCTGAATAACGTTCCCATACGAGCGTCCTCCTTTCTTTAAAATGGGGCCATTCGATGGCGGTGTCGAGCCCGCGCCACTGCGTCTGCACGTACATAACGAGGACAAGAGCGTGCGAGCGTTGGCAAGGCCCTCTATCGTAGGTCGCAGGTAATGCGGTCGGCGAGGTTCTTTGCCTACGCCACGCCCTCGTGCAACAAAATAAATTGCAATCGGCGACTCCTGTGGTACTTTGCTATTGTCATTACTATTATAGGATAGAATGTATACAAACACAACTGAACGCTACTTTCTCCACTGTTTTTCAAATATTTCCACATAACCCTGTTCATTAATTTTGACCGTGGTTATTCACTGTTATTGCTGTTTTGTTATTTAATGCATTATGAATACGGCGTACTTCTGTTCGACCATTGTGAAACTGCCCAGTGTGTGAGGGGACCAGGTTTTTGTCAAGTTGTCTAATTCAGCTTATATTGTAACGGGTGCAAGAGAGGAAAAGTCAAAAACTAGTTTATTAAGGGCAAACTTGTGCCCTGAAAATTATGTGCGAAAAGATGGAAGAGTCCGCTAGAGCGTTCCAAAAACAAAAACTGTTCCTCTGCCCACGCACCTTCTTCTTCTTCGCAGCTCCAACCGACACTGGCTCGTGCCTTTGAACAAGAGGCATGAGTCGTGCGGCCCCAAGCAAGAGTGCGCACAAGACTGTGGACGCTGATTTTTCATAATGTCCAATATTGTAAACAGTCTCTGTGGTAATATGCCTGGTCATCCTCGCAACTTTGTTGCAAGTAAACTCAATTTCATTAAATTCAACAATCACGGAGAAGCGAAAAAAAAAGACCAACCAGCTACCAGGCAACCGTGAGACTTAAATACTCTGACGTCATATTTTGTTGGAACAGTAGGTTCCAGCTACCTTTCTTACTCAAGCACACGCGCGTCAAGTATGATATTGTTTCTTAGTGGTGTGGTTCATTGTTCTCACAACTTTTCCTTTCTTTATTCACTGCTTCTCTAAGTATTCTTTCTGGTAGTTAGTCAAGGGATGAGCCAGACTGAAATCTCTGGAATAACTACAGAAAAGATGTCATCTATCTTTTTTAGTGCTCAGATTACACTTCCAGAACTAACTGCATCAAGTTAATATACTAAGTGTGTTCAAAAACAGCCCACATCAATTATAATATCTGAGTTCCAACGTCCCAAAACCACGATATGATTATGAGAAACGCTGTAGTGTAAGGCTCCAGAAATTTCAACCACCTGGTGTTCTTTACCGTACACCTAAATTAATGTACATAGGACTCAAGTATTTCCGCTTCCATCGGAAATTCAGCTGCCGCCGCCGGGATTCGATCCTGTGACCTGCGGGTCAGCTGCCGAGAGCCTTAGCCACTGGACTACCGCGACAGGGCAGTTAACATTGCTTTCGACGGCGCTGTCTGATTCTGCAAACCATGAGTGTCATGACTCCATTTCAAATACCTGTCATCTAGAACGACTTGCATGCCAGCTCGCTGGATTTCGTGCCGACTGGTTGTGCCCCCGCGATATCCGACGACAGCGCAGCTCTGACCGACTGGGCTCCCCCTACGCCATCTCCTGACGGCGACAAGAGCTCTCGCTGAGTGGTGCGCCGTCCTCAGACTCCTGCGACCGTGTCCATCTTTCCTATCTCCTCTTACTTCCGTCGTTTTCTACCGTTCGCCGTCTCTGCGCCTCGCTCTCTCCTTCCTCTCTCTCGATTTATTTACCTTTAAACCCTATCCTTTTAATACCTCCTTGCCCCATCCCTTGTGAGCTACTGTTGAGGTGTCGCACTCTGGTGCAGACAGTTACGGGGCTCACTTTTCTCTTTTTTCCCCCTTCAAGAATCACATACGATACACCAGAAAAGTATCATAGATATCAGAAGCAGGCAGAGGTGCGGTCACAGGCCAAGCCAGGCTGTTTCAAGCTTCTTTTCACGGCCATCACGAATAACTTCACCAATCTGAAACTCTCTCCCTCGTTCGTTACGTAAGAAGCACCATTAAACCGCGAATGGAGGGGCCCGAACGCGCTCGGCAACCGAGCGACAGACTGCCCATTAATGCGCGATTGCCTAAACGAGGTTTTATCGGCCGTTCAATCGCGTACTGTGCTCTCACAAGGTTACCCACGCTGCTGCCTATGGAGTTGCGTCAAATAACCCACTTCGTCAGCGCGATCACCACCTCGCTCAAACGTATAACAAAGTTCTTCATCCCGGCGCTCTCATGCATAACGCTTCACTTACACTCCCCGCGTCGGAGTGAATCTATTCCGATACACCTCCTCACCGAGAAAAAAAGCAATATTTCTGAAAAGTCACATTCTTCGCACGTGTTGCCGGCAGACGTCGAGAAAAACGGCCTGCCAAGCTTAGCGTCGGCGCAACTGACTCGCAGTGTGTAATGTGGCTGCCGCGAGTGTGGAGAGATGAAATGAGACGTAAGAGGGGACTAAGGTTCTACGCAAAAACAAAGTAACGAGCGCGGAGAAACTGTCTAGATTTCTCGACTCGAATGACGGGACATCTTCTTTTGCCTCAAGGGCGGACTTCGCAACGTCTCTTTCATTTTACAGCTTTCGCTTAATCTACTTCTCTCAGCAAACGTCGGGGCTTGGCCTTTGCTTCGATATGCTTTTTCTCTCCTGTTTCCTCCTTTCTGTCGTTCAATCGACGCATCCATAAGGAGAACCTCCAGATTGCGTGGCTGAAAAAACAACAGCAAAAAAACTAAAATCTTGAACGTAACGTTGAGAGAATGAGGGAGAGAGAAAGAAAGCACAAGGCCATCCTCTATAGCAAAGCACACCGTAAGGTGTTTCTGAGTAAAAAAAATTAAAAATATATAAAGGCACCATCATCCCAGATTTCACTCGCTTAAAACAGATTTCGAGAGATCCTTTTTTTGCATGTCTTCGCCGTTTCGTGCAATTACTCGTTTTAGCGCCGGCTTGATCCAAAGGGGGGCGCAATAAGGCTGAGTTGCTGAAGAAAGCAGCTGACGAGCAACTTGAAAGGTGATGAAGGGAGCAAAAGAAAACAAAAGAACAGAAAAGAACAAAACCCGTAACACGAAATGAAGACATGTATGTTAGATAAAAGAATAAGTAAGACCGATACGAAAAGCTAGTTTAAAGTCTATAGCGTGCGGAGGCTGAGAAAACGCTGGGAGCAGCTGTCGACAACTCTCAAGAGGAGAAGCAAGAACTGCAGAAGCAAAGGTGAATCGAGAAGGACGTGGCACGTTGTTCGGTAACGGAGAGCCTGTGATGGTTTAAATATCCATTTTTAAGCGCACGCGGCGGGACTTGGAGTGGGAAGGAAAGATAGAAAGAAACCACCCAGCACCCGCTGCTTGGGCCCGACTCTGCGATAGTTCTGCTACACACGGCCGGGTCCAGCACTTGGTTAAAAAAATACATGCAAGTGCCGAGACTCCGCAAACAGTGAAGAACAAGGAACGTGTGAGTGATCAATTAACGATGCCTCCGCTGACCTGCCTTTGCCTGCTTCTCGAGGCTCTATGGAGTCGAGAGATATCCTCGCAAGCTCGCTGAGGCACTAATTAGAAACTTACGGCCCAATTCTCGGCCCTCATTTTGTCAAAGGTTTACGCGAATTCGATTTGCAGCCATCATAATAGGCTTCTCAATTTACTATCACACAAAAAAATAATGGGGTGGGGGGGGCCTTTGGCGGGTATTTGCAGTACAGCCGCAGCCACGTTTGTGTGGAGAGCGCAAGCAGCCTGTTTTTGCTCGGCGGGGTGACACCGTGATGCAGTTTCGGGCTTTGAAGTGGTGTATCAGGAGCTCACACGGCCTAGTAGTTAGGCTGACCACGCCAGAGCCCGAGACTGCCTCAAGGTTTTACACCCAGCAGGACAATAACCGCACCTGCTCGCGCACTCTACACAAGCGTGGTCACGGCTGTACAGAACAGTTGCATCTTAACGGTACTACTTACGTGAGAGACAGAAGCCTGGGGAGTATTCTTCAACGTGTGCGTATACTGAAATGTCGATTTCGGCCCCCGCTGATCGACTGGAGCTCGGCCCCTGTTTCTGGTTCTTCTTCCGCAACGTCATTTTGACGTCACTGAGCTTTCACAGCTCTCGAGGCAAATTAGAGGGATGGATTGCGATTCAACTCGATGAACATATCCCACAATCTGCGTTTGCTCACGCAAATTTCGAAGACCTTGCATCGGTTCCGGTTCTGTGATCGCGTTAGCCCTCGAATTAGGTTTCATTCGACTGCCCGCTAAGAGCACCTGTGCATGTTCCTACGCAATCCCTACATCACTCGAAAGCCTCTGGGACACGCTCATATATGCATGGACACACTTCTTAAGTGTGTTTTAGTATAACGTGACACTACCTTTCGCCCACTTTCCTTCTTGCGCTGGGTGCGCTTGCTATGCAGGTGAGGTGCGTAGACGACGTCAAGAGCGCGATGATGTCCCGGCTTTCTCGAGTGCTTTCCATTGAAATGTACAGTGTAAATTTTTATGAAAGGGAACACAAGAGTGCGTGGTCGGCGCGCTCCGGCGGCTGCTGGAAGCACGTTCAAGCGGGAGCGATAGCAACCACAGTTTCTTTTCGCGTCATATCGCGGTGAGCAAAACAACCATTCGTTGCTGATATGGAACCAGCGGCATGATTGCGAGCCCCTCCCCCTTCAAGGCGATTACGCGAAAGCTAGTAATCACCTTGAAGGGGGAGGGGTTGCAAGCATGCCGCTCTATATCACCAACGAATGGTTGTTTCGCTCACCACGAGATGACGCCAAAATAGACTGTGATTGCTCTCCCTCCCACTTGAACGCGCTGCCAGCAGCTGCCGGAGCGTGCAGGCCATGCGTCGCCGTGTTCCCTTTCATAAAAGATTGACACTGTACAAGTTCGTTAGATGGACAGTTCAACAATAGCTCCCCAGGAGGCTTACGATAAAGGAAACTGAATGTGTTCTCGGCACTGCGCACTCTAACCACCACGCTTTAAACCTTTCCCCAACTACCTGCTGGGGATTTGATCATTTCTACAGCATATTTTGAACATCGTGACGTCAAGCATGTTCGCAATACATCTGAAGACTAACTTTGAACGAGTCGGCCAATTCAGCAAATCCCATTGCCAGTGTTGGAAGTGTCGCAAACATGCACAATCTCTTACTTCTGCAATAAACATGCGTGACAACTGCACTCTGTTGAAAACAACAACCATTCAAACATAAACGTGGCTCGATATCGCACCAGAATACACTGAAAAACTTTTTGCAATCCATCGGACTGAATCATCGCATACAACATGGTTGTCGAAGCTTTTTATTTTCCTTCTACCTGGTCGCTGCTGCATTCTCTTAAACTCTCGTTTTACAAATTCCTGTGAAGGGCCGGAAATCAAAAACTTCCGTATTGTTAACATCCCCCTCATTGCTTTCTCTACTTTTATGTCCCTCTCTTGGCATTTCATTATGTTGCCTGACCTTTCAAACTCGCATGAAACTTTCAAAAATGACTGTTGTATAAAGCGACCATCTGGATTCAAAAGCACTTAAAAGACTGAACCAAGACGCTAAGCTGCGCCCATTTACGAATTCTTATTGACATATACGCAAGAGACTTCTTTATGCCTCAGCCAACACGAGTTTTACCATTTTCTTTAGAAACGTCTGGCGCGAAAGCTGCATGCGATATAGTGATCAAAACGAACAAGTGTGAAAGTATTCGCGTAATTCACAGAGAGCAGCGGAGCAGCGACTGAAGCGAAATTCGCGGTTTCGGAACGGACCATTAGCCTCAACGTTTCGTACATAACCGCCTGTCGACTGCAAGCTTCGCTCAAGATGCTCTGCCATTCATTTCAGTCTCTGTACATACGGGCATGCATATTCGAATATGTTTCCCCCGAACAGCCCGGTGTGCAATATAGTTCCAAACTTGTATATCCACTTCCTTAAAGCTTTCCGGTTGTATATTCTTTTAATGTTTTCTGAGACTAAGCAACTCTCGCCTGACCACTCCTTTGGTATTTTTTTTTCCGACTACTCTTTGAAGCTGCTTCGCGCCTGCCTGCGTACGATCATGACACGCTTCAGTGTAACTCGCCCGCAACGCTTTCAAACGTTTCAAAATATATCTATCACGAAACTGAAAAATTATATAAATAATTTTTTGAAAAAAAAAAGCGGGAGCAATTGCAAAACGGCTACGAGCCGGAAAGAAAGGACGCACTACAGAAAGAGGAAATGAATATGAAGAGTTGAGGGCAGCTTTACGGGGAAAAAAAAATACGCGCTCAGCTACAGATACGTCCTTAAAAAAGGGTAAAAGAAAATTTGTCGAAAAATAGCGCAAAATATTTCATAAAAATAAACTGCAGGGCACGAGAATGGCGAGATGACACAACAAGCATACTGCGCGAAGTGCCCAAGTGGTCCTCGTCGCCATTGAACATTCTGCTTCGAGCGGCGCGACGGCCCAAAACGGAGCGACAAGCTAGTGGGCGAAGAAAAGGTCATTCTCGAGAGAAGTCTCGTCTCTCAAGTTGCCGCGCGATTATTTACTTTCCGAGAGTATAAGTGCGATGTACTTTACGCCATCCTCTTCCCACCTCTCTCATCTCTGTCCCAATCACCAAATTTTCTTACGGTTAAGAAACGCTTTTTTTTCATTTCCTGCATTTTTTGGACACTTCTTTTTTTTTGTACATTATTCGCCCTGTTTTACAAGTGCGAGGCCCTGTCTGGCACGTTGATATTTCTGCGCCGTCCACTTCGCACGAGTGGCCTGAGCGGCGATCCCAGGACTGCATAAAACCACTCTGGCGCGTGTTTCTTCGATGTTATACATGCCTCCTTATTTCATTTTTTTGTCATTTCGGGAACTATGTACCCCAGTTCACGGCCCGTGCAAACAAAGAACGCATAATTAATGATCCTTCAGGCATCGAGTCTCGGAATCGGACTCGCAATTTAGCACCCGCTGATACGCCAAGTCCACACACGGCGTCGTGACTCTGCGCAAATATTGAGCCAGCATATATATATATATATATATATATATATATATATATATATATATATATATATATATATATGTGTGTGTGTGTGTGTGTGTGTGTGTGTGTGTGTGTGTGTGTGTGTGTGTGTGTGTGTGTGTGTGTGTGTGTGTGTGTGTGTGTGTGTGTGTGTGTGTGTGTGATCTAACAGACAGTAATGCCAAGGAATGTACAGGGAAAGTTATTAGAACCAATGGAATGTAAATAAGAAGAAAGAAAAGTGGATGAAAAAATAACCAGCCGTGAGCATCGAACGCGTTACTCGAAGGTCGTAGGTTCGTTTCCTGCTCACGGCTGGTTATTTTTTTCTTCTTATTTACATTCCATTGGTTCTAATAACTTCCCCTGTACATTCCTTGGCATTACTGTCTTGTTAGATCTCATTAATATTGTGTTAAAACACGGAAAAACGAGCCCTTAGGTATGCACTTCTTTCCCTTATTTATATATATATATATATATATATATATATATATATATATATATATATAATATATATATATATATATATATATATATATATATATGTGTGTGTGTGTGTGTGTGTGTGTGTGTGTGTGTGTGTGTGTGTGTGTGTGTGTGTGTGTGTAACGGAAGCGAGAAAGCACGACTTACGAGGAGGAAACACTTTCATTAATCACATACGTTTCGGCTGGTGGGCCTGCCGAAACGTATGTGATTAATAAAACACCATTGCATGCAACAAGAAGGAACTGCCATATGCATGCTTGTTAAACTAGTCAGGGGTAAAAGAAGGAGAGCCATGACTTCAGCATGCGAATGCGTCTGGGAAAAATGACGCCCTATAATGTGACGAAGACAAACGGTTCAAAATGTTGAGTAGCAAAGGCGTCAGCACTGCGCAGCTGTGGGAACCGTACTACCACGCATAAAAGCGGGCACTCGTCCTTCGCTGGGGTGATATGCTCTCCGACTGCGTCCGCCTTTTTTTTTTCTTTTTCCTTGCCAGTCTGCATGTTAGAAAGCGAGACCTTTCGAGGGTCTTGAGATCAGCGCTGAACTATTGCCGTTAACGGCGGGGCAATTAAGAATTGGGCACAGGTGCGTGAGTTCCAGGAATATCTGCGAGCTATAAGATATGTTTAAGCGAGTGTGCCCTTGTCTATTTGTCGCAAGCAAAAAAAAAAATGAAGAGAGAAAAAAAACTGTGTTCCCGCAGCGTGGCTTTAGTATAATGGAAAGAAAGGAAGAAACAAAGGAAGAAAACTAAAAGATAGAGAGAAAGAAAGAAAAGAGGAAGAGAGAAAGAAAGCAAGAAAGAGAGAAAGAGAAATAGAGAAAGAAAAAAAGAAACCGTGTAATCGCAGCTTCGCATAGTTCAGTAGTAAGATGTACAAGTCCTCGTGAGTCACTCAATTTCTTTTTTAGTGTAATCTCTATGAAGTCTCTCTTAAACAGCACTCAAAGCCAGTTTCTCGCTTTTAAAGGGCAGTGCATAAGATTGTGTTTCACTAAGGCATTTGTAAAAGCAACGCCTGACGACAAGTGAGGCATCGAAGTTCGCACTTCATCGCGGCCGAAGTTGAGATCATAATGAGACATTGAAAAGTTTACAGGTCCAATAGGCACGCTGCTATGCATTCTAATGTGGCATCGTGCAGCGAAACTCGGGTATACGCAGTTTCAGCACTGCAGCAGGCTTCGTGAGCGAAGCGCGCTGCTTCGTTGACCCTTTTATGGCCAACGCAGCAGTAAGTTGGTATTAATTAAACACGCAGTCGTACTCCTAGTCGGGCCAAGTCAAGTCGAGATATATCGGATTTGGAAGCGTGCATAAACTAAAAACATATTCAGTCTTCCTCTAAAAAAATATGGGCGTGAGGGCTAATTAGAAGGCGTCTGAAATAAAAAATGGAATCCTTTCAGCTGCTATAAATACGAGGTGATGCAAGCGACACGATCGTTTATTGTTTCAACAGAATAACTGAATCAGCGCGCGAACAATCATGAATGACGCAAAGTGCACGCTATGAAAGATCGTATCGTGCTTGTAGGTCAACCGGAAGCCGGTCTACACATGGGTGTTGGGAGGCCATGGTAACGCCTCGATTGAGGCAGCACCAGACGACGTGAGTTTGGCTTCTTTTGAAGTCACAGAAGCACAAGCGACGATTAAATTTGAGTAACAAATAAAAATATAAAGGATAAGAAATGTGCAGCTAAGTTGCAAGATCTATAGACCGACAATAAAATTTTAGTGCAGTTGCCTTTCTGGTCTTAATATGACGCTGACTACCAGTTTTCACCGCCGTTTACGCTCATATGCTTTAACGCTGCTCATGCTGAAAAAAAAAAACGATTTTTGTGATTAGCTCGCACGATGCTTGACTTGCTGGTGAAATAAAGACGCACGCTAGAAACTACCATGTTCCCGTTTTGCACGCATGCCTTGGAACGCACCACTTTTCTCACCCCTTCCCCCCATCCGTCGGACAAAGAGCAGGAGCAAACATCACCGAGAAGCGAACGGCCAGCACCCAAACGGCACAAAGTTTCGCTTAGGGCGGCATCCGAGGCGTCCGAAGATCGCAGCACCAAATAAGCGCACCACGCAAAAACAAGAACGGCAGGAGACTCTGCGAGGCAGACCAACAGACGCCGAGGGGCCAGCGGCAAGGAAAAACGGCGACGGGGAGGAGGATGCAGACCTGCAAAACGAGGCCGGGAACCCCAAGCGGTCTTCTATTTGCCGACGAGCCAGGGGCGCGGCAGGCAAGCGCAGTGCCTGTGGGTCCCCTCATCTAATTTAGCGCGGCCGGCCGCAAAGGACCCAGGCGTAACTCAATTGACCGACAGGCGAGGCGGCGGCCGCCAACTCGCACCGTCAGTCAAGATCGGCCGCCGCCGAAGCCGATCAGAAGATTGGTGGAAAAGGAGAGAGCCTCGCTTGTTCACCCTCTCCCCGCCATCTCAGTTGGAGAGTGGGGCGCGCCCAACACCGGCTAGCACGCGCAACCTTGACGAGTCGAGTCAACAGATATTGCACGCGGCTCTTGATCCGCGTGCGCGCGCCAGCGCTGAGAAACGCGCGCACCAGCTGAAAGCGCTCGTGACGTTCTCACCACACGAACACCCTACTCGTTGACCGCGTTTTCCTGCTATTGGTGCAACGGCCGAGAGCGGAAGCGTTCTGAACATCACCTGCATGAAATCAATCCTACTCGGGTGTTCCTGCGGCCGAAGCAATGACTTGATACGGCCAGGCGGTGAAAACATTTTGGTCTCGGCGGGGGTCGCCAAAAATCCCTTAGAGCAAGAGAAACTATACAGGCAGCAGTGACATTTGCAAACAGGAATGTCGCAGAACGACTCACTGAAGTTTCTGGTTTCAAATGTGAGCGTCTTTTTCAGTCGAGAACGAGTCATTTCTCGCTAGACTTAGCTTGTATTAGAGCGGTACATATAATAAGGAAAGACTACTCAGACGCAAAGAAAGGTAGGTGCTACCAACCTTTCTTTAGCGCCTACCCCTGTGTCGTATTTCCTTCTTATAATGCACCACGCTAATACAAGCTAAGTCCATGGCTGACCAACTCCTCCGAGCTTCGACACTTCTGAACTTCACATCTTCCTCATCTTCTGCTGGCAACAACACGATGAGCGGACTGTACATCTCCTCCACGCATCGCGCGCACGCGCACACAACAACCGCACGCACAATTGAAGATCGAGGCGGGTGGGCCTCCGTAGCAGCGACAAATCGCCCGGGGCCGAGCAACCCTGCTGTACACCGATGATTCGGGACCCAGCGAAGCCTACTGAGGGGCTCGTGCCTTCCCGGCATTCGAACACGGCTCAAGGCCTCGTGCAAACTATGCCGGACCCGCTATTCTCCCTCCTCGCAGTTCGAAACTTGGCGCCTTGGGCATGGCTCACTCCCTTTCAGCCGTCGCAGCATGTCCCCGAGCAATCCGTTGGAAAAGAGAGGATTCGGGGGAAGCGAGGGCTTCTCAGCCGGCGCTCCCAAAGGACCTCGGCTAAACAAGTTTCGGGTTGGGGCTCGGGTCCTGATGCGAAGGCCCCGGTGGTGGCTTGTCGAACCGTTTGCCTTTTCTCATGCCGTTCCCGCGAGTGCTTTGCAAAGCCGACAGGAAGGGGGGACAAAAAAAAGAAGGACGCGGATCCTTAGTCGGCAATTGAAAAACTCAACTTTGCCCTCCCTCACGCTCCAATTGTGTAGTATGTCGCATTGCGTCAGCTTCCAGGAGGGAAGCGAGACGCTGAAATTCTAGTCGCTTCGTCCCAAGATATCGCACGATTCAATTACAACGTTACCAAGCGGCGCGGAAGACGAACGCCTGGTCAACTATTTTATTCGTGGTGTATTGTAGCACCAATTCACTGGCAAATGAGAACTACAAACATCTCTTATAATAACGTCTGTCACACCTGTCCCGTTTATTAGGGAGGCGATCGCCGGGCTAATTCCAAGAGCCGAAGTATCGGCCCCCCGAACCGCACCACGAAAGCGTGGACAATTTAGAAGTGGTCCTTATTGGTGCGCCAGCGGACGCCGGCTGTGGCCCAAAGAACAAGACAGAGCCGAGAGTTGATAAACAAACAAAATTATATTCTCATTAACGGCAGATCAAAAACAATACACACGTATGCACACTCCACAATAGTTACATACAATACGTCACCAAACAGACAATGTACTACACAGTACAATCAACCACACTTGAAACAACGGACACAGACAACAATACGCACTTCAATGCAGTCGCATGCATTGAACAACCAAGACACTTAAAGACTAAAGAGATATAAAACCTATTCAGTCCACAGTCCTTGGAACAAAAGTCTGAATGATACTCTTCCGAGAATCACTCACTCAAAGTCCAGCGTTGTTGTCGTTCCGCAGCTCTCGAAGTTCTCTCCCCGGAAACCTCGCGTCCTCAAAGGGCCACTCTCCAAGCTTCAAGCTTCTTCGCCGGAAATCCGTCGGCTTCACACACGCAGCTGTTGCCCGCGTCTTCGCTCGATAGCGGTAAACCCACGCTCTTGCCTGTAGCTCGAGCCGTCCCTACGGACCAAAACTTCGCCGACTACACAGCGGACTCTCTACGCACTCTGGCGCTCACTTCCGTCTCCTCCTGTTCTGTCACTACGGGCAGAACCTTCGCCGACTACACGGCGGAATTCCTACGCGCTCTGGCGTTAACTTCCGTCACCTCCTGTTCTGTCGTCTCGGCCGCTCGATTAAATACCTTCCGCGCCACCTTCCAGAAATTTCTGGTCATTTCGTCGGCGCGATACGCGGCGAAAGCTGGGAAGAGGGCGAGACAGTTGGAATGCCCTCTCCGGCCGGTGAGTCAACTCGGTATGGCCCCGCCCACTTCTTTCTGGAAAAATCGCGGGCTTGCTGGGCCGCCGATGTGGGGTGAGGAGGTTCGTCTGCGAAGCCGTGCTTCTGCGGGGAGAGCGCGCGCCCGGGAGCCTTGGATGTTTGCTTTCTTTTTTTTTCTTTTTACCTCGCGGCGTTTCTACCGCCCGTTGTCGCAAGGATTTGGCGGCGCGCTCTCTTTTTAGCGCTCGTTCTGTGACACTGCCCCCCACTTTAAGAATATTATCTCATAATATTCAAAACCACACAAACGAGCGCGGAAAGTCACCACACACTCTCACAGACTGTAACACCATCAGTCGCTCGTGACACGTCACATTCACAATATATATCACGCAATACAATCGTACAATGTAGTTCAATTCCACAACACATGAAATATAGCCACAGGTACATGCCTACAACACTTTATCACACATTCTAAACAATACAAACGTACAAAGTTCTGTCTATCCAACAATTATACAACACTATACATCACATCACAGCACAACACTTCGACACTTGTGACACAGGATAACAAGAACATTAACACAACATATGTCACTCAGCCCTGCCAAACACATTCTGATTCCACCTCAGCACCTATCTTGAGTACTTCGAACAGCGCTTGCGCCCCTTTTTGCGGTGCTCGCTCGATCTCTTCTTGTGCTTCCACGTTCTTTTTCGGCGAGCCCTTTCCAACGACGATATCTGAGGCGTCGTCTCAGCCATCGTTGTCTCTTCCGACACCGTTAACGCGTCATTACATTCGACGGGTCCTGTCTGTTTATTTACCCGCTTGATCATGCCTCTACTTTTTTCCCGGCTGGCCAACTCCGTCTCCTTTACACTGTCGGTCGGTTGAGGTCGTACCGACGTAAGTCCGGTTGCTCGGCCCGTGAACTGATTCGACACGATCGTCTTCTCCTTCGCTGTCTCTTGCGCCGCAGCTTCACCTTGGGCTCTAGTGAGATCCGTCACGGGATGTTCCTTCACTGTGTCTCGCGGCCGCTGTGTTGGCGAGGGCTCTATCTTCGGGTCTTCTCCCAACCATTCTGGATCATTCGGCCCTCGCGCCCCGTCGATGTTTCCGATGACAAGGTCATACAGGGGAGTCGTCATGCATAAAGCAGTAACCTTCCCGCTGAAGTACGGGGTTTCAACCTCAATTTCTGCTTCGGGAAGCATCCGAACTGTACGGTCAATTAAGCAAACCGGTTTCGTTTTGCCTGTTAACTCCCTTTCCCGTACCAAATCTCTCCGCACGATAACAGTGGAACTGCCGGTATCTCTTAACACCGTAATCTTTTTGCCCGCAACTTTTCCAGGCAGCGTTGGCATTCCCTTCGAAGCACCGGTTGGCTGTTTTGACATTACAGCACCAACAATAGGAATTTTCTCCCCATTTTTCAATTCTACGAATCCATCAGTGACGGCATTATTATCAGATTTCGGTGCCGCTTGCACACAGGATACCTGGTGAGTTTGACTCACTCCGTTCCGACATGCATCTGCTTTGTGCCCAGTCTGACCACACTTAAAACATTTTACTGCCGTAGGGCTCGTAAAGATCGTTCGACAGTTTTTCGCGCGATGACCCACTCGGTTGCACAGAAAACATCGCGGAATGCTCTCGGGTGCACGCTTCTTTTCTTCGGGAGCCAATTTCTTCGAATCATCGGGACACTCCTTCTTTACCTTGGCCAAATTAGTTCCACCTTGCGCTTCCAAGAATTGATCAGCCAATTCAAGCATTCCTTCAAGCGACTCAGCCTTCCTTTCTTTCAAGTACAGCGACAGGCTCGGGTGGCAACTAGTAAGAAATTGTTCTCTAATTAGGAGCTCTCTAAGCTCCTCGTACTCCTGTGCTGTCCCTGAAAGTTCAATCCATCTGTCGAAATAATGGCAAAGTCGGGCGGCATACTGCGTAGCCGTCTCACCATCAGCTGGCTTTCCTGTCCGAAATCTGTCCCGGAATCCTTCCACAGTGAATCTAAATCGCTTCAACAAAGCAGCTTTCACCTTTGCGTAGTTGGCTGCATCGGTCGGCGTCAGCCTACCGTACACACTGAGCGCTTCACCACTCAAGCAAGTACTCAAAGCAGTTGCCCATTGATGTTCCGGCCAATTCTGGCTCTTCGCAATCGTCTCAAATCGGTGGAGGTACGCGTCTAGGTCATCCTTCCTTTCATCAAACGCTACGAGCAGCTTGCTTGGGTTCAAGCGGAAGCCGTGATCTTCCCGTTCGCTGCTTTCAACTCTAGCTTGGACGGGAGTTTCACTTCGCTGTTGCAAACGGAGCCGCTCGAGTTCCATCTCGTGTTGCCGCTGCCGCTCCCTTTCAGCCATCTCCGCTTCTCTTTCTTCTCTCGCCCTTTCGGCTGCCAACTTTTCTCTCTCCAGCTCCAACTTCAATTGCTGCTCTCTTTCTTCCTTCAGCTGTCGCTCTTTTGCCTCTCTTTCTTCTTTCAGCTGTCGCTCCTTTGCTTCTCTTTCTTCTTTCTGCTGTCGCTCCTTTGCTTCTCTTTCTTCTCTCGCCCTTTCAGCGGCCAGCCTTTCTCTCTCCAACTCAGCTGCCTTTTCTTCCTTGGCCCTCTCTGCCGCCAACCTCTCTCTCTCCACCGCCTCTTTCTCCTTCTGGCTTACCCATTTCCGTAGTTCGGCGCCGGAAAGACCCATCTTCTCACCAAGCGCAACTAACTTTTCGAGATCCATTGTGTCTCGCAACTCGCAAATACAACCTTGCCGCGTGCAAAAAGTATCTGCCTAAATCAGTCTATCGGAACACTCTCCTGCACTCGTTAACGAGAACACTAAACAACACACAAAATCGTTCCGATAGCACTATCAACAACTCGAGGCTCTTTCTCACTACTTTGGACACACTGTGCACCAAAAGGTCCTGTCGCGGACGCCAGATTAATTGTCACACCTGTCCCGTTTATTAGGGAGGCGATCGCCGGGCTAATTCCAAGAGCCGAAGTATCGGCCCCCCGAACCGCACCACGAAAGCGTGGACAATTTAGAAGTGGTCCTTATTGGTGCGCCAGCGGACGCCGGCTGTGGCCCAAAGAACAAGACAGAGCCGAGAGTTGATAAACAAACAAAATTATATTCTCATTAACGGCAGATCAAAAACAATACACACGTATGCACACTCCACAATAGTTACATACAATACGTCACCAAACAGACAATGTACTACACAGTACAATCAACCACACTTGAAACAACGGACACAGACAACAATACGCACTTCAATGCAGTCGCATGCATTGAACAACCAAGACACTTAAAGACTAAAGAGATATAAAACCTATTCAGTCCACAGTCCTTGGAACAAAAGTCTGAATGATACTCTTCCGAGAATCACTCACTCAAAGTCCAGCGTTGTTGTCGTTCCGCAGCTCTCGAAGTTCTCTCCCCGGAAACCTCGCGTCCTCAAAGGGCCACTCTCCAAGCTTCAAGCTTCTTCGCCGGAAATCCGTCGGCTTCACACACGCAGCTGTTGCCCGCGTCTTCGCTCGATAGCGGTAAACCCACGCTCTTGCCTGTAGCTCGAGCCGTCCCTACGGACCAAAACTTCGCCGACTACACAGCGGACTCTCTACGCACTCTGGCGCTCACTTCCGTCTCCTCCTGTTCTGTCACTACGGGCAGAACCTTCGCCGACTACACGGCGGAATTCCTACGCGCTCTGGCGTTAACTTCCGTCACCTCCTGTTCTGTCGTCTCGGCCGCTCGATTAAATACCTTCCGCGCCACCTTCCAGAAATTTCTGGTCATTTCGTCGGCGCGATACGCGGCGAAAGCTGGGAAGAGGGCGAGACAGTTGGAATGCCCTCTCCGGCCGGTGAGTCAACTCGGTATGGCCCCGCCCACTTCTTTCTGGAAAAATCGCGGGCTTGCTGGGCCGCCGATGTGGGGTGAGGAGGTTCGTCTGCGAAGCCGTGCTTCTGCGGGGAGAGCGCGCGCCCGGGAGCCTTGGATGTTTGCTTTCTTTTTTTTTCTTTTTACCTCGCGGCGTTTCTACCGCCCGTTGTCGCAAGGATTTGGCGGCGCGCTCTCTTTTTAGCGCTCGTTCTGTGACAACGTCATTAAGCTAACCTGAACTATCGTACAACGGTCCAAGAAATTGATCCTGAAACACATTTTCATTTCTTTAGACTTCGGGTGACTGGCGTACAAGGAGAATAGGGCAACTATTTCATATCGTACAAAGCGTGGCCATATTTTGTTACCGACTTCGATTATCATTGAGTACTACTTTGCCTGCTCAGACCTTAACACCAGATACCCTCAAGCACTGAAAAAAATTCGCCAGATGCCACGTACCTGGGAATCGACGTTATGCGAAGCATGCGGAGGGAAAGTGACTGTGTTGCAATTTTTTTATTGAGCGACACGTCATGAAATGACGCTAAATATATGTGCAAATGTTGCACGCACAGGCAGATGTTGAAAAGTTGCAGATGTTTATATAACCAGTTGTTTGCTCTTGCGCAACGATGTCAACTGGACCATGCGTATTAGCAACAACAGAGGCTGATATGAAGCGCTGATGCTCGCGAGGTTGCTGGTCCTGGACACTGCTACATAAATGAACTTCGGCGCATGGCACCCCACCACAATTGACGTTAACCCGACGTAAGGCTGTATCAAAGGAGTACATATGAAATGTTTATAGAATTGGTAGGCAGCACTGCAACCACTATTGACGTTTCACGATGATTAGCGTCTATTTAATAAAAGTAGTTCCGAGATCTGGCGTAAATCTGTGGTAAAATGCTTCATTGCCACGCTGAATGCTTCGGTTCGATTCCAACTGCGACCCTTACATTTATTGTTTGCATTCGTCGGGTCGACGCTACCGATGTCAGGTATTTCTTAACGCTCGCACGTTAAAAATGCCCGTGTGTGTTCTCGTCGTTTCTGGGTAGATACTAAGTGTCAACCACCTGTGGCAAATACCCGCATTACAGCGGCACA
Source organism: Rhipicephalus microplus (assembly GCF_013339725.1). Taxonomy (NCBI): domain Eukaryota; kingdom Metazoa; phylum Arthropoda; class Arachnida; order Ixodida; family Ixodidae; genus Rhipicephalus; species Rhipicephalus microplus. Next base: position 271,692,830 of record NC_051165.1, read on the forward strand.
TACCCACCCGTGGGTATGTGCCACTGTCTGGTGGGAAGTGTTTGACGACGTACGTGATGGGATTGTGACATCATTCATGTCTTGACCAGCACGTCATATTCGCCAAACCATCTTACCCTCCCATGGTAATTTTGGTTCACGCCAAGTTAAGGGGGTGACCACGAGATCACTCAAACGTAAGCGCCTAGATAGATAGATAGATAGATAGATAGATAGATAGATAGATAGATAGATAGATAGATAGATAGATAGATAGATAGATAGATAGATAGATAGATAGATAGATAGATAGATAGATAGATAGATAGATAGATAGATAGATAGATAGATAGATAGATAGATAGATAGATAGATAGATAGATAGATAGATAGATAGATAGATAGATAGATAGATACGCTTAAAATCGCCGGATTTCGCTAAGAAATGCTTCGCATTTAAAATTCTGCTTCGACGGATGGCTGCTATACTAGTCCTAATTTTGCGCAGTTGACAATAGCTTACTAGCCGTTATCATAGTCTCTGACCCCAGAATAGCATTTTTAAACGGCGTTCTGTTTGTTAGCACGCAGTCAGGGCTCAGTACCAAATAACGGCAGCCAAATTGCAACAAAATGCAAAACAACAAATGCAAAAAAATCAGGCAATGCATTTTAGATCCACGTTAAAAAAAACGTGAAACGTCCAAATAACTCGAATTCTCTATCTATGAAGTCATGCCATGTATAGGTTTGGTACAATAAATGGCTTCCTTCAGTTATCATCTTTGCCACTTATGAACGAGAATCGCCATGGCTGGATGGTGAAACTTATTTGACGTGACTAGCACCTTGTAAGTTGGTATCTGTAAGAATGGCTGTGCGGTGTTCAAAGTGACATCAGCGCGACGGCGTGACATGTCGGAAGTCGCAAAAAAACGCTCACAGACGTCCAATTTGCGAACTTTGGTCTCCTGCTGCTGACCTTGCTTGCCGTGACTAAACACTGACCTGTATTGTATAACGACACCGAACTGAAACCGAACTGGCCTATTGATCATTAGTACAAACCTGCACATACGTGCACGTAATCAAAAGCGGAGCGGCCAAGCAAGCCCTCATTATGTGTTTAAAAGGTAGGGGGCGTTGTGGTTGGCATTCTCTGAAAAATATAAACAATAGAGGAACAATATTCTGGATGTATGGCACGAGTAGCCCTTTCGTTACGGTCATCGACGAGCTTTCGCAACAAGCCTGCTCACCACGCTCGGCGAGAGGCACTGGGGCGCCGCTGCTTCTCCCGCGAACGCGTCGCATGGCCCAGCGACTGAGCCCCTTCGCCAAGAACCAATTAATGCTTCCAGATAAGTTGAGATAAGCCACTCTCTCGGGCCAATGACCGCCCTATAGACGCCACACTGCAACGGCTGCGCCCACGACAACGAAGCCAGCAGTGCCGCCGGTGTTGCAACGCTCAGCCAGGCTCCTAGAGTGAAAGCAGTGCTCGACGGTTAACAAGCCGCGAAGCAGTGCCATCACCGCATGACAACGGCTGGTCTACAATGGGAGGGGAAAACATTGCTCACAATTTAGTTAGCCCCAGCACATTATTCAATTCCCGATATGCGTTGCCAATTGCGGAAGAGGGGGTGGGGGGGGAGACTGATAGTTCGTACAGGCATCGCCAAGGAAACGAAGCTGTCGCGGAGTAGTTACTAAACGCACGTTCTTCAATAGCCCTGAGATGGAACACGACCAGTTTTTACCAACTACACCCTTACAACCTCTCCTCTCCCGGTAAAACCATCTTTCTCTCTTTTTCTTTTTTTCTTTCACAGCAGCATCGCCAACAAGCTAGAAGAAAAAAAGATTTCACATATAGCATCGACTGAGGAGAGGGAGGAAGCAGAGCTTAACAACGGCAGTAACTGTTGTAATGAAGGTGCCGACGTCACATACAGAAAAGTACTTGACCTAGGCGTGGACACCATTGAAACGTCTGCTGTCAGAGGAGTTATTTCATCAGTTGTCGGCACCTTATGGCTGTCTTGTATAGACGACAGTTATTGAGCTTCTTAAGTTAATCAGTTCAACGATGCAGCAATATGCATGAGGGAGAAAAAAAAACAGAAACTAATTCGTCAAAGTATAGGCTCATTGAGGTTTTTATAGGGCTAGTTTTGGGTTTATTGTGAACAAGCCCTGTTGGACAATACTTCAAGAAACAAAGCAAACATCTGACTATATAAAAAAACCAAAAAAAAAACATGGTCAGGAGGATTCCATTGAAGCATTGAAGATCTGAAATGACTTTTCTGCCGCATTGGGCTATACTGCGACGCGAAGGACTGGCCGATGGTTGTAGCATTAGATGCTGCATTGTGTGAGTGGGGTCAATAGAGTGAATTGCACTGTGCAAAACAACCAAACCTAACAACACAGCGTTGATAAAATATAACAGTATTGCAGCGCACAGAGAAACTCGCTTCGGGCTTGTATCCGTATGCTCGCGTTCAATTAAGACATTTCAAGTTAAGATGCCCAATTGAGACATTCCAGACTGCTAAGTTACTTTTTATTGTCCTTCCTGCAGTCAAGCTATAACTCGTTCTTCGAGGGAAAGAAAAACGTGCCCTTGATGTAGCTCTTATTTCTGATTATCATTTACTAATCAAATGTAGCCTCTTAGGGTCTCTTCTCCCCTGTTTGAGACCCGAGATTCCCAAATTTTTTCTCTAGGTGCGTCGTACTTTTGCTCTTTCATTATCATACATTCAAGCAGCTAGCTGTTGGTTCATCCCGTGTGCACTCAAATCCTATCTAGCCCAATTTAAATGGTGCGGCTGCACTCACCAGCAAGAACGCACCATATTTTACACCTTCTTGAACCCCGTTATTCGCACCACCACACCCAAGACATTTCACTTTCCTCTCTCAGCCATAGACCAAGCCAGAATTTTTAACAAAAAAAAGGGTGAGAGCGAAACCGGGCGGGTTAAGAAAATGCCCGTCGTGTAATGAACACGCTCAACCCGCCGTGTCCTGAAAATGAACCCCCCTCGAAACAGACGAAGCCAGCAACAGCCACCGCAGCAGCAACAGCGGCAATGGAAAGTGGGACGACGGATTGATTAATGAAGGAGGCAATTAGCGGCGCTCGGCGACACACACAGGCGCCGGGAGCTGGGCCTGCGCTCGGCGGGCTGAGGCGCCATCTGGTGCAGCTGGAATAAACCGGCCGTGCCACTCGGAGCAGGCAAGATACACGCGCGTCCCGCGTCTACCTGCGGTGTCATTTTTCACACTCGCAGCTCTCTACCGCGGAACAGAAAAAAAAAACAAAACAACCGATTCTCCAACCTTCCAACAGAGCACGTCTGACACGTCGAGGAGCAGAAAACCCGTTGACTCTTTATTTGTTCAGTCGCAAACTGCGTGGCACAAAACATGGCTCCGGCTTTACGCGAGTCAGGTCTCGAGAAAAAACACCTCCATAATGTCAGGGTAAGCCAGGTATGGGTAGTTGGTTCAAGAATGCGAGTTAACAGGCAATTTTCGTCGGGTATCCTGACACAGAACTTTCATCGTAGAATGATTGACAGCGCAACGGGGTAGATACGGACAGAAGAAAGGGACAGAGTACTTTCTTCTCTCCGTATCTAACCCATCGCACTGTATATTATTCTACGATGAACATTCCCAAACTTGCTCAACACGCGATTGTGCCCAGAACTTGCTTTGTGAAACCAGGCTTTTTGTCACATTTTGGGAGACACTGCTTCCATAACGATATATGACTAGACTACTGTTTTAAGAACTATCATTGCGGTATCACGATGAAGTCTGCTGTTGCATTCAAGGCAGCATCTCGTCATAAATGGGGTTGATTTGGGACGAGTAAGAAACGCAGATGTGAGGATTTAAAAGAAAATCATACGAAAGGTCATATTGCCTGTAATATTAACTATGTGAGCCCATGGAAAAGAAACTCACGCGCTAAATGCTACTACACGAACGATGGCAATCATTAAGAAATGGTCAATGTCTACGGGTGACTCGTTCCTTTGCAAGTGGTGACAGCTAACGAGCCATTGTAAGTGGTCAAGGAATACGTCTACTGATGGTGACCGTGGGTTCAAACCCTGAAATTGAAGCAACTAGCGATGGAGCATGTTTAGCACTCTCAGATTACGGTTCGCCACTACCCTATAATAATAATAATAATAATAATAATAATAATAATAATAATAATAATAATAATAATAATAATAATAATAATAATAATAATAATAATAATAATAATAAAGGTAGCTTTGCAATAGTGGCACCAAGCCTGAAAGAATTGTGGAGCTGAGTGTCCTTCTTTGTTTTCTCTTCAGTTTTCTTGTTCTTTTCTCATTTTTTCTGCATTTTTCTCTTTTTTTATCACTTCTCTCTTTCTATTCGTCACTTGTTTGTTATTGTTAAATTTTTATGCGTGGTTTGAGTTGTCGCGTTTCCCTAAGCCACAGCAGTTATGTCCGCAGTTCATGACATCATCAAGGCGCTTGAAGAACAAGAGGAAGAAGACTTCTCCCCGGCGCAAGTGTGCGCTCAGTATGCTACAGCTGTGTATATGCTATAGACCCTTTCATTGTTTTACAAATACAGACCCTTGATGACATCCGGTGCCGCCCGCTGATGTGCCTGAATAGCATCGGTGGGCAAGAATAGCGTTAGAAAATCATCCGCTGATTTTCTACATTTTTCTTCCCTATTTTGGCAAAATGTCTACAAATAAATGTTCTTTTGAGGTACACATAAAAACTTCAGGAGATTGTCTTAAACATTACATACGTTCTTTTTATCTAAAAAACTAATAAGAGACCTTCCTTACCCTCGAAAATACGTTAAAACGTCCTTTCAGTTTCGACGTTACGAGCTAGTAAATGAGGTGACCGGATTTTTTTGGGAGGGAGGGGGGGGCACAACGTTTGCAATCTTGAAACCGTCTATACCTGGTCTTGCCTGCGTTATGGCAAGCTACGAGGACAGCATACAGCAACATATGACTGCCCGACTCCCTAAAAACTTCGCACTGAAAAGTATATAGCGGGTGCAGAAACTTGTAGGCTTGCGAAAAAGGCGCAACTTAAATTGAGAGCAACGCAGAGAACCACGGAAATGAAAATCATAGGTGTCATCTTGAAGGACAAGTAATTAGTACAGTAGTCCAAGAAACAGGCCGAGTTTTAAGGACACCTTAGTCGAAATGAAAAATAAAAAAATTGGCATAAGCAAGGCATGCAGCGAGAATTCATGATAACCTCTGGTCACCAGTAGTAACAGACTGAAATTTAACATAAGGAACTCAACGCAAAAAGTTGGGTAGGCAGATAATGTTACAAAATTTGCGAGATAATGTAACCACAGCAAACACAAGACCAGGTAATGAAAAGAAGAAAGAAAGAAGCATTGGAAAGTAATTGATCTCCAGCGGGCGTAGTAAGAATGATCGTATGATGAAATGTCTTTCACGGACCATAACAAACAATACGCCATGAAATCAGAGCAGAACAGAAGACAAAATACGCAGACAATTTTTGCCGCGCCTTGTTTTTGCAAGCCACCATGCGCTACTGTCTCATTCTATTGATAACAGGGTGCCACTCACCTCTCTGCGTAATTCCATAGGAGAAAAACTGAGTTAGACTACTACGTCATATCAACACGAAATGAATCTGAAAAATGTTACTTTTCTTCTTTGTTGCGATAGCATTGAGTCGCTGTGGTATGATGTGAAACATGATTTCAAAGTGGCAGGCATCTACGTACTTTACGGTTGTCTTGCTACGCGAAACACTTAATGCAGAATTATTAAGACCTGGTTATAAATATAAAATAAAGTTTGTATCTGGTCAAACATCGCTGCCGCTTCTCAAAGTTCAAAAGAGGTGGCAACAGCAGAGATTAATATACTGCGCGTGTGCGGACAGAAGTTTAATTTCGCTCCCAGGTTGTCACTAGTCTACAACCAGTGACAATGGTCCACGGCCACAGAGTATTTATTTCAATCGGTCATAAAGCACCTTAACCCACATATCTGAATGTGTTTTTTTTATGACAAGTGAGCCGTTGAATATCGCAGCGCATGAAGCATTCGCAGTTTCTCGATTGATATGTGGGGTTTAACGTCCCAAAACCACCACATGATAATGAGAGACGCCGTAGTGGAGGGCCCCGGAAATTTCGACCACCTGTGGATCTTTAACGTGCACCCAAATCTGAGCACACGGGCCTACAACATTTCCGCCTCCATCGGAAATGCAGCCGCCACAGCCGGGATTTGATCCCGCGACCTGCGGGTCAGCAGCCGAGTACCTTGTGTCCGTGTACGTGTTTGCGCATAGAAGTTATGAATGAGTACCTTAGCCACTAGACCACCGCGGCGAGGCGCTTTTGCAGTTTCTCGTTTTGACATATTTGTTTTATCTGAAAACATTGTCAACATATTAACAGCATGTTTTGCGCGGCCCTCCAGTATTACGAAGGTGCAGCCAGCTCCAATGGGTGTTACCTTAGGCAGCAAGTCGGATGTTGTTGATGTCAACAATCGGGGCCTTTCAAGCATGCTTAAGCCACTTATTGACCTTTAAAGCGTGCTTCATGCTGCACTTACTCGTACGCAGGCAAAGCCAACGCTAATGAATGGTGCAGTGTGTTTTTTATTGCCCTTACGCGCACGTAGACAAAGCCAACCTTTTCAAACTTTAAAGCATGCTTCGTGTTTTGCATAAGCGTACGCAGGCGAAGAAAACTTGCACACAATTTATATAACGCCTGGAAATGCATAAAAGATACCAGAAAACAGAATAAAACTCTATACGTCTGTGCGTAAAACCGAAAACTCAGTAATACAAAAAGACAGGTTAGTTGTTTTTTCTGCATACTGAAGCTTTAGAGCAAACACACGAGGACACAGACGAAAGATACACAAGGATTTTGTTCATTTCGTCTGTGTCTTCGTCTGTGTGTGCGCTAAAGCTTCAGTATATCAAAAACTCAAACTCAATAATTAACGTGCTAGCGTGTGTGTGCGTCAGAGAGAAAGACGATAGAGAAAGTCAGTGCCCACTTCTAATAGTCGCGTTCATGTCCTCTCCGTTTCGTGTTTTCGTTATTTTTTTAGCTGCATAGATTTTCTTGATCCAGTGCACCAACTAGGCCAACAAGTGTTATTAGAATTTTCTCGATCCTCACTACTGGCATCCTGACTCGCCACAGTATAAAAATAAGCCCACATAGCATAATTCTTGGACTCGCTTGGTGGATTCTGTGCTGAACGCTTGTGTCGTCCGCTATCTCCGAGTCCAGACGCCCGCGTAGGTCTCACCAATCGGCCCACCATCCACGATCTTCCGACGCCGAGTAGCTCTCGCCAAGCTGTGTCCCGTCCTCGGACTTCTTCGAACATGTTCCTCATCTTTCCTCTCTCTTCCCTCTTCTTTCTACACTCGTGTGCGGTAAACGCTCAGTCTTCTATATATTTCTCCTTCTCCCATTTCTGTTTAATCCAATTTCCCCTTCCGCAACAAGCAGCTTAGCCGTGTCGCCTACAAGGCAGATAGAAATTAGCTCCTTTTTTTCCCTTCGAGAACCACTTATTACAACTAATTCGTTATTGCTGAGCCGATATACAGCAGCAGATATGTGCAAGAGCATGAGAGAGCCGGCTGGTTTTCGTCAAATAATTTTCTACGCACAACGTATCATTCGTTCATGCTGTATTTTCCAGCTTGGCCCGTCGAAACAGGCATAAAGGGAAGCCACCGGCATCAGAGTATCCAGGTTTCTCGTTTATAAAGTAGGATGTGCCAAGGTGCGATTCGTTCCAACGTGCGTGTGCGTGAGCTCCACAGCAAGAACATTCACTTTTTAACTGTGAGGGAGACGAACTTAATACCCTCACCAAATCTGTTATCGGTAAGCTACGTATGGCTTCACAGCTATCACCTGGCATGAAGTCGTTTTTCATAGTCGTTTTAAATGTCTACGTCTGCCGCCGGTGTATGTCCCATAGAACTTCTGTCATGATATTGTAACTGTTGGAGTACGTGTTGCTTCTTCTACTTACCAAACTCCCATCAAGCGCAGTACAACGTCTTTTGATAATTTGGTTTCTAGTTATCCATGGCATCATCTTCATCATCATTCATCTCGCCGTTATGTCTCTTTTGTCACCTCTCCCTGTACAAAGCAGCAGGTTAGAGCGCGTTAATTCAGTATCACCTCTCCTCAATAACAAAGAAAAGTTAACTTGGTATCGCATTCTATTTGAGCGCCAGTTGAGAAGAATTTGTGACACCAAGGTATGCCGCTTATCTATAAAATATCTACAAGACGCAGAAATGTGTCAATAGGCAGAAACGAAGTGTACGCTATAATACGAAAAGAAAAAAAAAGGAACCATCTATTTATTACTTCACCAAAGGAATACTGTATACCTTCATGAGCTACCCAAAAGTAACAAGCCCGGAACTAGAAACATCACATACATACGTGTTCTTGAAAAACAAAAGTGTTCGAACTGACTTATGCTCTTCGTGGTTAAACGTGTTGCCTAAATACGTGTCAATACACATACCAACGGAAAGACAGCAGACAAGATTATGCTTGATATCGTGCCAATACAGTTCACCATGTAAACTCTCACGCGTGTACTAATGATGGAGAAGTTTTGCTCCAGCTGGTATGACTAGGAAGAGTGAGTGACTTACAGCTGATAACGTTGAATGAGTTATCGCGTTGCTATTCCGTATCACGGCTGAAATTGCAACTTATTTCGCCGTCGTTTTAGGGTTAACCAGGGTCGCTGCATAGATTATTCGATGCTTAATGCTTATTTAGCAGTGCAGCGCATAGTGAAACGAGGGCTACATCATTTTTAGGCATAGATTAACGAGTTATGTTCATGCTTCAGGACCGGTGCAGCACGAGACGGAGTGAACGCTACCACACACTCTTAAAGATGGATTGACGAGGTAGCCTCCCAAGAATAACAGCGCAGCGGAAGAAACTGGACAATCGAACACAGGAAACTGGAGCTGTGAAATGCTTCGCGGTGTTACACGTGTCGTGAAAAGCTTCCAACATCACACGGAAAACATCCTCACTATACTAAGCTAGAAAATCAACTTGCAATCCGACGACGCTGTAGGCTTTTCTAAGCGTAAAAAATTTGTAAGGTTCAACGCCGGTCCAAAAGAAATGACCCATTTATTTGCCATTACACCAGGCAGCCTTCAATGAGTTGGCAAGAAAATGTTTACAGTAACCTTATATTCTTCTTTTTCCATCTTCATGTTACAAGGGCGCCGTTCGGCTTCAATGCTCCATACCTGACGTCAACGAGTGAAACATGATCGCGTAGGTGCCGCTACCGGGGCCAGTGTCGTTGAGGTTCTCCGTAAGTGGGGTGACTGCGACACCGCACATCCCTTTCATAAGCGAGAAAGGGAACAGCGCACCTAACTGGAACAACGGCTTTTTTTTTCTTTCGTTCCTATGAAGCCTAGGCTTCTCGTCTTCACGGGGCTCTTGCAATCACTCCTCGCGCTTCACTGGCGAGTGTTTTCCAGGGGATTACAATTACATCGGGAGCGCCGCAGGCAGACGGGTTCGGATTATCGGGGTCCCAGTTAAAGTTCACCGAAGGGGTCGGGATTCGGGGACAGTGGCGGGTGGGCGGGAAAAGAAGGAGGGACGGTATCACTGCTCGGTCATGCTGAAAGAACCACCATGCGATACTCGGTGTGTTGCGTCCTCTTCGAATGGCAGATAATTGGCTCGTTAGTTGCGACGCACAAGCCTAGGTTAACTCTAGAACGGGGCTTCGTGAACAATACTCTTTTCTCGTTTTTTTTAGCCTTACTTTATAGAGAGGTGGGTATGGGGACAATATAACAACTTAGGATCTTACTTCAGCCAAATCCATGGTCATAAATTCAAAAAAAATTTTTAGTAATAACGAGGGAGCGTGAAGTAAAATACGCACGTTACAGAACACTTTTTAAGGGCAAATTCACAGCTTTCTTGATGTTTCATGGTGACGTGTTTATCTTCATTATATAAAAGCTTGTTTTTAAGCCATGATTTTTCGAGAGCTCAAGTGCATAAGCCTTTTGTAAAGTGTTATTTTTTTTCTAACAATCATCTTAGTACACTATTCGCATCATTTCTTCTTATCCTTTTATTGCTGCGCAGTACGTAGTCGAGAGAGAAAAGAAATCCAGAAATCGTTAAGGAGCGACACCATTATAAAATTTCCTTCGGCTTTCTATTCATCAGTTTTATTATCTGCGCACACCACGATAAATAATTGTCCTATATTTGCACTGTTCAAAGTTCTTGTGATTACTCTAGAAACTACGACGTACTGCGACATACACTATACCTTGTATAGGGCTGTTAACAACTACGCCCCCTACTTCGTCCATAGTTTCAACGCATGTGAGTTTGTACGCAAGCATTAAAGAAAGACAAAAAAAATGTCTCGCTCTCCAGCGCCTTGGCTAGGGTAAAATTATCTGTTACGCACAATTGGAAAAATTTAGTTGAAGGCTACCAAGAGGCAAGCACATTCATAAAGCACGTGATCATTCGTGAGAGGCTTACACAGTTCTGTGAAGTGTTCATTAAACTATACTTCTGGCAAACACAGGAACCAGATTTGCTTCTATTTCGTCGCCTGACACACTTTTGTATAAAAATGGAACAAAAAAACATATTTGCAGATGTCTGTATACGTTTACTTCTTTTCGGGTCTACAGAAGGTGGTCTTCGCTGAATATAAGCGCCCAGTAAACATGCTGAGCGGGACCACATCAAACAACACATCTGCGTAAAGCCATAATAATTAGTTCCGCGTCCATCTGGCCTTTTGCCCTCTTAGTTTTCAGCCACTTTAGATGAATTTTCGGTATAGCTTGGCCCGCATTGTGTGCGTGATTGCCACCATCGGAGTTCACGCGTTCTAGTGCAGCCGACCAAAAACTGAATGAAAAGATTATGCACAGCATTGAAGTGACTTATACTGTTCTCTTGCACATTACGCATATATACAGTCTCAATCACAATTGACTTGAGCAGTCGGCCGCATCAGCCACCGCTTTTCGCTGTGAAACTCGCAGCGACCAACGCCACAATGGTACCAAGCTGCAGCCGTACCGCATGCTAGGTCCCAGGGCTGTAAGTGAAGCATGAACGGAAGTTTGTTCCTAACGCTAGGTAGTAGCCGCGGACGGCGCCAGTGTCCAAAGCCAGCCAGCCGCTCAACTGCTATATACAGGTGTAATTTAGACTGCGCTAGACTAAGAAAGCAGAAAGGAGGCGAATGCAAGCTGCAGAAAGGCACATCCACCGCGAACGAGGTTCGCATAGTTGATACCGAAGAAACGAATACCGCATCTTGAAGGAACCTGAATTTCTGTTGGTTTCAGAAGCGAGAAAAGAGTGAGCCTTTTCTTTTTTTCTTTCCTTGAAATTTTAAGAAAGAACAAACAGCGAGAGTTTAGATCATTACTGGATTTCGCTCTGACACGCGATACCTAAAGCTGGACGATGCTGTAACTTTTAACGCGCGAGAAAAACCCGAATCAGCGAAGCTTTACGCGCTGCAAAGGCAAAAAGAAAAAGGAAGAAAGAAAGAAATATTAGGCCATGCTACTCGTGGACGACACTCAAGAAATTGAAATAGATGACTTATCCCGTCGTATATGGGTCTGTGCCGAGGGGTGTTCATGCGGCTTCAATTAACGCGTCGCGATTCGCCAAGCGTGAAAATAATATCCACAAGACCGAAGAAACCCCGCGCGCCGTCATGGGGCAGGTTAGGGGGAAGGAAGGGGGGGAGGAACACAAAGCTAAAGAACAGTTCACTTCATTTCAGTTCGGGCGATCACGACGAGTGTTGCGAGTACAATGAAGCCAACAAGTTCGACAGGAAAACAAAAAACGGGGCTGCTCCAAGTGAGATCGTTTAGTCTTCGTCTCATCCACAATTTCTTTTTCCTCGTTTTCTATTTCCGGAAACCTTGTTTCGCATACGCGGCTTCTTTGGTTTTTTTTTTTTTTTACTCGCGGTAACGAAAAGACATGTAGCTATCACGAATGTGGTTGTCTATTTGACATTCAAGAATGTATACGGAACGTGATGACGAGATTTTAAGAGAGCGGACAAGCAAATGTTGAGAGATGCTGACTATTGTTAGGTGTGTGTGTGTGTGCGTGTGCGTTTTTACGTGTGATGTCTCTGGAGGTGTAAAGGAAATATAGAGGCTCCTGAAATCCAGCTTCACTAATGAAGATGCATTGAAGCGGCATGTCATGAACAGGTACTGCGAGGGAAAATATCTTGATATCACATAAATAAGCTATACGCCATATTTGCCGTAGCTGGAAACATTTTTGCTCGTTGACATTTAAAATGTGTGCTCGCGTTGTTTCGAGTCTCCTTTACTTATCAAAGCGACTGTGGAATCCTGATGTTGAGCGGGAGATTCTGGATGAAGGCCGAGCATAAGGGCAAGCATAAAGAGATGGTTGTGAACTGTGACATCGGTGCACATTAAACCAGACATGGCCAACAGTACACAGCACACAGCGACGGCATGCCTGTTGACTAACCAGTAACATTGGTGAGATAAAATTCACCAACTATTAGCATTCGATTTCATTTTTTGCATAAACTTTAGGCTATCTCTGGGACTGAGCACTTGCGGCGAAGACTGCATATGGTGTTACCGTAGAAAACAACCTTTCGATGATCTTGCTTATAAGACAATGAATTTCATGTCACGTATTTTAATGGGCCCTGGCAACGAGTGGCACTGATGTGTATCTTTCGAGCACTTTCGATTAAGCACTTCTGGTTTTCTTAACATTTATGAAAACTCTTCAAAAATATAAATCAATATTTCTGGGTCATGTTAACAGTTATACTGAATACATATGATATCGGAACAACGTAATAGATATGACAATGGCCAAATATATACCAGGATAGTTAAGAAAAATCATTTGGCAGAGTTCAATGAAAACTAGTGAGCAGTTGGGAATGTTGCGGCACCTGGTGGAGCATATCCGAACCACGCGCTTCTTTCTATGTGGCCTCTGATATACAATTCGGCAGTACGCGTACAACTAAATAAATAAAACAAGTATAGCAGAGAACACGAACGCCTACGTGTGAATGCCTGTACAAAACAGCCAATTGAAAGATTAGGTTTACTCCGGAATTTCTTCCTCCGTGCATGTCTCTACAATACACGCTGTGGTTACCTGTTTGCCCTCCCTTAAGTAGTGTGCAATCACACACTCTTGAACACAACCCCATCAAGCCGAATTATTACGGCCTCTAGACTGTAACCCAAGCAGTTGTAAGCAAGCGGTAAGCGATGATTGAACATGTAGAAAGTAAGCGAGACGACACTTCGTCTCAAAGCGCACTGCACAAGAACTTAGTTTAAACAGTTTACCGGAGTCGTCGAGTGATCCGGAAGTGTCTCCACAGAGTTTAATTTCACGACGTCATGCATTATTATAAGATGATACAACCTTCGATAATTGCGCCACTTTCTAGGTAGTAACAGCTCCGCCAAGAACTGCGCCTTATACACGGATTGTTTCAATGCGTAAAGGTGAGCGGTGTGTCAAAGCGCTATAGTGTCCACTACGTCGTCAACATCATTAGATTGCCTCTCAATCGATGCCGCGAAGTTTCTAGCAACTTGAGTCATCCACAATCGCGCACCGAAACGAGGTACCTCAATTGGTGCTCCACGCACCGGCAATGCGTTGTTTGTAAAGTGAAATGCAGGGCTGCTGCGAACCGCGTTTGGTTTCCAGGTCGAGGCGAAGTTCCATTTCGAGTGAATTTCGAAAGCCTATTATCGTTACGCCCGCAGGGGGGCGAACACGGTGAAATGTGCCGCTGACATATCACAGGGTCTCGTCCACGATACGCCTAGACGTGTGGCTAGGAGAACGGCGCTGAGTTTAGTTAACGAGGCATACGACACGAACATAATTTATCAGTAAACAATGATAATAGTATCATTCAAAAAATTAAGGCAGCTTCGCACTAGAGATGCCAAGCCTCAATGAAAGCGGAGCTTAGCGGGCTTTCATATTTATCATTATTTCTCTATTTCTTTCTTTTTCTATGTTTTTCTGTTATTTTGCTAACTATTTTTGTCTCTACTTCATTCTAAAGTTTTCTTCATTTTTTTATCTTCGTTCTTTTTCCTCCGTTCTATCACTCTATTTCTCGCTTCCTTTTCCTGTCTATCTCTTTTTCATTTTCTTTTTTCTCTATTTGTCTGTTTATTGTTCTCTTCTTTATATGTCTTTCTCTCTCTGTTTCTGTGTCTATTCATAGTTTTTCTGTCTTTTATCCGTTTCTCTATTTATCTTTCTTTCTGTATTTTCGTTTCGCTCTCTCTCTCTCTCTCTCTCTAGTTGTTCTCTGGCCCATCCGAGTTACTGTGTCACACGCCTGACAAACCGGCGCACAAGTTAGAATGGAGCAGAAGATGAAGGAGAGGAGCTAGCGCATGCCGGCCCAGTTCCTGGGTTCATGATTATGACAGTTCTTGCGTGCGACTAACTCCGTTTCTGTGAGCTTAAACACCTCCATTCTTTAGAAAAAAATACACTTTTTTAGCACTTAAGAAGCTGGAATGACGGGAAAGTACACGCTGAAAGTACTGACAGGAAGACCCATCGCGATAGCACAAAACGGTAATAGCAAATTACAATGTTATGTGGCCCGTGTATGCGCCTAAATTAAGATTATGCGCAGTTTGCGAGAAGTAAGAGGGAAAAGAAAAATGAATTTATCCATGCACCTCCCCCTAAGGGTCAAAAAATTGCTGATGTGTTTAACACACTTGCGCGTGCGTCTCCACAACAGGTAGAACAAGAAGTATAAGTAAGAATGGAGAAATAACGAACGGGTAACCAGCATTACTGTGCTTTCAGATATAAAATCATGAAAATCTCAAATTTTACTTCTTAACCAACAGTCACAATACTTAATCAAACGCCTGTTGCCATGTTATTCTGAAAGATCTCGATTACGATCGGTATAGTTTTTGTAGTGCTGACATCTTGGTATGCTCATACGAGCAACCGTTTCAGCGAGTTGGAACGGATATATAATCATAAACTAAGGAGCCCATATTTTTCTTCGGAAGAAAGAAAGGGGGGCGGTGTACACACGCTAGTACTAATCCTCAAGTCTGCACTGATTGTTTTTTTTTATTCAGAAACACTACAAATATCTATACGTAGACACAGTCCCAGTGAAAGTATACGAAATCCGGTGATCATCAGCAAAGCATCCTTTCCACGTGAAACACCTTTCTCTTGCACATCTAGTCTGCCACTTTCGAGATACTGTATTTCGTTTCTGTTAACGCAAATGATGAATGAATGCTGCATGCATAGTGCTCTTTCTTCCCGAACGTGGTGAGCTTCAATGATCAAGCGCTACTCGAAAATTTTACGTCTTCTGACACCTGCTAAAATCCACCATAAAAATAACACTCAGTATTGCCGTTTACGGTTAACAACAGTGGCTTTCACAAATACGTTATTCTTTCGCGTCCAAATAGCTGACGACCCTCTGTGTGACAACTGAGGTAGTGAGGAGACATTAAAACACATCTTCGGTGACAGTCCTCGTTACATTGTGCAAAAACTATCACTCGCGGTCGCTCTGAGACGCATAGATCACAGACCGATAACGGGAGAAACCACTTTGGAATCTTTTACTGAGAGGCCGACGCGGATGAACATGGCGAAGGCATTGCTCAAATTCTTCGACATCAGAGTTATCCCGACGGTTATAGACCAATAGCGATATCATGACTTTGAGGTGAGCTGACTCACCTCTAGGTGAGGCGACTGTGAGGCGTCACTCTTTGCGCGGGCACTCGCCCTACATCCCTCGGTCTCTCTGCCTCTCTCTTTAAAATCTCCCATCCTGTCCGCCACTGTATAGGGTAGCATACACGTTCTTCTAGACTGACTACCATCCCTGCCTTTCCTATCTATTCTGTTCTCTCCTCCCTCCTTAGCATTTAACAATACAAGAACAAACGAACCTATTAGTAAATTCGTGTCTACTGCTTCAGATAGGCACACAGGGACCTATAATTCTATATTTCGCGACTTAATTCACTAAAGTTTAGAAATACCTCCTACGAGGCATCAGTGCAATAGAAGCAGAAGTGCAGACGCCGTTTTGCTTTTATGGAAACCCAACACGGACTTCCAGCATGCACTAGACGGGGAAAGCTAAACCAATGAAAGTTCGCAAGGTCCGCTGTTCTGTAAGCAACAGCCAAACGCGAAACGATGGCGATTCGTTGTTGATTACGCCAATACAAAGCAACAAAAGCTTTCCCGAGTGTGTTAGAAAGCTTTAGTTCCGGTACATCGAGTGGAGGCACCACTGGCAACTTCCGCTTCACCGAAGAAGCTTCCGGCACATAACCGGAAGCGAGACGGTCCGCGCACAACAACGCACTGAGAGTAGGTCCGAAGACTCGCTTCTTCGTCGTCCTTTCGTTCCATGGCACGTTGCTCTTTTTGGTGCAGGAGCTCATGTTTTACTTTCCATTGCACGCATCGCAATTGCTTCAGGCACGAGCCCGCCGCACAAGGAGAAATAGAGGGACGAGGGAAATGAAAGAATGTCAGGGAGGGGTCCTGTGAGCACCACAACGGCAATCTCAAACCACATCTCTGGTGTATTGAGAAGAGTGCACCGTCTGTCAGATGGTAATACACCACTCACGGAGAGACGTATACACCTGTGTCCAAGTGTATCATACATACGAAACTGAGAGCCAGTAAGGAGCCACATACGTCTCGGATAGCTCTCAGAGGGATCACCTTTCCCTCCTATCTTTCCACTGCCCCTCTTTTTTGAGCTATAAAGCTCCGCTCTCGAACGACGATTCCCAGCGGAGGCGTCTTGCATAAAAATTTCGGGAGTGGACGACAGAATGGGACTTAAGGGTATACCTTGTATCCATCCGTTTATATTTTTACTTAGCGAAAAGGAAAATGTATCTCTATGATGAGCCCGGTGTCGTGCGTACCAAATGGGAACAAAAGCGTCCTGCAGGTCTTAATCTATCTCAGTTGATGTTTTCATATGATAGCATTTCCAAGAGAAAGGCATTTAGTAAGGTATAGAACGGCGTGCGCGGTTCATCCTGCGCGTATATTTGTAACACGGCAAGCCATATCTCTCGCATGACGCAATCCGGTCAATAATCTCGTGTTTTTCTTAGTGGGCCTAACACCGCGCATTGCGATATCGTTTTCTGAAGCCTAATGAACGCTACGTGCTTGGCAGATAAGCAGTGCTCAAGACGCCATTGAAGTTTCCTCTGGGAGAGCACGAATGAAGGAACTGTAGTCGATTAACGACAAAAAAAAAACTCACACACCTTCTCATGTATTCGCCTAAGACGACTAAAGACGAAAGGCATCCTCTTCTTTTTTTTCTCAGTCAATCTACTAATCCTTCTCCCATAGTCGTGCACACGGAGAGGGGGGGGGGGGCACCCCACCCCTATTTACGTAACAGGGGGGGGGGGGCACAAAGCCAGCCACATACATTGACATAATGAAGAGAGAGGGTGCTGCGACGAACATTCCCCACCACCCACCCTGAAGGGGAACCCTGCACATGCCTATTGTTTCGCTCGCTTTCCTCCAAATGTTTTACTTACCTAACGTGACTTCACACTGGCTCCATGATCACCGCACCTTAAACCAAGCGAAAATGTCAAGCATTGACGTCATCAAGTGAAGTGACTTATGTGACGTCATAATGTGCCATCATCACGCGATTATTTGCATCACTGACCGACGCAAGACGGCGACGGTCGATTTTCGCGTCTTGTGTGGCATCTAAGGCTTTCACCTGAATTAGCGTACCTGCCGACTTGTGTTAGAACTGACGCAAAGGCCACAAGGTTCGTACGCGGCTATTTGGTGTCTGTGGCTTGTTCTTAGTCACGGTTTATGAGAATCTAGCAGGTGCACCGTCGAACACATTGACGCACACAACGGTGTTTAGAGCACCTATGTCACACCGAGAACGTCTAAGTGAGCATTGATTTATTTGTGGGGTAAAACGACCCAAAACCACCATATGATTATGAGAGACGCCGTAGTGGAGGGCTCCGGAAATTTTGACCACCTGCGGGGCTCTTTAACGTGCACCCAAATCTGAGCACACGGGCCTACAACATTTCCGCCTCCATCGGAAATGCAGCCGCCGCAGCCGGAATTCGATGCCGTGACGTGCGGGTCAGCAGCCGAGTACCTTAGCCACTAGACCACCGCGGTGGGGCGTCTAAGTGAGCAGGCGATCCGAATAGTTCGGTACCTTGAAGATTATACGAATAAGTTGATTGAGAAGACTTGTCAGTTGTTTTATTGTATATCATTACTAATTAATTTATGCAAATGTAAGTGACTAAGTATTATTCTTATTCGACCACAAATTGAACTCCGGAGTCACTGAAGAAAGAGATACCTGCAACGGTCGTGGACACAGCGTATAGGCATTGAAGCTGGTGGCGTCTTCCTTGTGACCTTTGGCACTTAGGATGAACCAGAGACTAGCTTACGGCTTAAGGACATTAATCTTCCCTGGGTTATTTTTCCATTTTAAAAAGGGAAGCGATGTAATACATGTGTAATAAACACTACAGCATCGAACTGACGAGGTAGTATGTGAATACACGTAAGCCCGAGATGTCTAAAGGATGAATGAGCTAGATTTCCACTGCTCAAAAGTTAAAAAAAAAAGATTAGGCTTAGAGCTCCAAGTTCCGGAAGCACTGGATCTAAAGAGACCACATGATTGGGTCAGCTGAAGGACGTGCAGAGAGGTATGGAAGACATTTGGGTAAAGTAGACTCATTAATACTCAGACCAATTTTAGTGAATGAGTGAGCCAATCCGAGAATGTGGAGTCATTTAGGGAGCCGCCCCGTCGTTTTCTCATGTCTCGCGCTAGTGTCACTTTGGTCCCACGTTTGATACACATAAGCCGAGCAAGCTGCAAGTTTGCTTCGCCAGCATTCGCTTGTCCGTGAGCGTTATATAGCGTCGCGGGAGAGCTGATTCCTGTGCCTAAACCAGCGTAGAGACAGCGAAATGCCAGCGTGGGAAGTCAGATAAAGATCTACGCAAGAGAGGTGAGAATGCAATCACACCGTATATTCAGATTGTCTGGGAATGATTTGATTGATTTGTCGGGTTTAACGTCCCAAAACCATCATATGATTATGAGAGACGCCGTAGTGGAGGGCTCCGGAAATTTAGACCACCTGGGGTTCTTTAACGTGCACCCAAATCTGAGCACATGGGCCTACAACATTTCCGCCTCCATCGGAAATGCAGCCACCGCAGCCGTGATTTGAACCCGCGACCTGCGGGTCAGCAGCCGAGTACCTTAGCCACTAGACCACCGCGGCGGGGCGATTGTCTGGAAAGGAAGACACTTAGTGGCACGTTATTAAAATTAGACCTAAAATGTCCAGGTGGTTGCCTAGTATGATTAACCGGGAGTCGTTTTTAATATCAAGTCTGGTTCGTTTTTTTTTTTTTTTTTTCATGCGCTTCCCATTCAGTTACGGTGGGGTGATCAGCCGCCGCAGAGAGATGGCGCGACATGTTATGTCTAGAATTCCTGGGGATGAGTTAGATCCACCGCGCTCGGAATAGCAAAATATCTAAATATCCATGAAGTGAATGACGATGAGTTTGTGAAGCAGTGTGATCACTCGGCGTTACCGTAAATCACCCTTGACATTGACCATGTCAAGCGTGATTACACATGTAAATGGGTGAAAAGCGGTGTACAGTGATATACTAGGTTTATTTGTCATGAATTGTGTGCTGTGATGAGTTGTGGATTTTGTTTTGCCTTCGCTATTATTTCTTTGTGTTATCGGAATCAGCCTGAAGTTGACAAAGACGAGGCATATGCACGTAGCCCTGGTATAGTTAGTCGTGTCCGGTCATACGAAATGTATCGTAGAGCATCTCCAGCCGTCATATACTGCACAAACCAGTCGCTGTCAGTGATCATCATCGTCACCAGGGTCATCGTCATCACGGATACGGCACACGCCAACGCTGCCAACGGACAAGACTAGACTTTAAGGAGCTTCTCCCCTAGAACAATAGAAAGGATACTATCAACAGAAAAAAAAATAATGCGTGAAGTACGCAATAAGTAGTGCGAACCTTGGGACAGTGATGCAAGAGCGAGTGACCGCTAGCTCGCTGGGTGAGCTGTATGTCTTTTCCCCTATATATATCTACAAAGCTGGGCGGCCTTCTTCATTTCGATTTAGTTTTCTCCGTATTTCTTCCTCTCTTTCTTTCCGTTTTATCTCTCCGTTTTCTTTCTTTTCTGCCTTCGTTTATTTTTATTTCATTCTCTATCTTTCCATAATCATCCTTTCTCTTTCTCTCTTAATTTCGTCTCCTGTCCTGTCTGTTTCTCGCTAGCTTCTTCTTCATTTGCATCTTTTTTTTCTATTTTCTCCCTTTCTCGTTCAATTTTTTGTCTCTTTCTCATTATTTATATACTGTGCTTTACTCTTTCTCCTTCTCCTTTACATCCTCCTCACCCTCCCTTCTCTTTTCTACCCGCTTGTTATGTTTCACCTTTTTTTGTTTGCCCTCCTCCACGCCCTCACATATCTCCTTCGCTTTGTGCTTACCTGTTGCTGTACGGCGGACATATCGGCGAACCTGTAGAGAGCGCGTACCTGTTCATGATTGCGATAATTTCAGCTCACGTCATTTTACGAAGAGCTAGAATTGCTTCGCTGTTAGAGTAAATCCTCGCTGAAAAAATCACGTAATCACAAGAAAATACCACAAATCGGCTAAAATATTAAAAAATCTCGCGAAGAAAACGCAAAGGAGCCAGAAAAAGCACATACACACACACACACACACACAAACGGTAAAATTAAGAAAAGGGCAAATAAACACAAAAAAGAGAAAACTGAAACAGGCGAATCGGTGCGCCTAACCTCGTAGAGCTCTGACTTGGGGTGAAACTGGCTTAGATTTTTTGCTGAGCCTTGTTCTGAGTAAGGATGGCTTAGCAAAATTTTAACGAGTTGTAGTTCAATAACGTGGTTGAGCGGAATATTGCTAAGGCTAAGCCCGCATTTCACATGGCTCCAAGGATAAAAGATATATATTTCAGCGAGTTCTAGTAGGGTTACCTTACTTTGTCAATCTATATTGAATAGCATCTTGTCTGAAGACACTGCCCTTAAAAGCAAATGACAACGCGTCTCCCCAACATCCTTCCGTATCCTCCCCCCCCCCCTCCCCCAAGAAAAAAAAACTATTTTTGCCAATGTATATTTCTTACCACGCATGGCAAGGGCGAATTGGGTATTCCTTAATCCACCTTATTCCTGCAGCGACGTAGCGTAAAAAGGCGCAAACACTAAACTTGACGGGGTCGCGGCAACATGCTGAACAAAAAGTAAAAAAAAAAGCCCACAGCCAGCAAGTTGAGAATAGCTGGTCCGTTGAAGGGAGGTTGGCTTTGTCGCCTTTCAAGGAAAAGTGCACCAACAATAGATTCCCTCCGAGCGGGCCACAGAGAACGCCGCTGGCCGGCAGGCTGGTCCAGACGAGGCAAAAATGAAATGGCCACACGCACATGTCTGTATTTCTTGTACGAAAACTTGTCTCTTCTTGTCTATTTGCTTCAATGCCAAGTTCACATGTTCTCTTCTATCAACAACAGCATAAAGACGCCTACGAGAGCGCGGCTACAGCAAACGCGTCCGCTTCGCGACGACCGTAGAAGCTGTAAAAATCTTAACCGACAACGTTTAAAGCGACGAGGCTAGATGCCGGAGGCCAGGCAGCAGGGGACGACAACCTCGCGCTGGAGACATCTTCGCGGATATACGTTCTTGCAGTCGACAAACAGCCACATGCCTCAAATGCTGGTTGGTTTGTTATTTTTATTTCGTATAGTTTCGTTTTCTCGCTCTCTCTATTTTTTCACTCTTTTTCTCTCTCTCGGATCTCGGTCGTTTTCTTTTTTTTTTCTCGCTTTTTCGAGCGTGTTGCTCTGTTTGTGCTTCCGCAAAATATGCCGGAGTATTTTAGGCAGGCATTAAATCCCGAAAGCGCTAGTCCTCTTTCCCGAATGCCGTCCCTGCCCGGCGCATTTCACTGTTGTGCTTTTCCTTAAACCATCTTTCACTTTTGTGTCACCATCTTGCTTTCCCTGCGATTTGCCTCCTCTGATCTCTGGGGTGTGTCGTCCCCCTCTATTCGCTTCGCGCCGCTTCCACTTTTATGGAGCTTGACAGCGCCTCAACGCTCCTCCGATTCCGAGCGCGTTTGGGCGCCGGGGCCCGCCTACGTCGTCATCTTCGGCAGCGCTTCGTCGAGATGCAAATCAAGTTCGAGAGCTCATCAATCCCAGTGGTCCTTGCGCCGGCACGAGTGGTAATCGAATTGCGCGTTCCGTCCATTCTTCGCGGAAGTGATCGCTATAGTCCGTGCTACAAGTCCGACCCGGCTCGAGTGTGTGCGAGTCTGTGACGAATGGCGGCCCACGGACGATAATGGCCGAGCCCGTGCGTCAAATTGATTCTCATGTCGCCGGCTATTCATTCGTTTAGGACAATTAACGGCGCTTCTGCGGATATCAGGTTCCGCTTGTAGGTATAGTTACACGAACATCCCATTGTGAGAGTAAGGTTAAGTTTCCCACACAACGCTCGTGCAATTGGATTAACAAAAAAAAAAAAGCACAGCTTGCACTAAGTAGCGCAGAGATGACGGCAGTGCTAGTGGAGTTCGTCCCGACTTGGCTAGTTTTAAGGGCGAAGCTCCTTGTAGCGGCCCCCGTTCGTCCCTCGTGGCCGTAGTAGTAGTGTGTAACAAGTATCACATTTTGCCGGTGAGAGATTTCTTCTGTGCATTGTTCAACAATAAAAGGTAGTGCTCAATGTACATGCTGATGGCTGCTAAGGGGGAATGAGAGACAGGAGATTTCCGCTTTTAGTTAACGCGCACGCTGCAAATTTTTTATTGTTCTCAGTGCAGCTTTTTCGCCTGTTCTCCGCGCAACCTTGTTGCGCAATAAACTTAATTCAATACTTTGCCGTAGCATCATACTTACACACTGAAGTACGATGCACGTCTACGTATGCAGATGCACGGGGAAACCGGCGTGTCATTTCGCTCAGTTTGCACCGGGAAGTTCGTGCGGCGGCGCCAGCAATCGTTGGGAGCAATGAATCTAAGCACACACACCGACAGTTATCGATTTATTCAAAGAATAAACAAATTCCGCTGTAAGTAACCATGTTTTCACGCCGATGTGAACCCGTCGTCTTGGGTAATTTGTACGAGCGACACACCCTAACAAAAGCCATCTGGCTGGCCTTTCAGGAGGCGTCCGAAAACTTTATTAGCCCAAGAAAACGCAAAAACACCCCCACACTTTTCTTTTTTGTGAGACGAACGCTACGTTTGCCGAACTCTCTAAAGGTGAAGGTCACAGCCTACAAAGTTGCAGGGCTCACAAAACGAGCGGCGGCCTCACAGCACAGACTTCAAGGAAGGATATCGCGCAAGCATTTCGAAAGACCGTTCAATTAACTGGAGCGCAAACTACAAACAGAACGCTTCGGGGACGAAACTCTTTCGCGTTGCAACATTTCAGCATCGGCAGCGACAGAGGCGTTCACGGTACAAATGAAATCGAGATTATACAGGGCGAAGACCAAGACGAGGCAGAAAGGTCTCGCGCAAAACGTGCTGTTGCAACCATTACGACAAGTGTACTCCTCTTAATTCGCTCGCCTTACAACGCGTCGGAAAACCCTATTCGCGATTTTTTTTTTTCACCCTCTTTTCGCCTCCCATGTGTATCCTCGACGGTCCCGGTGTCTGCCGCTTTGTTTGCATTCAACGGATACGGACAAGTACCGCTGATAAAGAAGCAGCAACCATAGTATTTGCAGAGGTTCTGGTGGAGCAACTGGAACGCCGACCGGGACAGCATTCGTGAGCGACAAAGAACAGTGAAGGAAGTGCCGCGCGGGGGCAGAAGATGCGAAGGAAGAGGAGGAGGGAGGAGAAATAGCGTGGAGCGCGAAGCGAGTCTCAATATCTCCGGGCTCGCGAGATAGGAAGCCAGAAGCAGCAGCGGCAGCTCGCGTGCCCCGTATAGTATAAGATTGAACTCCTCGGGAGAAGCTTTGGAATGGCACTACATGCGGAAACGCAATGAAGCCGCCTTTTGTTCGCGCGCTTCGGGCGAAGCGTGTCTCTGCTCCCGTCCCGTTCGGCAGAAGATGCTTTTTTTTTTTCCTGAAGAGGCCGGCGAACGGGAAGGAGAAGAGCGTCAGCTGCTCGAAAATGAAGGGAAGCCCTGTTTCTTTCTTCGGGGGACGGGCAGCAAGAGCCCCACCCATTCGACCAGGCCTGAACGGACGGCGCCAAGTAGGCGTTCAATTCGAACTGCTTTGAAGAACAGCTACCTAAGAGAGTGGAACGAAGTACAAACTCGGTGTAAGTTCACCGCTGCTAAATGTTCTCGGTCGACTGCCATTGGTGATTCGTAGAACGTGAAGTGTTGTTTATCGCACTTTTAGTTCTCCAATGACTTGTTCTTGCTAAACTCCAATGCATTCACTTTTATTTGTTCGAGCGTGGATGAATTTCACACACCTGCCATCCCCGTACAAATTTGTCACACAAAAAGTAAACGATGCCCAAGAAAAACTGCATAGGAATATATGAGAGAGAAGCCTAAAGCGCCAAACGAAAAACGCAATCGTGTGTGATTACAACGCAATTTAAACTGTCACACGTTAAAAATGACTGTGCAAACAAAAACTAGCACCGTGTCCCAGTATGGATCGAATTTCAGGTAGGAATCAAGGGCCTTTTTTTTTTCTGACTACATCTGACGATGATTGACACGGCTATTTTAGCTGCAACAAATCTCACGGAAGCTGTATGTTGCACCTATTCAAAATCGGGTGACCCTTAAGCTTAGTCTTTAAGAATTGAACGCGACGATTGCAATATTATGTCCCTAGTGAGTACTTCAACCACCTAGTGCACATTTTTTATTGCATAATATTACTGGAGAAGTTTAAATTGTGCTTTCTTTTCATTGGGCGTGTTTGCCTTACCGCATCAACATATATTTGATTGTGAATGACTGGCAACGTTGTAATCGATAAAGTTGAAAGTGGCTTGTGTCAGTGAAGCTTTCGCACGTGGCTGCATTCTGTGTATTGAATAGCGTGCTTTAAACCAATAGTGTCTTCCAATTTGCTATGCACCCACTACGCAGTCGTCAGAGAATACGCGGAATAATGTGCGTGCCTTTTGTAATGGGTGGGCGGCTTTAAACCACGGAGTCGTTATGATAATCGCGTATTCTGCGACCTTGTCACAATGTAAGCTTGTACCACGCAATAATACATGTTAGACTGTGAAGCCTGTATAGAGGACGCGTCACGTGCAAAGCATGAAAGTTACATTCACTGCGTTTCCAAGCAGAGGAAGTTATTTTCACTGCGTTTCAAAGCAGACAGTTGACTATGTGATACAACAGCTGCTTGCCACGCAAACGACCAGGGTCCCTTCCTCACTGGGGTCCGAAATTTTTTATTATTTATTTATTTGAATCTTTCTCGGTTTTTCGGTTACGATAGTACGATTTTTCGCTCGCAACCACCGACGCCCACGCCGGAATTTTCGCGGAACAAGCTTTTTAACGCAACCACGTTAATATCCTCCTTACAATACCGTTATCTATCTCCCCTGGCACAGCATTCCCAAGGTATGCACACAAAGCGACACAGGTGGGACTTTCCACGACCGGCACAGAGCAAAGCGGGTAGAGTCGCCCGCGACAGCAAGTGCCACCACGGCCCGCTATCGAAGAGAGGTTCCGAAGACCGCGGCGCAAGTCCCCTCGAGCCTCGAAAGGAAGGGAATCTATTAGTCGGGGTGAAATGGAGTAGGCATAGATGGGGCGATAAACAGCGAGGAAAGAGGAAGCGTGTGAGGCGATGGCCCGCTTCTGCAATGAAGGGAATACGAAGAGTCGCCAGACGACGCGCGTGGAAGAAGCGGAGGAAGTTCGGGACGGATGGGAAAGAGCGATAGCGTGGGTTCTCTCCCCGCCGAACCCACACACACAGCGGCGCTCGTGCAATGTTGCGCCTCAGACGCGGCGGCGCCGGAGAGACTGGCGTCACGATGTCGGGAGGCGAGCGGCGCGGGCGTGTTGTGAATCGTAGCGGCAGCGGCGGCCGAGAAGAGGAAGGGAGAGAAAGTTTTAAGAGAGGGAGAGAGATATTTTAGGGAGGAAGGGCACGGCGAAAAATAAGGGGACGCGGCCGCTCGCTTGCTTCCCGCTTGATCTGGAGCGTCGCGCCAGCTCTCTCTCTCTCTCTCTCTCTCTCTCTCAAGCTGCAGCCGTAGAGAGGGGTAAGAGGCGGGGAGGAGGGCAACTGAAGAAGGAAAGGAACGCTGCTATGAAATAAACGGAAATACTTTGCACTCAAGAAAGAGAGGGGCCTTGGGAGAGTGCTTAAAATCAAGATGGGTGGAAACCGGGAAAGGAGAAAAATAGAGAGAAGGGAAAGGGGAGGGAAAAAGGGAAGAAAGATTTCGCTGTATACAGGAGAGAAAAACGATCTTCGCTTTTGCACTTCAGCGTGGAGGCGTAGACGCGAACTTATTTGCATCCTACGTTGCTGTTGTTGTTTTTCCTCCAGTACTTTCTCTCGCACTTCCTCAGCCACGCTCGCTGTTTATAGCGACGTATAATTCGTATATAGGAGGAGAAGCGTGATTCGTTGTGACCCCCCCCCCCCACCTCTACTCCTTCTAGCCAAGCACATCGTCGGCTGCAACACGATACAAAAAGCGTCGCGCGAGCTCAAATGTTCGGCGGATACAAAGAAGATTGGAGAGAGGACTCGCACGGTGGGTCTGCGAGATACAGACGCCCGGCGATGCAATAATAACAAAAAGAAAAGGGGTGTGACGGCCTAACGTCTATACAACCTGATTATCTCAAGTAAAGGGTGCCTCGAGAAGTGAAGATTTGAAAGAAGGGAGAAGAAAGTGGAAAACCGCCCGGCGACTAATGAAAAGCGCCGAGTGAAAAACGCGCGCTCTTTTCTCACGCCCCTTATAACGCAATTTCCGCCGAGAAGAAGCGCTTTCGCTTGCCCCTATCAACCCTTGCTCCTCTGAGTGGATTGCGCAAAACGGGGGAGAATATTGTTGTTTAAAATAGTGAAAAAGAAAAAGATTGAAGTTAAAGAAAGCCACGAGTAAACCCTCAAAGTGTGAGGGTTGGGAGTGGGGGTGACAAAATGTAGATACGGTCGCGCAATTTGCGCCGCTTCGTTGCCGCATAATTTAGAGTAACAAGAGGAAACACGCTGTGCCACTGACTCACTCAGAGTCTGCGTTGACGTACTGAACAATTCGCAGAAGATGAAATAAAACATGGAAGTCGTGTGTACTGTAGGCTCCAGCGAGCGGGAATAGATGATTTCATTGAGCGGAAATAGAGGGCGTAACAAAGGAGCAAATGCGGAGAACGTGCTTTCGGAGATCTATTCTTTGACAAAAATTAATTAATATTCGTGCGTGATACTGCACCATTGCGCAAAGGCATGGGATTGCTAGAATAAAATGAATAAGCAGACCAACGGTTCGTAGATTATACACGTACGTGCGCCCACGTCTTGGTTGAATAAACACATTTCACCGACCCGTTTGTATATGGTCCCCTATTCGACATATTCCCCTCGGGGAAGCTCGCTGAATAAGGTGTACAAAACGAGCAACAGTGTGAAACACATGCTTGGGCGTTCGCGAGAATCAGATTATTCATATTTGTCCGGAGACGAGCACAGTCCCTCCCCAACCCCAGCCATCCACCAGACCTAATCTCTATTTTGTCGTATTTTTCTCTAACGAGTGCGTCTGTATTTATTTACAACTTAGTTTATACACTCGAGCATTCCTGAAATGCGCAAACTCGGCCCATGTCAACTTCGTTCGTAGCTTTAATCGTTGAGAAGCTCTCTCGGTTGGGCAAGTGTCTGGCTGAAAATGTTGCACCATATTCCCGGTGGTTTTAAGTGGTTTCACAAAAGTATCGCACGTGCCGCTCGCAACAGTTACATACGACGACTTTCGAATTCGATGCTTCTGGTGGAAAAATATCGTGTAGCAATGACGTGTCGAATGAAAGGTGTAGACGTTATATTTATCAAAACAGACAATACCAACGCGAAAATGAGAAGTAACGCAAGAGACCTGATGAACTGTCCAACACTGTGGTGTTGATTGATATGAGTTTAACGTCCCAAAACAAACCACCATATGATTATGAGAGAAGCCGTAGTTGAGGGCTCCGAAAATTTCGACCACCTGGGGTTCTTTAACGTGCACAAAAATCTGAGTGCACGGACCTACAACATTTACACCTCCATTGGAAAAGCAGCCGCCACTGTGGTGTAGCTACCCTCTTAATTAAGTGAATGTATGGGGCAGACTTTGCACCTCCCCCTTGCACACACCTATGATAAACAGTAGACAGTTGTTAGGCGACAACTTTTTTTAATTGAGCGAATGTTGCTCTATTGCACTAAAGATCTGAAGGATGCCAGTGCATGGCAGCATCAACATGAAAGGATGCCGTTCCTTGTGTGATTCCTTAATATGTCGAAGCATCAAGCTTTCCGAGTACAGATGGCAGCCAATAAGTATGGGACACTACGAAACCTCATATTCAAGAATTTTCAATGCTTTTAGTAAGCCACTATCTTCCCCTGAAAGTCTAGTCCGACTGTTTTTCGTGTCAGATTACTAATACTAAACTGACAGGACAAATATTCAGAACGATATCTTGGTAATGAAAATGGCAGACATGCTAAGGCTGGAGAGGGAATCGCATGTCTACCCTCACGTACAACTGTAATGACGTGTGAACTCTGAGAGCGGAGACTCGTATGAACGCGTATGGCCATGTGTTTCTGCCAGCTCGGTGAAATTGCTCGACCTATCCCACTTTCCATTAGAAACGGTCGATTTCGATGGAAGGATGCTCTGACAAGGTGCCATTTTACCTTCTTTGTTTTTATTTCTTACAATTTCTTACGACAAAGTAGCTACCGACTATCCACTTTCGCCACGCATCAAACTGGTCAAATGCGTGGGCAGATTTCATAAAACTGTCCTGAACTTCTTCTTCATCCCACATTCTTTTAGACGCTACGAAGGAAACAAAAGAAAAAAAAAACACCAAAGGCGAGAAGCTGCTTTGAGCACCTTTGAGAAAAGCGAAAGGATGCAGTGCGTTCCACCAAAAACGAGCATTCGTATAGAAAAAGTACGTCCGTAGAAGCACTGAGTTATACAAGCATTATGTCGAAACGGTACATTCCATGGAAATGTTATCTTTGCGCCCAAGACCCCAGGGCAGCGGTTGCGGAATACAGATAGCCCTCACGCCATCTTTCACTGTTACATACGTTTGTGTGTATTTTTGTTATCGTTATTCGCATGCGAGCTGTCTTTGCTTGGTGGGATTAAAAATAAGAGTGGAAAGCCTGCCCGTGGACCGTAAAGGAAATGCTCTTGGGCTGGCCGGCTACGACGAAAGAAGGCGACGTGAACGCACGAGCGTTAAAACTTTTACACCGAACCACTCGGCGGTGTATTTTATTGCTCCCCATCATTATCGGTTTGCGCCTCTTTGCGAAACCGCCTCGCAATCTATTGGAATGCGGGCCTTTTTACGCGTGTTTCCTGGCCTCCCCGAATGCCGAATAAACGTCGTGGCATCCCCTTCTGTTTCTGAGGTTTCCACGTGGCTCGGGGTATGTTTTCGGGCATAGCGGTCTTTTCGAGCGGAGCCCCTTTGCCCAGGTATACGCCCTGCTTGAATGGAAAGCTCTTTGCGCTACTTTAACTTGCAGGCTTTCAAGGCTACAGCCATCAGAACAGAGAGCCCTCGACACAGTTTTTCAAAGAGACTGCAGGGGCGGTGCAAGCGTACACTACGATTAGGTTGAGTTTGGGAGCTTTCAAATCAAAACTTCGTGAAGAGGGGGGGGGGGGGGGGTAATCATGCAACAGAAGGGCAAGGTGCAGTAGGAAAGCAAATGTACTTGGTTTCTTTCTTATGGCTGTGTGGGCATGAATCCTATATGTGAAAAGGATGAAGCGAGCGTTCTGCCCTAGTCACTCAAAACCAACGAATCTCGCCAACTTCATCTCATTTATTCATTTATTTATTTCCTTTACTTAGTAACATTCAGCGCTTTTTTTTAAACTTGACCACGTATCCGAAATATTTTCTAATAGTTTTTTTTTTTTTCATTCGTGAATTAGAGAGCGGAGGTTCGCCGCCTGAGGCCACACCGGCCACTAATGTAGCGGTTGCTGGGCCAGTCCTAACCACGGTTATAACTGTAGCAGTTGTTGCATGCAGCATTAACGCAAGCAGCACAGTTTTAAGCAGTTCCAATTCATGCACATAAAATAACATAGACAAAGACTGGGTATTACAGGTCATTTTCCGCTCACATACTGAGTTCTCGCTCAGTCAAAGGAACGTGTCATTTGCTTCTGCTATACGTACTTGCTTGCCGATTCTTGATGCAGTGTCGATGAGTTACTCCATGTATTGTGATTACAGGCCAAAGGTGAGTGAAAGAAGGATAAGCTGTGTTGCATTCAATTGCAATACTTTTCCAAATGACGTTCATTGACCGCCATTTTATTTTCTCAGTTTGAAATACCTGCTGGTTCTGTGCGAAGTGACGAAATGGAGAGGCGCAGTTAACGCAAGGAAACAGCGTGGCGCAAGTGTCACTACGCATAAATTACCCAAGCGGTGCGTTTGTTATGGTATGTGCATGCAATAAATTTACTTAAGTCGTATGCTAATTTGCGATTAGGGCACAACAAAACAACCAGATAGACTAGGTTACGGGGTGCGAGAAATAGAAAAGGTACAATAATAGCAGTTTTCAAGCTTCTCTAATTTTTTAAGCCAAGCTTCTGTGCTTGGGTTTTGAAAATCTACATAAGCACATAGTTGACAAAGCGAATTTCTCAATCGGAATAATCCCTGTTCAATGAAAACTCTCCTCTCGCAACGCGAACGGCAACCGAAGAGTCGACGGAGCGAAGTGGTCACTGCATCAAGTAGTGTGGTCGAAGCGCTAATTTCGAGAGGTAACATATCAACTCGGAGGCCACACCACCCTTACGTTCGCTAACCTGCCCTCATGATTACCATTCTACTCATACCTAGCGATAACCACCTATAAAGAAGAAGTGTTTTCCCAATACATTCTTAGCACCGTAAGCTATAAATTTCTTGACTTTTCATTTTGACGCCAATCGTGGGGTGGCTTGAAACAGCCATCCCTAAAGACCGCTAAGTAACTGGCTGCAGGATTGCGTGGACATTAAACAGACTTTCCGTTCTCGCAGCACTGCCAGCGACGGCGCGGTGTCAATACCTCGTTCTAAATTTTCTCTCCACGTTATTTTGCTTTCCCCTTTCTTTCCCTCTTTCCCACTCTCCCCCCTCTGTTTTTTTTTCTTTTGCGAATCAGTGCAATTCTCTCTCGTTTTCTTCTTGCTATTTTGTCAAACTCTTCTCCTTCGAAGCCGTTGGCGAGCGTGAAATGGCGGCACTCACCTAAGTGGCACTTAGCTCCGGCGCCGGCGCTCATTACTCAAAAGTCCGAGGCAAAGAGCAAGCAAACTCGAGAGAGAGAGAGAGAGAGGGGTGAACAGATACGGGGGAACGGGTGCGCCGGCAATATGCGCGCGGCTTTGATATTGGATTCTTGCTATCTGCGCGCTAGCCAGCCAGCGCGGAGACGGCGATCTCTCGGGAAGCCCAAGCTTCCCGAGAGATCACCTTCTTCCTTTTACTTCCCTTCACTTTTCTCCGTTAAAGGGAGCGCCGCAGACTAAAAGGCTCGCGGTAGGGCAGGCGCCTGGGTCAGCGTAGATTGCGGGCACCCCGCGTCACGTCACCGCAGTGCACGCCTGGCACATTGGCTTCATATTTACCCGTTTTACTCTATCACAGCTTTTTTTTCGGTTTTATTTTGTTCATGGATATACTTGGGAGGAACTCCATATGCCTCATCGATGGCGTCTCACGTCTTTTTTGTGAACACGGCGTGCTGATGAAACCCACATGAAATGACGCTTACTACTATTACATTTGGATCAGAGTAAAGCAATGCATAATGTATATTTCTCGGCTTCTGCACCGAAGAGCGCGAGGAAGAAGTCGAACTTCGCTCAGTTACGCATTAGCACAGACTGCCATAAACTGCTGGATAAATTATGAAAAAACAATGTGTGGCAAGGGGCCAAACAAATTTACAAGATGATTGTGTGCCTAATAATCTATTTCGTATATTATACTGCATTTCTATCTGCAGCAAAATAACTCGCAGCTTTTGTTGCGGTAAAAAAGACATACTTGTTTGTATTTTTTCCTCTGGAACAATGTGTTAGACGTCTGCATCCACACACACAGACACACACACACACACACACACACGCACCGGCATCATCACGTGCAAAATCGATTATAGACTTTCATTTATAACCACTTCATCACGTTGCACATTATCACGGAAAGCAGTACCTGTTCCTTCAGTTTAGCAATCCGTTACTGTGGCCAACACATCGTCTTTGTAATAACATTTTCAGAATGACATCTTGTTCGCGACGCGAAAAGCGAGTTCCAATGTGAAATTATGATGTAACTTGGAAAAGTCTATTCCCAGACTTCGTTGCTATCACAGTTTGGGTGGAAAAGTATACCTTGTGCAAAACCAGCCGATACAAATGTAGTTAAATTGACAGCACAATCATCCCTTCACTGCTCATTGTCGCAAAGACGTGAATTTTGTGAGATAAGAAAAGATGAAGGCAGGGAAGTTTATCAGGAGGATGTTGCTCTCATGATACCCAGCACCGGGGTTGGAGAATAGGAGTTCTTGAAAGAGAGAGAGAGAGAAATAACACGGGGGAAAAACAATCACACACACAAACACACAGACACGCTGGCGTGCACACGCACGCACACATAAATTCCTCGAGTGGTCGGCAACTGACCAGCAACGATCGCCATTTTCACGGGTACCGTTGCTCTTGACGACCCATTACCTCAAATATTCAACACTTCCAAGCGCCGAGTGTTTCAAGGTATGTGACGCAACCTGCTAATAATCGGGGGGGCACGCCCGAGTCACACAACCTCTGAAGTCACAATTAAGGCTATAAAACAAGTGCTCCAGTGCTGTACAGCTTTGCAGTCTCTGCAGCTTGCGCAACACGTCCAAACAAACGTACCGTCGAATTCTCTCCCACCGGCAGTTATAGCCCGCCAGGAGAAGCGTTACCTCATCGTTGGCATCAGCATGATGAATGTAAATAGCCTCTTTTTTTTTTAACTCCGGCAGCTTACGCGAAAACACCGTCATAGGAAATTGCAAATGCTTGCGACCTCCTGTACCTGTAGACCACAAACATCCAGAGCGCAGTTGACAACACACTGCGTGGAAGATATATAAGTCACTAGCTACACATGACAGTACACCGGTGAAACGTTCTCGAAAAAGCGACTAGATTGCCACACTCAGCAAAGTGTTTTAGTATGAATTATTTTGTAGTCTTTATGAATGGTAAAGGCACTCAAAAAGCTTCGTTATTAAAAATTACTGCAAAGTTTTACGTTTCGTCAATTTTAAAACTGTTATTAAACCTCCCTAATGCTGTTCGTTCACGGTGGACGCAAGCTAGTACACGTACCACGAAAACGCCGACGTTTTCTGTATCGTAGGTTAAGAAAGTCTTTCGCACCCTGCATCACAAACGTTGCAAGGAAGCTTCATTCAACGAGTATACAATTTATTCAGTCCTGTGCACAGTTCATCAGTACGCGTATCGCTTCTTCAATCGTACCAAAGAAGATCGTTCACGTGTCATGGTTACTGCATGTGACGAATGAGAAGCTTCAGAAGTACATGCAGCACGCTTACTCACGGCGTACTTTTGCATTCACCTAAGACGACTCGAAGGTGAGAGCCATCTTCTCCTCCTCCAATACACTTTTCCTCTACCAGCCCGAAGACATTCTGCTCCGAACGTGGTTTTGCACTGTCTCTACGATGAGAGACATTGCAATCTTCCTGAACCTAACTTGGTCTTGCACTGCTTGGTAGATCGGCACTCTTTCGACCAAGCGATGATTTAGTGTGATGAAGAAATCACAAAGCTTCCTGAAATTACCTAGGGGGAACCCTGACGCTAGAATTGTCCAGTCACCATGAAAATAAGGGGGAGTACATGGAATTGCCCAGTTTGCGTGCATGCGGGCTTCCAACACGCTTGTGGCTTTGTTTATTGTGTTTTGGTTTTGTTCGTGCGCCAGTTGGGATTGGTGTGCATAAAAGGTCAAGATGATGAATTGTAGCTGCTGAACTTTTGAAGAACCTCGTCTTGCGGTAAAGCGAATACAGGATCCACGGAGCTGAACGGATGAAGATCATACAAATCCGTGTACTGCCCATCGTTCCCATGCTGGTTGAAGCGCCGTGCGTCGCAGCTTCCATAGACACTACCACCAGAGTTGCCTCGCCTCTAGTGTATATATAGGAAACTCTATGACAATATTTACATGACGGCATCTCAGAGAACGGCAGAGTGCCGTCACAATGACGTCAAAAATGTTTGACAATATTTAACGTCATCGAGCAGTAATATCTGATTACGCGACTTCTGACATCGCTCGTGTTTACACCACCTACGACGACAACGGTTCCTTGTTGCCGTTGATGGAGCATTGAAAGCCTTCACATTTAAAAAAAAATATCATAAAGCACACTCACTATTAGCAACAAGGGACATTATTCATAGGGGAGAAAAAATTCAATAAGCAGTGTTCACGCCCTGATAAGCATAAGCCTATAATAAGTAGCCTTCACAATTGTTTTTGACTCTCTTTTCTGCATAATGATGCTGTATTGCTTCTTTTTACGCTCTGGTCTACTTGTCATGCTTTCCTTATGATTAAATTTGCATGAAGGTACAATGAGGTTATTTTACTCGTTTGAAATGAGTAGACTTCCTTGGCCATTCGTCAAAGAACTCCGCTCATTGAAAACTCTTGTGAAGTAGACCCTTCGTATGCTGTATAGCGAAGCGGAGTTTTTATATAGTATACAGCTCGTTCACCAAAGGCACATGTGTTGGAAAAAGATTCGAACATCTATGGGTGAAGAAACGGAAACGTCTTCAACCCAAAAATAAGAAAACTTTTAAGAGAATGAAGTATGTAACTCGTATATAAATTGTTGCAGTAAATGTTGCCCAGAAGGCTTCAATTGTTATGGTGCGGAATCGTAACGTCATGTGGGCGTCAGTCCGTATGAAACCTCTAACAGACCCATGTTCTACTCAAAGGTCACGGGGTTGAATTAGAGCCGTGGCGACCGCATTTCGATGAAGGAAAAATGCTAGATGCCCGCTTATCGTTGATTTAAGAGCGCCTTAACGATCATCTCATTGTCGTCGAAATTTCCAAAAGCCTCCACTACATGTCTCTCACTAAAGTTTTGGGACGTAAAGTTGCACGTTAGACTACAGTTCTGAAACGTAAAGCTACGGTTTTACTAAGCAAAACAGCGAATTCGAGACATAAAATCGTCTCGTGCCTACTGTCGTCTCGTACCAACTTCCCGTCTACACCAGCAATCTCTGCACTTCACGAAAATCGGTAGTAAAATCGAATTCGTGAAGCTTTCCTTTGCTGAGACATATTTCCCTTTAACCATTCCAGGTAAAGGCCCTGCAATGATTGCATTCGAATTCTTTTTTTTTTCTTTGATCGTGAGTATTCACAGTAATCTTCCGCCTACATCAACAGAGGGATCAGGCACTCTCGGAAGGCTCACACCCAGAGAAAGAAATGCAATCAAGAGTAACAGTTTTTCATTTTTATCCTAGTCCTAATTTTCTTGTCGTTGGTTGGCGCCATAGAGTTTCATATAGCAACCCAGAGATGAAACTGACGCTGCGATCACTGTACTACTATGGGAATGATGAAGAGTACAAGCTTCGGATGGGACGGTGCTAGCTAGCGAACTGTCTATGGATCTTTTTCTACGGTATTAGTTTCGTTCTTTGCGCAGTGTGGGTAGTGGGGTGTGGTGCAAGGTACCCAAGCAATGCTTTTGTTGTTCAAAGAGGCTGAATACCGCTATAGGTCTCTTGGTTTGCTGCGACGTTGCAGCTCTACTGGTTCTATTAGACAGTTTTAGTGAAGCGTCGTGCACTCACCGATCAAGATGAAGCGTCCCAAGCCAGTGAAGTATTTGGCATAGCGTTCACGGCTAAGTAGACGCACAGTCCGCTCCTCTACTTTTCACCACCAAAACTAAAGATTAGTTTGGGGCAGGAAACTTGAACAGAAACACCTGGAATTGCAGCCGATGATACTTTATTTGTTTTTCACTCATTACAGTGCTGTTATTCACATAAATAAATAATGCGTACTTTGGAGGGTAAAACAAGTGTTTATTTTCAAGTTGTCACTGCAAAAAAAAAAAGCTGCCCGCATCTTTCTACGGGAGAGACTCGAGTGAATGCGTCGCAGAGTAGGGGGGGTATCGCGTGAATGCTGCGTAATTGGATATGGTTCGGGAATCCTCAACTGGTATTTCGTCTTTATTAGATGCGAAGCAGCTCTTCCACTAGGCAGTGCAACGCTGTCCCTCTGTGCGTCCGTACGAAAGCGCTGCAACGCGCTCGCCTTGCCGCAGGTGTTAGAGCGGTGCCAAGTAGGTCACTCCGTATAGCAGCGTGTTGACGTCACGCTCCCGTCGCCAGGCCAACACCCTCTAGAAAAATATAGAGGATGTTGGAAGTGCACGTCACTCTCTCCCTCACCTGTCGCGCGTTCGCCACAGCGCCCGCAGCTGCCGCCTCGGCCCGCAACACCTGCCGCTAGCACTAATCACTACACTGACGACTTCCCATCTACACCAGCCCTCCTCGCAGCACCCGCGTTAGCGCCGTTCAACCCATGACGCCACCTGTGCGCAACGCTGCCGCTTCGCATCCCATCAGGGTTCCCTTTGAGAATATGGTGCAATTTATTCTTATTTATTAAGTGAAGTACAAAAGTTGCCTTCAACGAGTGCTGGGACGCCGATGTTGGGTTGTGCCCTACTACTGGTTGAAGGTACCGTTGCTTCCAGCGCATCTATTCGAGTCAAGTAAACTGTCAAGTCAAGCGAAAGCCGAGTAAAGACACCCTTGGCTAAGTTCCAGACGCGTGATTCAGTGTCTACATATACGGAGTGGCCAGAGAATAGTTGTGCAGTGTGAGCAGTCGGTTTTTTACTAGCGGAGGCTGCCTGCGTCGGCCTTGCGAGGCGAGAGAAAGAATGGGAGCTACAGTTGGCACGAGACGCGAGCGTGCATGCGGCACAAGACGCGAGCATGTGCAGCAGGGGTGTGAACAGCGTCGCCGACGCCGTATTCGCGACCTCCTGCGACTAATAAATGCTCCGCTTTTAAAACAGGTCCCTATTTTGTGAGGCAAAATCTAGAACAAAATTGCATTGCAGTGCACGTCATTTGTTGAACTACACCAGGTTCCCCTGCCATCTCATGGTCACGCAAACTTTTTGCAATAAGTCGTGCACAGATGTTAA
Source organism: Rhipicephalus microplus (assembly GCF_013339725.1). Classification (NCBI taxonomy): domain Eukaryota; kingdom Metazoa; phylum Arthropoda; class Arachnida; order Ixodida; family Ixodidae; genus Rhipicephalus; species Rhipicephalus microplus. The sequence goes on from NC_051165.1 coordinate 271,730,686, forward strand.
AGAAGTTTTGATCGGAAATAACTTCATACTACCTTGTTTTACATTCGGCAAACAAGCATCTTGAATCTCAAAAACGTGATTCATCCGGAGCACACTCGAATCCTACACAAAAGTGCCTATTGCCCATATTCGAAACACTGTCCCTGTACCTCTCATCATTCCCAAGGTGATGCAAGCACCGCTGAGTAGTCCACATAGACACTGGCGCCGGGTTTCCGCCTACAGGTAATACAGCACGAAACTCCATGGTTGTCGCCTTTCATTCGTCCGCTAGACTGATTCGCGTCGGAAGACGTCGTCCAATCGTCAAAGCGAACACATTATCACAGAAGGAAGGCAACCAATGGTAACAGGTTTCTCATACGAACGTGAAGAACTGCCACTTCAACCCAAAAAAGCCTGAGGGTCGGTTCCCTAAAGGGTCATTCAAGTCGTTGGAACGAGAAAGCGAATTGCAGAAGACGTCACGCGGAGATCACGCGTTCCAGATCATTCGAAAATCCGTATACTTTTGCAGCACGCAGCCGAACATTAGGAATTTATATGTGCATTGCAGAACAGCACAGGCGTAGCGCGGCGGGGATTAATTCTCCGTGAATGGGCGCTACCTGTCGGCCCCCGCGACGTGGGCACCTTGTCGCGGCAGTCAGGTGGGGAACGGCACCGCGTGCAAGACGAAAGTGGAAAACTGAAAAAATAAAGTTCGAGTGACTGCGCTTTCCCGGTCGACAGAGCCGTCGTGAAAGACTTCCGTCCGGCTTTCGGTTCCGCATCGTGCCACCAGTCCCTTCTCATTCTTCTTTTCACTATAACAGGGACCACTGCGTGCTGCCTGAGGAGCGAAATTTAAAAAAAAAATCACGTGCACGCGCGCACACCGGCTCCCAAAAGAGTGCGCGTGCCGAGAGGCACGAGCGTGAAATTCCTCAAACCATTCAGTCACGCGGCACCAACGGCGCTTCGCAATCGACGGGCCACTTTAATTAATTTTTCACTTCCGAAAACGGTTCCGCCTTTCGCTCATGCCGCGGTGTGTTACCTATATACTTTCACCTCGCTTCGTATTACGTTCCTCGCTTTTGTTCTTTTTTTTTGTTATCCCCATTGATTTCAAGTTTTTGTATTCTCCTTATCTTTTCGTTCTAGAGCTTTTATGCCGTCCTCGGGCCGACGCGCGCACGGAATTCCTTAATTGGAACGTAATCCTAATATCGAACAGATGGCCTGTCTTGAAGCATCTCTCTTTTCTTTATTGTCTCTCGTATTTGTTCCAGTAATCGTTCGTTTCATCGATAACGTAATCCACATCTCAATTAAAGAAGGGGCACACACTCTCCAAACTCTCTATCTCTTTCTTAAAGAGCGTAATGGGATCCGAGACCATGACGTCATACTTATTCTTCTCCGTTTTTTGTTTTATTTATTAATAAGAACCGTCTCGAAAGGACTAGGTTGAATGCTCTGTAATTATCAGTCTTGGAATTGTTGTTATTTGACAACGTACAATTATACACCATAACACTTCGCGCGAACAGCGGGACAATAGCGACAATCTGGAGTTTGATATATGAATGACGAATGCAAAACATCGCGCAGCTTGCGCACAGAGCTGGTCCATAAATAACACGCTGCAGATGACTTGTTGACACGAGTGCAATAAGTCCCATGTTTCGACCAGCCTTGTCAACTTGCGTTTTCCGGCAAAGAATAAATGTAGTTGCTTTCCACACTAAAGCCACTGGATGGACTGCACGACCACCTCTGAACAGAAAGCGATGTCACGTGTATGCGCGCGCGTCACTTATGATGCTTTTCTCCCTCATTTCTTTACCGTAGCTCCAACATGTGTAGGGTAGCAAGAACTATGAACAGCACAATTGACCCTCACACTTTTATCCCTGCCCAACGCCTTTCCTTTGGAAACGAATCTTTGACCGCAGCTAAGCTTGAAATCTCAAATACGTCTAACGCATTTATGCTTCGCCCTCCGCATTGACTCGCTCTCTGGATTCCGTGCCGACTGGTTGTGCCGCCGCGATCTCCCACGACAGCGCAGCTCTGGCCGGCTGGGCTCGCCCTACGCCATCTCCTGACGCCGACAAGAGCTCTCGCCGAGTGGTGCCCCGTCCACGGACTCCTGCGACCGTGTCCATCCTATCTTCTCCTTACTCCCGATGTCGCTCCCCCTGCGCCACGCTCTTTCCCTCACCCTCTCTCTACCTCCATGCCTTTTAATCCTATCCTTTTGATCCCTCCTTACCCCTACCCATCGTGAGCTGCTGTTCAGGTGTCCTCCCCCTGAGAGACAGTTACGGGGCTCACTTTTCTCTTCTTTTCATTTAAAAATCACTTCCACCACCCACCCACCCCTTCGCATCTAAGGCAACGATACGTTCTTAGTACTTCATGCGACCTGAGGGGCACCTCGGCGTAACGAAAATTAGGAAATAAATCTGAGCCCTCATAACCTGTGCTGCAACGGCCATAGAGGTGTGCAGACCACGTACATGTTTGAAACGATGGATCAACCAGGGTTCGTCCAGGGCAGTTGTTCCAGCGAAAGTTGTTGCCATCAGTTTCAAGGCAAACGACCCAACGACAGTGGCAGCTGCGGAACTTGCCGCTATTCATGCTTCCCTTTCGGTAGTCAATCGTGAACAGCCTCAACGATGGTCACTTTTCAGCGATTCCAAGGCAGCTCCGCAGCCTTTTACTACCAGCCCACTGGCAAGGAGCATATGAACAACTGCCCCGCCGCGGTGGTCTAGTGGCTAAGGTACTCGGCTGCTGACCAGCAGGTCACGGGTTCGATTCCGCTGCAACAATGCTGCTTGATCAACTCTTCAATGAGACAGGCTCGACACAATACCCCTTTCGAAGACCGATGCTGCTAGCCAACTCCGAGCGGCAACCCAAGAAATCTGTCTCCACAAGGCATACAGCAAGTAGACGGAACAACCAGCAGCACCACAACCCCAACACTCCCCATCTTTGGACACTTACTGGACTCCGCCGAAGTGAAGGCTTAGCAGTTAATGGCTGAGAGTGACTTTCGTGAAGTCATTCTCTTTTCATGTCGAAACGACTGACGACACTCTTTGGTGGCTACAGTGGTAGCAAAGAAACGTTACAGCACATCTTCAGCGACGGCCCTCGCTACAATGGGCAGATACATTCACTCGAGGTCACTCTAGCTCGCACAGGCCACAGACTGATGGCGGCACTGACCAATTCAGAATGTCGTCCTGAGAAGCCATCGCGGACGAAGGTGACGACGGCAGTGCTCGATTTCTTGGAAACATCAAAGTTGCACCGGTGTTTGGTGGTTTTGGGACGTTAAACCCCACAAATCAATCAATCAACCTCTATCTGTGAAACTCCGCCATCCATTCCTCCAGTGAAGGGCAACATGCCAGTTTTCCTTGTCTGGTTAGCATACCTGCCTTTTCTCTCTCTCCTATTCTTTCCTTCTGCTTTACCCAGGTAAATAATAATATGTAAATAATGTTTTCTCGGTTCATCTTTATTACTTTATGTGATAGCTCGAGATTCTTTTTTGTTGAATACCTTTCTTTCACAATGTATCACCTAACGTGTAGCGCCACGTCAAGCCTATAAGTGTCGCCTGTAAGTGTCGGTACGAGTCTTTCTGTGTGTCGGAGTAATAGAAAAACTGCATCGCATCTACCTCGTAAGCATTACCCCCTGACCAGTGTTATTAACTCGGCAGTGCAGTGAAACTATGAACTCCGAACTTGCAGCTCTACTATTTTTTTTTCCTTCTTCGGTTGGGATATACACACCGTACTTGAAAAAACATTAAATAGTAAAATCATATTGTCACCACAGATGTGCACAGGCTAAAAATGTAAGATTTTTTAATGCGATATAGTTAAAGAACTCGTTCCGGGAAAATTCCGGTGTCGGCGTCGGTGGTGGTGCCGGAGTCGGCCGCTGTGAGCCAAAAATCTGCGTTATCCTGAGCAAAGATTCGAGATACATTCAAATAAATAAACGACAAAACAAAACCGCCAGGCCTGTGAGCAACGCACAGCACTGTCACAGCGAAAGTTGAAAGCGCGGCCTTTCAGAGCCTTTGTTTAACACTGCTTGGGTATAGCTGCAGCAAGCACACTTGCAGGGTACCCCCTACGCCATTAATTGTTGTGTAGTGGGCAGCTATTCGATATGTCATCCTTCGTCGTTCTTTGGTGGTACACGCTGAACACTTGCAAGAAACTTTGTGCATTTTTTTGCGCTGTGGCTGACGACGATGAAGAATTATACCAGAAGCTTTTGTAATCCCCATATCTTCCACAGTGGGCAAGTGCCACAGTTAGTAGGTGAACAAGATCAAGCTTTTGGATTAGGAAAGGGTTTAGAGCATTCGACGACCCACTCCTTGCGCAATTGGCATTATGTGACACCTGGTTGTTTCTTTGCTGTTCCTAAACACTCTCTTAAGTCAATTTTTTCCGACATCAAGGCCACCTAAGAGCCAGCCTGCAAAGGAGTTCCAAGCACCGGCGTGACTCAGTCAATAATAATAAAACAAAACAAATAAAAACTGGCGTGGCTCAGTGGTAGAATACTGGGCAGGTCTGCAGAAGACCCGGATTGAGCCATACGACGTCTCTCATAATCATATGGTGGTTTGGGGACGTGTAACCCCACATAAATCAGGGGACCTGGATTCGAATCCTATTGTGTCCTTGGTGTTTTTTTTATTTGCAAAGTTTTTTTTTTCTTATTTGGAGCGATAGTTGTTACTGACACCGGTGGCGGCGAACAACTACAGTGCATACGTGACCCGTGTTGCAATCGCATAGCAGCTTTCGCGGTAAAATATTCAGTTCTAGTGGGAATCGAACCCAAGACGTCTGCGTAGCAAGTAGGTGTTCTAACACAAGTACGTACCTCCATGCTCGAAATTCTTTCTATCTTTCCAAAAACAACACTGCATGAGCGTCATGTAGTACGAGGTTTGTTTTTAAAGCGTGTAGTATTGCGTGGCAGATTCGTATAATCGCACCTGGCGTCAAAACATGTAAATAGCCCTACGAGTGGCTGATTTAAGAGCCCACCAACTACAAAAGCGTATGAGCATGATTAATAATCGTTGTCAGCAATTGCATTAACGACGTCTGCAGCTGCGAAAAAAAATAGGGGACCTTAAAGCTTCGCCGTTAGGAGTTGAACGCAATAGCGACATTCCGGTCGCACACTCTAAGCCGAAACTCGGCAAAGTTGGACTAACTGCAGTCGTTAAACCAACGGGTGAACGATTCGTCCAACAGAGACTAAATGCGTGAAATAGTGCGTATGTCAAACACTTAGTGCGAGAAACCCTTTGGAAATTGTTATGCACCTCCTACGAGGCCTTAAGGGAATAGGTGCAGTAGCGTGTGTGCCTTTTGTAGTGAGGCACCGGTTTTCAACCATGGAGCCATTATGATAATCACTTATTCTGACGCCCGTTGGCTATAGACGCTTGACCACCCATTACTGTAGCATTTTAAGTTGCATTGCGAAGCATATATACAGGACGTGTGTGTTTGTGAAGCATAAAAGCTACTCTACTGCAATTCTAAGCAGAGGAAGTTCTTTTCACTATTTTCGCAAGCAGAGCCGTGGCCGTGTCACTCTGCTTCTGGACGCCGGTCGGTGCAGACGCAGGATGGAAAGCTCATCCCGAGCAGCGACAGCGGCCGACGCCGGCCGCGGTACAGCGTCTCCCCTCCGTTCCAAAGGACTACAGGATTATTCTGCCTTCGTTGCCATCAGGTGAAGCGATGCGTCGAGCAGTAGCTCTACACTGCGACGTCAGCGGCCGACCGTACCGCATCGACGACTTCAGGAAACCTCTCAAAGATTTAGGCGTCATACAGCCAGTAAGTGGCATCGGAGCATATCAGATGTCGCACGTGTGGCTATTGAACATGAAGACCGTGGAAGCAAAGAAAGCGCTGACAGACGCAGGCGTTCTTAAAGTTAAAGACCGGGCATGTCTCGTCATTGACCCGACGCGGCAAGAGGTTAAAATGAAATTGCACAGGCTAGCGTTCGATGTTACAAAAGACGCTATTCGACGTGCCTTCTATGAGTACGGCGACGTCAAGGAGGTGACCGATGACCGATGGAGAGTCGAGGATTTTGAAGGAGTTGAATCGACCACTCGTGTAATACGCATGCAACTACGAGATGGCGTTTCTGTGGATCATCTGCCCCATCAGGTGCGTATTGGCAGCAGTACGGCACTGGTCGTGGTGCCGGGAAGACCGCTTTTGTGCTTGCGGTGCCGAAGTACAGGGCATATGCGACGCGATTGTAAGGTCCCAAGGTGCAGCGAATGCCACTTTTTCGGTCATGAGCAGGACGAGTGCAACCGTTCATACGCACGAGCTGCAGGGCGACGACCAGACTCAACAGAGTGAACTTCTCATGAATGAGGAGGAATCTGAACAAGCGTCTTTGCCTGCGACACCACAGAAGCAGACATCGGACGACACGCCGGTGCCGAAGAAAAGCAAGCAAGTTTCTTCAGCCCTGGACACGAACGCCGGGCGGACGATGGGAAGTCAAGCGGCCCCAACGACTAGCGAACAGACGCGTCCTGCGCCTGCGATGCTCGCCGCGTCGCAGCTGCAAACAACGCGCCCTGAAACGCCGGCGTCCCAGGCCAATGCTGCTTCGACTCCTCTAAACTCGGCTTCACAGCACTCTTTGGCGAACAAAACACACGAAAATGAGGATTTGCCTAGTGACCTGGATACCTTAAGCATGGAATTAGAATCGGCGTCTGCAAAACGCCGTCGCGATTCGGACGACGGTGCTCAAGTAGACGAAACGCAAGTAAAGTCGGAAGTGCAGTGGAAGGTGGTCAGTGGAGGCAAGAAACGAAACGCTGCCCGACAACGGTCGTCGTCGCTCAAACGCGACGATGGCCGCTCAAACTAAAGGTGAACAACATGGATCCACCCTGGACGACGAGAGCCCAATAAGTGAACGTGCGGGGCTCTCAGCTCGGACCCGCTCACCGATCACGTCGCTGAGCGGGTTCGTGAAAGCAGCGACGCTCAATGTACGAGGACTGGCTTCCAGAAAGAAACAGACTCAGCTCTACATACTAGCCATGGACCAAGACCTGGACATTATTGCAGTTCAGAAAACCAAAGTGGAGAGCGTGGACGCCACCGAGAGCCTACTGCAACGTTTCACCGGACGCTACACCGCCAGCGTCAGTCATGCAGTTGGTAGGTCGGCAGGGTGCGTGATCTTTGTGCGGAATAGTTTAGGTGCCAGTGTTCAAAACGTCACGTCTGACTCATCCGGAAGGTTTGTTGTATGTGATTTGACCTTCTTTTCTCTTAATTGGCGAGTGATTTGTTTATATGCACCTCTTAAAGTTGATGAACGGTGTGTAACATTCGACGAAATTCGTACTTATTGTGAATGCGATCGCATAGTCATCCTTATGGGAGATTTTAATTGTGTGATCAGTGCCGATGATAAAACAAGTACATCCAATTCCAACGACTCAAGCACAGTCGCGTTAACGAATCTAATTTCTGACTTAGACCTTGAGGATGTTGGAGAGTGTATTGGTAAAGGACCAACACTGTATACGCATTTCCAAGGCTCCAGTCATGCGCGCCTAGATAGGGCCTACGTGTCACTGGATTTAATTCCGATTATCAGTGAGTACAATGTCCTCCCTATTTTATTTAGTGATCATTGCTTAGTATCATTTGTAATAGGTAAAAGAAATAGACGTAGACCAGTATTTAACTGGGACACGTGGAAGCTGAATTCTAATCTCTTGGAAGATGAAAAATTTATGAACAGTGTTCGAGAGGCGTTGGTAAACATAGATAGTGGAGACCAAAAATACGGAGTGAAGTGGGAACAATTTAAACAGAATATAAAGTTGATAGCTATAGAACGCTCATGTGTAATAAAACACGGAAAGATTGAAGAAGAAAGAACCCTACGCTTAAATCACAAAGAACTGCTAGCAGAGGACAGCAAAACGCCAGGCTTATTCACAAATGATATAAGGTCAGTAAAGTCCAAATTGGAACAAATTGATGAGGAGAAGTATCGTGGTGCGCAAATAAGGGCAAGGGCAGAGAAAATGTTCGTAGGAGAGAAACCGACCAAAAGAATGCTTGGTCTCGAAAAACGAAACGCTCAGCGGAATGTTATACATCAGATTGAATACATGGGTAACGTTACAAGTGAACAAATATATATATAGGATGCTTTCAACGAGTACTACACCACTTTATTTGATAAATGTAAAGTAAATGTAGATGAATTCAAGAATGAATTTTTAAAATTAATGCCAAAGGTTGAGGACTGCAGGAAAGACAGCCAGGAATGTCCTATTTCTGAACCAGAAGTGACAAAAGCAATCATTGCCCTCCATTTGGGAAAGTCCCCAGGACCTGATGGCTTAACAGCCGCATTTTATAAGGAATTCAAACACGAACTAGCACCGATCCTGGCAGCGGTTTTTAACGAAGCCTTAGACATAAAGACTCTGCCACCTTCTTTTCTGCTATCTCATACTATTTTAGTTCCAAAAACTGGGGACGCAGTTAAATTACGTGAAGTTAAATCGTACAGGCCAATCAGTCTATCAAATATCGACTACAAGATTTTGATGAAAGTGCTAGCAAGGAGACTGTAGACAGTTATTAATAACATTGTAGGCGACCACCAGACATGTGGGATTAAAAGGCGCACTATATTCACAAACATTCACAAGGCACGAAGTGTATTGGAGTGCTGCGATGCCACAAACGATCACATCGCGATGATGCAGATAGATTTAGAAAAAGCATTTGACCGAGTACCGCACGAAATTCTTTTTCTTTTGTTAGACAATGTCAATGTTGGCAAAGTAATTCGAGATACAGTTCGAATGGCATATACTGGATGTAAAACTCGGCTAATCATCAACAAAGTTCTTGGGAAACGAATTAATGTCAGACGTTCTGTACGACAAGGCTGCCTGCCCTTTGTCTTCCCTCCTATTTTCAATTTATATAGAGTCATTTTGCCAAAAAGTCATGAAAAGCAATAACATAGTGGGGCACAAACTACAAGAAGCTGAAGTACGGGTACTGGCATACGCAGATGATATAGCTGTGTTTTGTAAAGATTATGATAGTATCGCTGAAAACATAAAAATTGTGAACCTTTATTTGAATGCAAGTGGTAGTTTGGTAAACTGGAGCAAGTGCCTGGGTTACTGGCACGGCGAATAGCCTGTGACTCCACAATTTGTGGCTGGTATTTCATGGACTACTACTCCGGTACGATACCTAGGTGTGCCATTAGAATATTATTGTAACAGTGAACCGTACTGGCGGCGTCAGGCCATGGAGCTACGAGAAAAAGCTGAACAACTCAATGGTTTCCAGCTATCAATTTTCGCCAGAGCGACCTTTTGTAACGTATTTTTAGTCAGTAAGCTCTGGTATGTCCTTCAGGTAATGCATTGTTCACGTGTGAATCTACAGAAGCTTCATCGAATATTTGCTGTTTTCTTGTGGGGTTCTTCTTGGGAGCGAACAAGTAGAACTAACTTATTCAGACGGGTTTGCTCTGGAGGACTTGGTCTGTGTCATTTGTACCTTCGTCAGTTAGTTAATCGGTTTACGTTTTTCCGAAATAATCGAGACCCATTCATACGTACTGTTATACAGCTTAGGCTTGGAAGACGGTTGCCAGAATTTGTGGTAGCATCTGTTCACATGAAGGCAAGTATTAGAGGTTTCCTAAAAGAAGTTGTTGATTCATGTCTCTTTCTAAAAACGCGTTTTTCATTGTAACCGTAGTACGAGGTTTGTCTTTAAAGCGTGTAGTATTGCGTGGTAGATTCGTATAATCGCTCCTGGCGTCAAAACATGTTAATAGCCCTACGAGTGGCTGATTTAAGAGCCCACCAGCTACAAAAGCGTATAAGCATAATTATAATCCTTGTCAGCAACGACTATAACGACGTCTGAAGCTGCGAAAAAAAAATTAGGGGACCCTAAAGCTTCGCCTTTAGGAGTTGAACGCAATAGCGACATTCTGATCGCACACTCTAAGCCGAAATTCGGCAAAGTTGGACCAACTGCAGTCGTTAAACCAACGGATGAACGGTTCGTCCAACAGGGACTAAATGCGTGACATAGTGCGTATTTCAAACACTTAGTGCGAGAAACCCTTTGGAAATTGTTATGCACCTCCTACGTGGCCTTAAGGGAATAGCTGCAGTAGCGTGTGTGCCTTTTGTAGTGATGTACCGATTTTCGACCATGGAGCCATTATGATAATCACATATTCTGACGCCCGTTGGCTTTGGACGCTTGACCACGCATTACTGCAACATTTCATGTCGCATTGCGAAGCATATATACAGGACGCGTGTGTTTGTGAAGCATAAAAGCTACTCTACTGCAATTCTAAGCAGAGGAAGTTCTTTTCACTATTTTTGCAAGCAGAGCCGTGGCCGTGTGGTAGAACATCCGCTTGCCGCTCAAGCGACCCGGTTTCGATTCCCACTCGAACCCCAACAACCCTGGTTCGGTCACCGCTCAACTCCAGGATTTTTTATCATTTATTCATTTTATTTGCATCGTTCTCAATTTTTCGGTCACACATAAGATGATTTTCCCCCCACAACCAACGACACCAAAATTTTAGCTAAAGGAGCTTTTTAATGCTGTCGCGTTCATAAGCGTGTGGCCTCCTGTACCAGTGGAGGATACATTGCCTATTCGCGAAAGGAAGGCTTATGTTGTGGTGGACACTGCGCAAATGAACTTGCAGTAGCAGTTACCGGATAGTTGGAAATGGCCTATGTTACGCGCGAGGGCTGTTCTTTCCTGGCGGCATGGTTGAAGTTTTCACTAAGAAGCGAAGCGAGGCTAGCCGATGCACCGGGGGGCCCAGTTACGCTGTCGCGTTAAACTATTGAACGCGAAGCTTCATGTTTTATTACTCTTTGAAAATAATGAAGGGTTAATAAAAGCGGGTTATAATAACTTATACAAAACTCTGCAAAAGCTTAGCACTGACTATCAGAATTAGTTTAACATTGCTCGCTGACCTAGAAGAGTGACATGCAAGAAATGCAAATCAGCTAGACATCCTCATGTTCGTCTTACTGCCTAACGTTCGAGGCTTTTTTTTCTGACCAAAGTAAGAACGAAGTATGTATAAGCAAAAGTAGACATAGAGAAATGACTTAAAAAACTTAAAGTATAAACAAAAAGAAACACTGGCTTCCAAGAACTTCGACCATTGTACGTAGAAGAGTAGTAGTAGACAATGGAGTGCAGGTTCCAGTGGTCCGTCATCAAAACGAGAATCTGACGCTCGTCGTCCATTTCGAGTTCAAACGCCGAAGGAGAGAGAGAAATACTTGGTACACGAAAGTAGTCTGTATATATATAAGGCAGCGGAATGCCTTTTCTGCCATAACCAGTAACTGCCAACACAATGATCATGGTAGAGGTCAGGACGCGGGGCCTCTGCAAGAAGCAAACAACCCCCATTATCTCCTAAAACGCAGCCGGAAAACGGCGGGCGTTCTTTCCACCCGCGCCTCATGACGAATGGCGATGCGCTGTCACAATCACCCTCCCTCATTCCCTACTTGACCCGAAAACGTTCCACCGATTCTCGCAGAGTGCTATCACTCAAGCCTTTTCCTCGCTCAATGCTATAGGGGACAAGCGAAAGTTCGTTGGAGCTGAGCGATGCTGATGTACAGAGGGCGGCGTGATCCTTACGATACGCGTGCATGAAAGACCGCAAGCCAATTCGAGTGAACGAACCACTGCAGACTGAGACGACTATTTATGAACGTAGTAGAGAAACACTGTGTCCGACGTGACTATTGTGATATATTGTTGACTGCGCTTGTGCTTTGCCTGTGTACTACTACAATATAGAACATTCGAAACCGCCAAACGACAAAAAGACTTTCAGAGATGGCTAAGAGATCGCCAACAGAGCCATATGGGTACAAGCGTAGCAGGCGTGACGTCTAGAGACAGGAACAAGAGCGAGAAAGACGGTTACCGGGAGGCTCAATTGAGTCGTGGAATGCGTAAAATGGACAACCACCAGTGCACTAAACACACACTGGTTGCCATTAGAAGGCAACCACGATATGGTGCGCTAAATCAAGGGACAAAGTGGGGAGAGTGAAGTCATTAGCGATCACAATGACGACTACAGCCTCTTCTGTACAGCCTAAATATGCAGCGTCTTGCAGCACGATTCATCAGTTTCATCAAGGTGAAAAGAGCACCGCTGTTAAAACGCCATACAAAAATGCATTCTGGAACTTTAGTACGATGTGGAAGCCTTTTTTTTTTTTTGAAGGCTGGCATTTAACGCATAGTCGTAGAAAGGGCGCCGCTCTCACTCCTCAGGCTGATGTGAGCAAAACGTAAGAAATATTTATTACTCGGGTTTAATTTTCTGCCATCAAGACGGTCTGTTGAATAGACACTAAATAGAAAAAAAAATGATTCTCGGCATATTAGTGACGTAAGATACTTGAAAAGTGTGGCGCAAGCTTAAAAACCGAGAACAACTAAAAGAGACAGAAATAGCGCCTTTGAGTCTGGCGTTCTTTCCGTTCCTTCTCGATTTTCAAGCTTGCCTGTTCAAGTAACGACGCACAAACTTGCCCAGCATAGCGTACTGTCAAGTAAAATACGATTCCACAATCCCGATAACGCCATTCTTACCGCGAGACCACGCTTGATGAGCGAGCATACGCGCGAAAAGAAAATGCGGTTGGATACGCCACCAAACATCATGAAGTCGTTCGTTTTAACAGCGTCTACTAGGTCCTGCTTAGTTTCTAATCGATGAAAAAGAAGTACATTGTCACCTGTATACAGGTGACAATGTACTTCATTTTATCTATGGGTCTATGACCCCTATAGACTCAACATATTAAGTTTAAAAAATTTACATCCAACCAATGTCGCGAAAAAAAAACATTTTGAAATTCGTAACATCACGTGCACAGAATATGGTACGAAATTGAAAAATGAGACTTCAACCTCCATTTTTATCCTCTAATAATGAGCTTATTATGGTTAAACTTACGGCATTGTAGTTCTCGGAGTATAATTTATCAATGCAAACGAAGTGATTGTTTCCCTTTAGTGTCTTAATGCAATTGGCTCAAAGGTCACCAACACTCTTGAGTATGGTTAACACTGTGCGAAAAGAAAGCAACAACAGGCGCAAGGAAGTGGCAAGGTGTTACAAAATAAAGAGAACAAAGGTGTAAACAACAAGCAGCCACCGTGGGCGCTGGCTTGTTCAGTTGCCGCTATTCCTACGATATAGTCAGACGTCCGGGTCCGATTCACTCCTTTGTGTTTCGTTACGCGAGACACCCGTGGTAGCTTCGTTCCTTCCTCTGCATTCGATCTTTCGCGCAGTGTTAACTTTACTCAACCGCAAGAACATCACTCCCTTGCGCGAAAACTATAGCACCTTGTTCTGAGAGGCAGAGAACGAGCGATGTAGTTCCCACGCTTTTAACGTGGGCATGCCACAAAAAGCTTTGCAAGCCAGATCTAACGCTCAAGTTTCGACATTTTTTGCGTGGTCTGTGACAGGCTGTGATTCGGCCCTACCTCGTCTTCAACAAAGAAAGACCTGCCAGGAAGCCCACGTTAAGCCGCCAAGATGAAAACCAACTTCACTTCTTTTTAAGCTTTGCAGAACAAGTGTAAACTTCTCCTCTTTTTCTCTATTTCTCTCTTCCTTTCTATTTTAGGTGAATAATATGTTCAGGACATCTTCAACATAGCTGCGTTACCTGAAATTTCGACCTTTATCCTCAGCAAGGAGCGTTGCTCGCCCGGCTCATGGGGCTCCCGCTACGAGCGAACTAAGGGTGGCCAGATTTCATGCTGACGTGGGACAACAAATTTGGGGGTCCTTAAGCTTCGCCTTTAGGGCTTGATTGCAATAGCGATATTCTGTTCTTAGTGCGTCAAATCTTTTCAAACTTGCTATGCAACCACTACGTGTCCCAAATGTTCTGCTCATTTAATGTCATGCGTTATAGCAATGGCACTTTGTGTTTTCTTTAACGATCAATTGAACTCTACAATTTTTTGCATTTCTTTACTGTGATTGATGAAATATACTTGAAAAATAAAGCAACATCCTTTGGGCTCACGTCTAACACCAGGGGGAAATGGCGCGCTGCTTTTGTGTTTAGTCTCGCCAAGCAGTCACTCACTGTGTTACTAAGACTTGGGGCAGACTAACTTTAACGTCTAAGCACACGGGCATTAAGCACCTGGCTTTCCTAATGTTTGGCCGAGGAATTCATCATGGTATGCGCCATTGTGCATGGACCTGTTGGCCTGAAAAGCTTTCTGTTTTCGAAATGCTTGCGCAAGCACACAGGGACACACAAGAGAACACAAACGGGTGCCATTTTGTGTTCTCTTCTGTATCCCTGCGTGCTTGCGCAAAAGCTTTCAAGGTGGATATGTTCCCACTAGGCTGAATAGCAGTTTTCCTTCAAAAAAGCTTCTTCCTCCGATTCGACGCCTAAACGAGAGTGCTGAGCCGCACATTTTCCTGGAGGAAGCTTAGCCACTGTGGTAGAGCGAGTGAGGCGGCCTGTCATCCTGCTTTACGCAGAACTCGACGGGAGTGTCGTGATCACCCCATTTTGCACGGTGTCGTCAGCGTGGCACGGAATCGCTGGAGAGGTTCCTATCAATCTAGGGTGTGTCTTCACCTGAACGCAAGCATAAGCGTTTTCGGGTGCTTGGGACAATCGCCGTCATCAAAGATCTACGAACGACGCACAGGACTCAACTTCGCCGTCGGGTGCTCGCAAAATCGAGCCACTGAAACGTGCGTCTTCTTGATACGGTGCACTTGTGAACCACATTAAACAAGTGGTTTAATGTGGTTCACAACGAAGTGGTTCAAACATGTTTTAGACATGTGGTTTAATGTGACCAACTTACACAACGGAGTGGTTCCTTGCACCCTTTTTGGTGGGCGGAACACTGAGGCCGCAAAACAGCGGATTGACGGAAGCGGCTTCCATCACTGCCCGTGGGTCTTAGGATTACAAGACGCGGGGCTACGAAAGTCGAAGTCGTTTGTACGAAAGTGTAAAATATGTAGTGAATTCTGTCTCTTGTAACTAAGTGAAAAAAAAGTGAGTGAGTTAGTGAAACAGTATTATTGACTATCTGGCATAAGGAGGGAAAAGGTAGCGGAATTAAACCGAGACATTATCGTGCTCAGACGTCCCGGAGCAGCAACCAACTCGCGTCCGATGTTCCTGTAATAACGCGCCCTGCTCACAGCTAAAAAAGGGGGGGGGGGGGGGGGGCAATGCGTAAGATCGTGAGCGTGGGCTACCCTAACGGTAATCGCCTCCCCCCCCCCATCCGTTGCACGATCTAAACGCGACCGCGCCTCAGCTGGCATTCACTCCCGTGACCTTTAGTAAGCAGTTGAATCCAATAACTACAAGACCACCAAGCGGGTAGGGTCTATTTTTGCTATAAACCCATGTACGACACCGAAATCCTATAGTCTGCAATGTGCGTTTCTGAGGCCTGTAAAGAGTGCTTCGAGCCCTACAAGGACGTCAAAGGCAAAGCCAACTTACGAAAGATAGCAATGTATAATTTTTGCTCTTTCTTTTTTTTTCACCTCCTCCTTTTCGTAACGCTCCTTCTATTTACTTTTATTACCCACACGTTTACTCATCCTGCTCTTCGTTTCGTCTTGTTCTTATTCTCTTACTCCCGCTGCGGCTTTTTTTTTTTTAATTGATATCAGCACTGGTGCCACCTGCTTCAACTCTGTCCTTCACTGGCTCGCACGTGGCGTTTCTGGGTCCCCAGTAATTCATTCAACACGGCGTCGTCTTAACTGTTGACTCGAGCACGTCGTTCATACTCACGGTGCAAGGCTCGGACGCCCAACGCAAGTCGCTAAACGCATTCTAATGAGCGAGTGGCGACGGTGAAAACGGGCCACCCGTCGGCACCGGCTACACCTCGAAGAGCCAAAAATAATTGACGAGCTGGAGCCTGTGCTGTGGCGTGAGACGTTAGCGGCAATGAAGGCGCAGTAGTTCAACAGAAGACGTTTTCTTCCCTTTCTTATTCTTTCACTATTATTATCACTTTTCCCGAAAGTGTCACCCTGTATCGATGCGGCAGTTGTGTATGGGGCGATTCAGTTTAAAAAACAGGGCGTTAGATCAATTAATCAAATTTCAAGCACTGGAAGCTTCACCGTGTCATATTCACTGGAAAGACGACAAGGCACCGATGAAGATTTATCTTGCCTGATATTCGTTCTGGCGATTATGCTTTTGGGTTGTGTATCACTTATGATTAAGACACAAAGGCTGAAAACGTAGAGCAAGTCAGTGAAACTTCAATTAAGTCAACTAGCTTATAGACATCAATAGGCGGTGGTAATCAGAAAGAAAATAAATAAAATTATGAAATAAACGACAAATACTTTCTACTGAATAGGTACACTCGGTCTTGGCAATGATTTTAGATAGCTAAACTGAAAGTCTTGATTTCCGCAAGTTGTTTTCTCATGATAAAAGTTAGTCAATATATGCATGTTGCAGATATTCAATCTATATGTCCAATTAATGCATTGGCTTGCTTCGCATGCTTTAAAATACGTATCTAAGCTAAGAATCTCTTATACACTGTGCGCATTATTGCAAATTAAATTACGTGCTACTGCACACTGTTCAACGCAAATTATTATTGCGATAGCAATTCTATGGACACTCTCGGCTGAATTTTGCCACCGGCGTCAGCGTCGATGTCATTCACCGTATATTTATACGTATCTATATATATATGAAACCACAAGAAAGAAAAAAAATCCAGAAAAAGCACTCCGGCGCGCGGAATCGAATGTGAGACATCTGCGTCGTCAAAGCGAGGCATTAGCCACTGAGCCACCCCGGAGAACGTTCTTAACCGTTCAAACGGCAAGCTATTTATATCTACCACTTACAGCTGCTTTGTTTTCGGCATTACCCAAAAGATAGCGCAATGAGCGCACGTCGCCACATTGCGCAGCGGAGCCCGCTCTAATCTCCTACGCGTACTTTGCCCGGCTTAGAGAAGGGGAGCGACGCTCTCTCGCGCGCCGTTATCTCGCGGTGGCGAGGGGGGGAGGATCGTACGCCTTGGTTGGCATCAGGCATTACGTGGAACAATTCTGCTGTAGTGACCGGGCACACAAAGGTGACTGCAATCATTGCAGTCTCCGCTCGCGAAAAGCGCGCGCTTTTCATACTCAGCGAAGTAACAAATGAGACGCTTATTCGCGGGCATGGGAACCTGTGAGTACGTTTCGTGCGTAATTTGTGCATGAAAAACGCGGGGCACGTTTCGATCTGCTTTCCATTCGGCGCGTGACCCTTCAAATTGTTGCTATCGCGTTCATCGCTTCGCCTTTGCGGCAAAGCTGTGACTTTTTTTTCTGAACCGGATAGATTACAAAGATTATCCGGCACATTGCGATTATTTCTACGTGCTCTCTCTATCTCTCTCTCCAACACGGTCGGTGATTGGACTGCGTTCCATTGAATCACAGCTGTCAAACTAGAACATGAATTCATTCTTGATCAGTCGTGTCAGTCATCTGCAATCGGTGCTTGAAATCACAGAAAATTAAAGCTCAGTTTTGCTGCCCTTCTCACGTGCGAGCAATAGGGGCAGCTTGCGTCTAAAACACTGTTGTTAGGCACGCTATACATGCTGATCGATAGATTAGTAAACCCGCTTCGAGGCTGCTATTTGAAACTGGCCGTATAATACGTAGAAGTCGGCTGTGTAAGTGCGTACTTAAGATGCTGAAACGATGAAACGAAAACATGTATTCCCCAAAGAGGGCTGTTTGCGGAACACTGCGAATGTTTGCTTTTACGGTCACGCTAGTACTTCACACGCGAGCTTTCAGGTTACGCAAGTTTTTGTTGTCATTTCATTTAAATCTCATTCATTGCTCCGGAGTGACCATCTAACGTACGCTGTAATGCAAAAAATAACAGGTGATATTGTTCGAAGCACTCCGAGACTTACGGCATCGCTATTGTTACGGCCGTTGCTAAGCGCTCGGACAAGACACCGGCAGCGTTATGTAAGATAGCATTAGTAGCCTGTTAGCTGTCGAATAGAATGTTCAACCTCTCTCTGTAGCTTTAGCTTCACTCTTGATGTATTATTTTTAGATCAGACGAAGGTTTTATTTTTAAACTGTCGTTGGTGATTTATATCAATATGTGATGGTTGTTCATAAACAGAGTCCTTTTTCTTAATTTCTTTCCTTCTACGTTATTTCGGTCATAGCTACACAAATGCACTGCTAATAAAGTTCACAGCTTAGTGTGTTCACGCGAATTGCATTGACGAGAATTTCAAAGTAGGTGCGGTGTATCTGACGGAATTTGTCTATTTGAAATTTCAAGATTACACTTGAGATAACACTGCAAATTGTGGGCAGAATTGCGAGAACACAGTAGATATCCGAAGAAAAAGACGTTTCACACGACGTAGGATTATTGATGAAGTACACATCACGAGGGGCGTACAAGGGTTTGTCTGGCTGTCATCAGTTGATATCCGACAAGGATTACACTCCCATCTGCGTTCCACATTTGACAAGCTCAGATGTTTAATCCACGCTTCCACGCACATATGCTTTGTTGTCTCCTTAAATATGACGATGACTGAACCGCGTGGCTGTGTTAAACCAAACGAGAGCCACACTGTTCCAAAAGATTCACGTGTAGGCGTGCGCTTGCCTACTCTACTAGCCAGCCAGAACGCTCAGGCTGGTCTCTTCACCTTTCGCTCTCTTTCTCTCTCTCTCTTTGCCTTTCTGAGTACGTGCCCCATAAAACTGGGCAGATTGCACCAATTCATTTTCTGGCGGGAAAATCTCACCCTTCCCTCTCTCGCCCTTTCAGGCCACTTTATTTCGTACAGCTTGCTCAAAAGTTTTCTTTCGTCAAAAATGCCGGTGGCGTTCACGCCAAGCTGCACTTGCCCCATTTAAAAATAGAAGAGCTCCTGAACTTTTTTTTTTTTTTTTTTGACGCCGTATGGTGGCTGCTGACTATGGTAAGTATTCACAAAATTCTCGGCCGACTAACTCACTTCACGAGACCACAGCTCTTCGCGGCAACAGACGTGAGAAAACACCAGGTTATATGCTTAGATAGAAACAAGGGTATGTTACAGGCACCCGTTAAAACAACATTCTGGGTAGAGAGATATCTCCGAAATTACCTATCTCATGCCGCCACGGCATTAAACCGGTAATTGGGGAGCTTTATGAATAGAGTGCTTCAACATTGCATAACCAACAACTCAGTCTACAGTCTTAGCTTCCGGACAACCAATGAACCCAAAACGACCTTCACATTTCAACATAACGCAAGAAACACGTGAGCGTAGACGTGTACAGTTTACTTGAGACACAGCGAATTCCGAGCTGACGTGGGCTTCCCTGTGTGTCTCGAATCGGCACGCCGCAAAAACATCCAGGCTAAAATGCCTTGGGTGGCGGCTATAGCGGAGACACTGAGGTTGCATATGGGGATGTGCCCAAGTCGAATCCGACTTCAATACGACTGGTCTGTACGGGAGCAGCAGAGCCAGGAACCCTGGCTGTCGGTGAGTAGCGCAACCGCGAGCACACCTAGTGGTACTACTGCCGCTTCTAAATTCTCCGCAGAAGCAGCAGTATCGTATTGCGTGTCAGTAATCAGTGCCATAACAAGGAATCCACTTAATGATGCACCACGTAAGGCTCTCATCTCAAAAACACGCGAGATTCATCTCGACTATGCAACAGCACGTGCGCGATTCGTATAAAACCACGTACTCACTTACCGGCCCACGATGCTGGCGATGGCCCCATTTTAAACGAGCGTTTGCGAACATACTGTCACGTCGAAATCTGAAAAGAGTCAAATGTTGCCCGATTGGGCGAAACTGTGCCCAGCAAAGCAAGCAAATCATGCACACTGCGGAAAAGATAGCGGCGAGTACTGTCGTTGATAGTCCAAAAACTGGTCGGCTGCGAAATGCGTCAGCTTTTATACATGTGCCACAGTACATGTCAGTGTTATCACTTATCCTCACGTGAAATCTGGACGGTAACGTTTGTAGAACAGTCGGCGTCATACGCAAAGCAGCATGCAAGTTAAAGTGGAGACCCGGTCAAGCAAAAGAGAGCGTCATGAGAAAGCGAAAAGCGTGGTTGCCCTGAGATATACGAAAGCAAGCACGCGGGTCTTTACGTCTTTCCGCACTGGTGGTGGAAATTTCTTCGGTTGCTCGTCTCTTACATTTTGGGTTCTTTAACATACCACACCCATTATCGCGTGTCTGTCGCGCTCAGTAAGAGCTTGCTCACCCCGCCGTGGTGGTCTAGTGGCTAAGGTACTCGGCTGCTGATCCGAAGGTCACAGGATCAAATCCCGGCTGCGGCGGCTGCATTTCCAATGGAGGCCGAAATGTTGCAGGCCCGTGTGCTCAGGTTTGGGTGCACATTAAAGAACCCCAGGTGGTCGAAATTTCCGGAACCCTCCACTACGGCGTCTCTCATAATCATATGGTGGTTTTGGGACGTTGAGCCCCACATATCAATCAATCAGTATGAGCTACAATCGCCAAGCGCATTGTAAGGTTATGCAGTGGCGCCGATTGTGACATGTTTTACAGCGAAAGCTGTTATGACATCACAACTTATGTCACGCGCAGTTGTACGCTGCCGCCGGTGTACGTAACCACGTTGAGAGAAATTAAAAAAAAAAAAGCTTGGTACCAATGACACAGTGGGGCTCGAACTCGGGTACACTGGGTGCCAGCCCAGTAATCGACCACTGAGCTACGCCGGTGTTTTTTTTTTCTTTTATGCTTTTGACCTGTTGCCAAACTTGCCTTAGGCAGGCTTGATATTGATAATGCAATCGAGGTAATACGACTTATAAGGCGTTTTAATACAGTGAAAGAACAACCAGTGGTCGCATAATGCTAATATAGCGTAACGAGTGGGCCGTCCAATGCTCCAACACATTACAAAAGCTTGTTCTTGTTCCCCTATTAACTGTGGCGCATACCCACTTCACCCATAGTTTATAGTCGTCAGCCACTGCATGAACAATTGGCACGGAATCCCTTGCAAATGTTTAGCGAATACCACGCTTCTCGGAACAATGACGAAAAATAGCATAGCGAATGCCTGCCTAGCTACTACCGCAAAAATTTATTATTACCGCGCTAGTAGACATCAAGCAAGTGTGCTTGCAGTAGTTACCCATGAGTGTATTGAAAATGCTCTGATAGGCCAGTCTTCTATAGCTTTCGCTGTGACTGCGCTGCCCCTTCCGCGCAGACGTAGCGTTTCTTCGAGTTAGCAAGAGAGGTTTTAGGGGCGAAGCTCCTCTTTCTCGGGGCAAGTCCCTCAGTGCGCCGTGCCATAGCTCTCGAAACGAGCGCTTTTGGCGCGCTTTCTTTCGCACCGCCGGGAGCTCAGTGGGTGAACATCTCCACACAGCTACTCATCACGAACACTTTGGAAGCGAAAGCAGAGGCGCGCAGAGCTCGCAACGCGGCTGCAATGCGGGCCTGCCACCAAGACTTCGCCGTGTGAGCTCGCGAGACCGAAAAAAGACGCCAGCGTCGGCAGCAATCGCAAGCCAGCACCAGCGTCAATCCTGAGGCTGCGGCGAGGGTTCGCGCAGCCGAAGCTAAGCGGGCTCGTCGACAAGCGGATACCGAAGTGAGAGCGCGCGAAGACGAGGTGGCACGCAAGCCACGGTAAGAGAACCTCGAATCAGAGCGGGAGCGGGAGGCAGTGGTCAAGCGCCGAAAGAGGTCGCTACCCGAACTCGGTGGCGCCGACGCGCGCTTCAAGCGTGACTTCTTTGATCAGCAGTTCGGCCACAGCTGTAAGGTGTGCGACCACTTTTGGTTTGACAGCAACCAGGCACCCATCGTCTCAATCCGCAACGACCAGTTCCGTGCCAACGCTGAAACCCCTCATCTAAGATCGTCTCGCCACGTACTTCCCCGACCACAAAATTGTAATTTTCAAGAAAAAAAAATAATAAAAGCGTCCCACACATTTGTAGCCAGTAATCGAATTCTTGAATTTAAACATTCGACAGAAGACTGTCTGGTTGGGTGTGAAACTGGGAGATGATTTAGACTCCAACCAAAAGTTCTGGAAGAAAACTTCTTTTTCTTCAGTTTCTTCAAAACCTTTTGGTTGGAGTCTAAATTATCTTCCAGTCAAATTTGTGTATATAATTATATTGATATGTAAATGATAATAGCTTGTGTTTATATAGGTGCATATAATTATTCGATATGTAAATGATAAGCACCTTGTATATTTCTGTATAAACGATCTTTATATGAAGAGTGGGTTAATGTTTCATGGTTTTACCGATAATCATTGCCGCTCCACCCCACTCGTCATCATTCACTTCGAGGAGATGGCGGAATTTCGCTGTTCCTGCGAGTGTGCATCGCCTCCTCGTGTTTTCACGTTAACGCTCGTTTTGCCCTGCGGTGGAATTAGCTCTGAAAATGATTACTTCGTTGGTGAAAGCAAGAAAGTAGTAATGCATGCAAATATTTACATAAACGAATTATTTCTTAGAATAGAGCAATAATATGATTTTATACGTATATAATTATGTCGACCTATATTTGCATGCATTACATTAAGCAACACACTTTCCTAGGCTATCGGTAATCTTTCTGCTAAACCTCCATCATTTAAAATCTGAACAGTAAATTTTGAAACCACTCGTTTCTTGGCATCCCCCACAGTGGGTATGTGCCACTTACAATAGGAGAACAACAACAACAACAACAACAAGAAAGTAGGGGCCGAAGGGCGTTTGCAGGAACAGCCAGACTCTCTCCCGACAACTATAGAACCGATCGCCAAGCGATCGCCGCCACTGCATAGCCTTGCAGTGCTCTACTCCAAACTCTCGCGTGGTCTATAGCTCACACTGGGCACGATAGTACGAAGAATTCGCGCGATACAACGTTGCTCTTCGGTTCGCAAGTTGGTACCTGGCCGGCTACCGGCATTCACTGCGAGCCATTTTAATGCAGGACAATGGATAAAAATAAAAAGAACAAGCAAGTTCAAAATTCGCACGGCCTGACACGTGGCGAAGCTGCCATTTTATAACACTTGCCCCAAGCTGACGAAATAACGAAATTCCGTTGTACTCTCTTCTGCAGCCACGTCTGCGACGCCGCCCACTGCGTAAGGAATATATCGTATTTGAAAAAAGCATGCACCCTCTGCAAATATCTCACAGTTTTATCTAACATAGCTTTAATGTTTTTTTTTTTTCAGAAATAATGAAAGAACGACAGATAAGTAGCAAGTATCCGAGCGCACGTGTAGGCCTTCGGCGTTTAATTCAACAAACTATGACGAGCAAAGCGTGGCGCACGTTCCTTTATCCCACGAGATTTCGATAGTTTAAGATCATGAAGAAAAAATATAAGAGGCAGAGTGTCTGCGAGAGAAACAAATTTTAAAAAGATTGACATATGTATATTCCTTCGGTGACAGAGACTGATCTTTCTCAGCTGGGCATTTGTTTCTTCTTGCAAACGAACAACGCATGGTGTTCACTGATGAACGAGTCCCCGCTGTCTCTTTTGTTGTTCCCAGTACTTGCACTAACTTTGTGTTTTGACAGGCTAACTCTTTGTTGTTCGGTAGTTGAAACCTTCATCGGGCTTCGCAGAAGAAGAAAAAAAAAACGCGAGCACAGCAACTAAACCACACGTTCAAACCTCGCAAAATTTTTTCAAGCTGTTCATGAAGCAATAGCTCTTGTGATTTTCTCTTTTTGTCGAAGCGAAACTTGTTTTAGACTGAACGCAGGCTCACACCTTAAGTGCATGTTCAGGTTCCAGTAGGTACTTCCAGGTGCGAGTAAAAAACGTCTTTTATTCTCGTAGCTTTAGAAGACAGTCTAGCATTCACTTCATTCTCTAAGCAGTGTGTTTTCTTGCATATGCCACGCTCCACACGCGCAACGAAAGGAGATTACAAAAAAAAATGTTTTTGGGGCAATTCATTTTGTGGAGCCTTCACGCTGATGAGAGCGTCTAACACATGGGTAAAAAAAAAAGAAGAAACACACAACTAAAACTAAACCTTTGTCACGAGGCGCTGCAGCGTCAGACATGAACTCCCAAAGCGCCAATATATATATATATATATATATATATATATATATATATCAGTAATTTAAGTTATATTATATATAATAGTAATTTAAAGCTGTGCAAAAAAAGATAGCTTTGCAGCGATACGGGGGACAATTTTTAGATAAAATTTCGCGAATCATTGCAGAGGATGCTGATTGTAATAAAAAAATGCGATATATGTAGCAGGTAGAGCCGGAACGATACAACATGCCGGATTAGTTGTATATTTCGGCTTTGGTTGTTTCGTCAACCTTGCAAGTGAAACCAGTTTCGATTGTAAGTTGGCCCTTCTACTTCGCACTCCTGAAAAGGTGTGTCGACCTACTTCGATGTGATTGCGGTAATCGCGTCGTGCGTACAATCTTAGTACAAAAATCTCAATAAATCCGGAAGGTTCCAGCACGGCTCGCACCTTTTGGTGGCCGCACGTGTAGAAAGAAAGCAGTGTGCATGGCAATGATGGTTATATCAGCGACAACGCTTAGCAGATTTTCCAGAGCGGAGCTTACAGGAAGTAGTCATTTAACTGATAAGTGGAGAAATTCCGCCTGAAGTTTAGATCACCACCAGGCCCTCCCCCCCCTCTGCCCAATTTTCGCCTTTTCACATGCGAGGAAAATAACGTCGCTTTGAAATGCAGGGACCAGCCAACTCGAGATATTCCTTACGAACCTGCCGCTTATTTGTAGGAGCCCCAGGGTGACCCGGTCTGTTCTTGCAGGTAAGATAGGCACGTTGTAAGAGCTAAAATGCGGAAGAGGCGAGTGCATCAGTGCATTATTGCGTGTCGTACACTTAAGAGGATAGAAAGTTGGGCGAGTTTTATTTATTTATTTACTTATTTAGCTAGTTAGTTAGTTAGTTAGTTAGTTAGTTAGTTAGTTCGTTAGTCAGTCAGTCAGTCAGTCAGTCAGTCAGTCAGTTAATTAGTTAGTTAGTAGTTAGTTAGTAGTTAGTCAGTTAGTTAGTTAGTTAGTTAGTTAGTTAGTTAGTTAGTTAGTAGTTAGTTAGTTAGTTAGTTTAGTTAGTTAGTTAGTTAGTTAGTTAGTTAGTTAGTTAGTTAGTTAGTTAGTTAGTTAGTTAGTTAGTTAGTTAGTTAGTTAGTTAGTTAGTTAGTTAGTTAGTTAGTTAGTTAGTTATTATACCTCAAAGACCCTCAACAGAGGGCTTTAGATGAGAAAGTGGGCAAACAATATAGAGTTAATAAGACAATCATTCTATGACATTGGTTTCCATTTCCGATAGAGGCAGAAATGTTGTAGGCCCGTGTGCTCAGATTTAGGTGCACGTTAAAGAACCCCAGGTGGTCGAAATTTCCGGATCCCTCCACTACAGTGTCTCTCATAATCATATGGTGCTTTGGGGACGTTAAACCCCACATATCAATCAACGCTTGCGCCTGGTTTCAAGTGAAACAATCTGTAAAAATTATCACACGTGTCTCGTATTTCGTATACTTATCTTGTATTTTCTTTGGCGCTTTACTTCACTCTTTCACTCTTACCTACAGCGAAATTGCAACGTATATATGCGCTTGTGTCAAACACTGTGACGTGACATTCTTTATGATCCTTAGCAAAATAGTGACGCACACTCGTTCGTATTATCAGCGTCACTTTCGCTTTATAACCATATAGAAATTCAATAAGTAAAAAAGACCTTCGTTTTTACACTTCTCTGAGCAACTTCGCAACAGCACCCTAAGAGGACTCGAGCTTCAGGAAGCGCAAGACACGCTCTCCATTTGGGCGGTAGAAAATGTGTAAAAAACTGACCACACTCTTTTTCACTGTCGCCAAGATCTCCGTATGACTTAGCATTAAACAATGGAATCTTTTTTTTTTTGACGTCTTCAACACAGGCGAGTAAGCGAGCGAACCATCAATCCGTCTGTCCGTCCGTCCACCCCCAATCTACCTACCTACCTACTTACCTATCCATCCCTTTATCCGTCTATATAGCAATCAAAGACAAAATCTTGTCCACCATCACTATTGCAATGCGGACTCACGACGCTTCGGCGATTCGCAAATAAGAGCTCACTAGTGACGCACCTCGTTCAATAATATTTGGCTCTTGGTAATGTGCGTTACATCCCGTGCGTCACACAGACACTTAGCTAAAAGCAAAGCACCTTCATATTTCGTAATTCCACTCTGTCACACTCAAACCTAAGCTCTCGTATGTTGGACACAACGAAGTAATAAATGTGCAACAGTTTCTTTTTTTCCCTCGGCGCTCCTAGTTTGCTTTGCTAAGTCGACCATGCGCTATCATCTGCTCTGTTCGACTGAGTCATGAACGAACCATCGTGTCCGTGGAGTTCATGATGTGAGTTGTGCACCCCGCGCACCACAACATCGGACAAGGTGTAAAATACGGATGTTCATTCTCGACGGCACCGTCTCCTTTCTCACGCGTTCCGAGGCACGTCAGTCTTCACTCACAGAAACACTCCGCGCGTTTACATCTTGCGACACAACGGGAAGAGAAGGTCCGGAAGGACGGGCAGAGGAACACAAAGAGGAACGCGAAGGGGGAACAGCGGCCGCTCGGACTGGGAGAAATCGCGGCGCCCTCTTCTGTGACAGCATCGCCAAACAGTCGCGCGATCGCAAACAAATCACGCAGAATTCACTCGCACCCGAGAATAATTTCTTTTCTTTGATTTTTTTTTTTTGTTCTGCGTTTTCCTTAAAGTGGAGGGGCAGGGCCGAGGGTTAAGAACACAGTGAATGAAAAAAAAAAGGAGGCGAAGCGCAGTGCAGGCCTGAGCGCCCAAGATTCCGGAGGAGGCAGGCGCTCGCGACGCGGACAAATGTGACAGCCGAGGCGGATACGAAATCGCGCAACACAAATAGAGCGAAACCAGAAACGCTCGCGTCACAGAGACCCCTACGCGGCTGTGGCGCAGCTTGCTTGGCAGAGATTGAAAGGAAAGAAGCACCACACAGCAAATCCTTTCTTTCTTTTTCTTTCTTTCTTTCTTTCTTTCTTTCTTTCTTTCTTTCTTTCTTTCTTTCTTTTCAGTATCTCCAGCACGCTGTGATTTCAAACGCGAAGCTCCGCAGTATACGCGATAAGACACGAAATAAAGCACTGCCCTGTTTGAAAGAAGCGCAGGCCTGTATATGCCGCACAGCTCTCGCCCAATAGAATAAGAGTTAGCAAGAGCGAATGTGACGTGCGTGGATATGTCGGTAAAATAAAATAAAAGGTTTACGGCGTAGGTATGCGCTCTGTCACCAAGAAAGCGCGCATAACCTTTCCGCGGTTGTTCCCGGCTCTCGTATGTCAAATATTGTCACGTGGCCAGCTCAGGAAGTTTTTTTTTTTTTTTCCTAGTGGCTAGACGGGAGATGTCGACGGTTGCTCCCGGACAACTCTTTTTCGTTTGTTTTCTCTTTTCAAATAGTGTTGTTGTTGTTGTTGTTGTTGTTGTTGTTGTTGTTGTTGTTGTTGTTGTTGTTGTTGTTGTTGTTGTTGTTGTTGTTGTTGTTGTTGTTGTTGTTGTTGTTGTTAGGCTCCGGATGACAAGAGACGCTGTCGAATCTCGAGTATTCTGAGCGTTTGAGTTGTGTTTTTTTTTCTGTATATTTACGTGTATTGGAGTTAACGAAATTATATGTCTGAATAAACATTATGGATTTGTTTGGCCATCTGGCCTACACTTTCCGCGCGGCTCATTCACACCTGATGTGTACAGGGATTCTGAAATGATACTAGGAAAAAAATAGAAGAGTTTACGCTCTAAATACTAAAATACCACTTGGTTATCATTGCCTTGTTGCTTGGTGTAAGTGGGTATACGGGGTTTAACGTTTCTTAGCGACTCAGTTTATAAAAGAAACCGCATTGCGGGTCTCCGGATGGTCTAAACCATCCAGGGTTCCCTAACATGCACTGATATTGGACAGCACACGCGCGCCGAGCCTTTCACCTGTGAGAACGCTGCGCGGCTGGGATCGACCTCGGGTTTCACATCAGCAGCCGACGACTGTAAGTGCTGAGCCACAGCTACGAACGAAGGTCTTTTGGTAAAGAATCTAGATTAGTAATGACTACGTGGGGTTCTTCACCATGAGCCTAAAGCCAAGAACACGATCGATTATGCATTTTTCTTACTCTTTTGAAAATATGCCGGATATCACTCCTCTAACTTCCTGCTAATCAGACGTCTTGACGGAAAATGCGCGAAAAATGTGGACGAAGAGGGAAAGGAACAGCACCAAGGCATACAAACAACTAAATTTTACAGCGCAAGCTGCATACTCGTATGGCTAGGAGAAACGAAAGTACTTCCGGCAGCGGTGTCACGAGTGGTCTCCATTGGCTGTGTTAACAGTTACATCGCTCACGGCATCGTACCCAAGCACGCACGCCATTGGCTGCGTAGCGAGTGACGTCGCCCATCCCGTCGGTGGCCGTAGCGCCGGGAGTGCGCGCAACAGTTTCTCCTGAAACCTTGCACGTGTGTATGCCACCGAAAACTGTACAAGAAGGCTTGGCGGACTCGCTCGCGGGATTTCGTGCCGACCGGTTGTGCCCCCAGCCATCTCCGACGACAGCGCAGCTCTGGCCGACTGGCTCGCCCTACGCCATTTCCTGACGCCAAGAGCTCTCGCCGAGTGGTGCCCCGTCCACACACTCCTGCGACCGTGTCCATCTTTCATATATTCTCGTTATTTCCGTATGTCGCTGTCCCTGAACCACACTCTCTTTTTCCTCCTCTCTCTATCTCTTCACTTTAATCCTATTCTTTAATCCCTCCTTATCCCCATCCCTCGTGAGCTACTGTTTAGGTGTCGCACTGTGATGCAAAAAGTTACGGGGGCTCACTTTTCTCTGTTAAGAATCGCATAAAAAAGAGCGCCGAAAGTGGAAACGTGAGAGATCTCGCATTCGCCGGGCTGACGGTTGCAGTCCGGGCATGAAAACAGGCCCGAGAGGCCGAGTGCCGGCAGCAAGTGCGTACCGATAATGCGGCAGACATCCAAGTTCACCCTGAATCGCGAACGGGAATGCATGCGCCGGTGGCGAACGGATACTACAAACCACGCCGCCCAGTTCACTCGCGATGTCATGCGCTTGCAGCGTCGTTGCGGCTTCAGCGTGCTGAGTGCGAGAGCGCGCTGCCCTTTTCGGCGGGAGCTTCTCCAGTGGCTCATTGGCTTCGGCTGCGATGTCTGTGACCACCAATGGCTCGAGAACAAACGCTATGATTAACGCATTACGAAAAGTGTTTAACCGCTCGTTACACTCATCCGTGACCGCAGCCATGCGAGGCACAATGTGTGGCATGTGAAATAAACACCGTGGTAAACCCAAGCCAAACGTGTGTCCAACCTCTATAAGGAGCACGAAAATGTGACCAATAAATGTAAAAGACTTCAGCGCCACGTCGGGTTGAACCCACTGCTAAACACTCGAGCCACACGTTTCTGCTTTCGCTGGTTAACCACTTGTACGGAGTGCTTGAGCGGTGATATCTTTTAATTGAGAACACAAAAAATAAGAAGTAAGAATAGATAAACCACACTGGTGTGCTCAAGAACCAAAATATCCTACATTTGCGCATTAACATAACCTATCTCCGATTGGTGCAATGCCACGGAGGGCATGGTGACACTACTATCTTTAGTTGTTACAGTAAAATAAGCTCCAACAACCTCACAAATAGTACGTTCTTTGTACCACATAATGACACTAGTTGCTCGAAAAACTGAAAATACACGCACCTTCAGGTCAGCAGTGGAGCACCCTAATAGCTACACCACCACGTGACCGCTATATACACTTCGTAACAACACCCCTTCCGCACAACACAGGTACGGCTTTGATATACATCGACACTCACGTTGCACAACTTCAGAAGCATTGCCAGGCAAACTATATGCAATGATGCTCATCATGGATGCAGAGCGAAATCACGCATAGCTCAACTATGCATCCGGTGTCACTTTCTCGCTCGCCTATATTCGCTCTTGAGACAATTGATTTCTAGGTACAGGTACATGCAGTAAGTGCCAACTAGCTAAGCTGTGTGCTCGTTATTACATTATTAGTGATGGCGCTTCATCTTGCGCCAGTACGCGACGCCGCTGGAAGGGCCATATGGCGAGGGAAACTACGAAACAGAATGTCACAAAATACTGAAGGTCACCCGGCCACCTGTAAGCGACTTCTAATAATAATGATTTGTAGTACTTGACGGGTCAAAACTGTGCGAGAGAGAGAGAAACGTCCTTATACACAAAAGCATGGAGAATGAGGGCGTGGGAGGAACCCCTAGTCCGGGGTCCCTAGGACGACTCCAGCGACGAGTCTGGCCCGCTGTATCAGAACTCGGAGGACCTCGGCAGGTCCATCGCGGAGAGCATTATCCCACAGCTCCTCGTTACGTAAAGGGTGAAGGAAAGCAAGTAAGGGAGGAAAGATGTTTGCAGTGCACTCGATCGAGGACATGGAAGGTCGTGGGCGAATCTCAAAACCGTGAGTTGACTATGACAGACGCCGTAGTGAAGGGCTCTGAAAATTTCGAACATCTAGGGAGTTTCTTAACGCGCACTTTATATGTGCAGGGGCTTCAAACTTCGAACACGTGCAGGGGCTTCAAACCGCAATGACCGCGGTCGAATCCACAACATTTGTGTCAGCAGCCGAGCGCCATTATCACTGCTTTACCCGACCAGACGGCAAGCGACTGCCACTAGCGACCTTCTAAAGAGAAGCTCCTCGACTATTACATTTATATCTCACCGCTTTCCCCAATCACTTCACCCTTACCCAGCACGCGCCATACCACAAGATGGACAGCACACTCACTTCCAAAACACTCAAATATAGGTAAAGGCCTAACCAAACCAAGGGCTCGCTGTTTGACTCAAGCGCTCAAAGCCATAGCACCCCCCCCCCCTTTCCCCCGTTCACCTCATCGGAAAGCACCACTGCGCAGTTATCGACAGCCTCCTTTCCATGTTCATTTGCGCGTTTCATCGCCCAATCACCTTCGGTCACTGCAGGCGGGCTCTAACCGTGCTGAGTAGGCAGTGCATCTTCCCTCTCTGCCACACTTCTGTTCCCAACACCTGTTTCTTTTTCCTTCTTGTTTTTTTTTCGTTGATAGCGCACATTCGCTTAGTGCCATGACACCCCAGGAGGAATCTGAGCACGCTGCGAGGATTGCGCCGACTCGTTGTGGGCAACTAGTATGCAGCGTCAAGAGCAGGATCGCGGGAGGCTATCAGCGCTAGCTAGCTGTCGCATTCTTTTTTTTTTTCTTCCCCTCACCTATCGACTCTGTGCACTTTGAGGCACCCCGGGGTGGACTGTCCAACGGTGCTATTGTGCTCCACATGGAGCGGACGTGCACAGCGTAGGGTGCTTGAACAAGATCGTCACAAAATGGAAATTCGGGCTAGCTCACGCGTATTCATTTTCTAAAGAAAAACAATGCGCAAAAAAAACGTTAATATGAGCGATAGGGAGGACATACAGTACTGCACCCACAACTGCAAGTTTACAGGAAGGAAACAGGAACTCATAAACACAAACCATGCGTGTCAACTAAGGTAAACTTCAGAATAAGCAACTATGAAGTGATACGTTCATTAATAAAAGTTAAATTCTTAGTGTAGCATCACTGAGAGTTGGCTAACACAGAAACCATTTCACCTTCTAATGTTGTTGCTGATGATTGCGCACGGGCGGCAACAAGAAGCAGGGCGTCGTAGAAGACAAGGAAGAAGTTAGGCACGAGCAGTAGAAATAAACATGGACGTTCTTGGTGTAGGGCTCGGGTCTCGATTACGCGACATCTTTCTGGTGCCGAAACCCGGAACTGAACCAGGGACCAGGTTTTGGCATCAGAAAGATGTCACGTAATGAAGACCCGAGCCCTACACCAAGAACGTTCATGTTTATTTCTGCTGCTCGCGCCCAACTTCCTCCTCGTCTTCTACGACGCCCTGCTTCTGGTTGCCGCCCGTGCGAAATCATCAGCAACAGATGTTAAAAGCTTCTAAAACCTTTCAATTAAACTGGTCATAATGCTTAAACAAAAATGTTTATTGGTGGAAATATGATTTTTTCATGAAGTTGACCTCAGTTTACGTGCGTGGTTTCTGCTTACACGTTCATGTTTCTTTCCAATAAACTTTCAGTTGTAAGTGCAGCGCTGTGCCTCTGTTCTTTATTTCTTGTCTGCGTTTCCGTTCTTTTTGTTGCGTTTTTTTTTCAGAAAATGCTTTAAGATGCATGCTGCTTGAGAATAATTTAGTTCAAAACTTCTTCAAATAAAATTTATTTCAAAAAACGCCAGGCCTGCGCGCAACGCGCAGCACAGTCAGAGCGAAAGCTGGAAGAGCGGCCTTACAGAGCTTTCTTTTTTTTTTAACACTATTTGGAAATCTACTACAAGCACACTTGGAGGGTATCCACTACGCCATTAAATATCATATTCATTGTGTATAGAGAGGCATTCATTATGTCATCCTTCGTCATTCTTCGGAGAAGTGTGGTTGCCGCTACAAACTTGCAAGGAATGTTGTGCAATTTTTTATGCTGTGGCTGACAACGATAAAGAATTACGCCTGAAGCTTTTGTAAATGATTAATGTGGGGGGTTTAGCGTCCCAAAACACCATGTGAACATGAGAAACGCCGTAGTAGAGGGCTCCGGAAATTTCGACCACTCGGGATTGTTTAAGGTATACCCAAATCTCAGCACACAGGCCTACAGCATTTTCACCTCCATCGAAAGCCTGAAGCTTTTGTAATGAGTTGGAGCATTCGAAGACCCACTCGTTACGCAATTCGCACTGTGTGACACCTGATTGCTCCTTTGATGCTGTAAAACGCTTCATTACTCATATTTCCGCGATCGCTTTCCCGACATCAAACCTGCCTAACGCTAGTTTGGAACAGGCTTTCAAGCACCAGCGTAGCTCTGTGGTAAAAAACTAGGCTGGTACGCAGGAGATCCGGTTTCGAATCTCATTGTGTTATTGGCGTTTTGGTTTTCTTTTATTTCACGCGATAGTGGGTACAGACACCAGCGGCAACGGCGGACAACTAAGGATAACTAAGGATTGGATCCTTGTGATCTCATGACAGCTTTAGCTGTACAAGTTTCACGTGCCAAATCTTTTATATGATTACGCGGCACCCCATAGTAAGGGACGCTAAAGTAGGTTACCCGCAGCAGTGAGTGTGCTGTGTCACCGTCTCTGTAAAGCCACTACGCTGTAGCATCAGTACATTAAAGGGCTAAGTTCGTGACGTCACGCCACCGCTATATCGAGAGATCAGGAGTTGCCACATTGCCACATGGGACTGGAGGCTTTATATTTTCATATTTAGATGTCTGTCCGAACACATCGTGTGAGCGAGTTAGCGTGAGAAAGTGTAAGAAAATGCGTTATACATTGAATTTATACCCAACTGGGTATTCTCTGAAGGCGTCGTCAACGCATTCAACACGCGGTATAGGGAAAAAAAATGAAGAGGCCAGCCGGTCCAGGATCGGCCGCCATACTCGCCGTCCGTTCTTCTTCCCTACACATCATGAGAGAAATGCGCGGATGGGAAAAGGAGGGAAACAAACCCCTCGTAGGGACGCCTCTCCCCGCCTCGTGAGTGCGGCTTCATCAAAAGCAGCGCCGGCGGACGATCCATAAGCACAAACAGGCGCACCCACATTACACTCACCCCGAAGCGCCGGGCAGACAGGCTATGCCTCGTGAGCTCGAGGCCAGCGAGTAAGTCGGCCGGCGAGATCCACAACGAACCCCGGCGGCAGAGTTGCACCCGCAAGAAGAAGTGCAAGATGAAGTCATGATGCGGCGCAGTATCCCTCGCCAGCCCGCTTGACTACGCCCTCGTTTTCCTCACTCATGCACACAAACTCACTCACACGGGGCAAACAAAACAGAAGGAAAAACTGTTCGCGACGCAGCGAGCGCCCGGCAGAAGAAGCGTCACGTGATTGGATATCTATCGGGAAAGCAAGCCGGCTTTCGGCATCGACCGATGCGGCTTGCGGGCTCACCCAAGCGTGGGCAGAGCAAGCCGCTTTGCGGAACACGCGAGCTGCCTGTCGGGGCCTCTGCTGGGCCCCACGACTCCCTGCAGGACTGAAGTGGAGTGCCTGTATGCGCGGAGGCTCACGCGCTTCTGCCGTTAGGAGGAGTTGTCGGATTTCGGCAGAGTCGATGCCGTCTGGCTTGCATAAGAGGTTCTTACGAGATGTCGGCTGCCGCGGCTGAAGATTCGTCGCGTGCCGAGAGAGGTTAGTCGCGCCGTGAGTAGGCGCACGCTGGGTCCACATACATAAGGTCAGAGTGCTCGTGTTTAGGTTGTACGTTTCTGCGGAGCGCATCACGAAACACGCAAGCACAAATCGTCGTCGAAGCACCGTGACTATACTTGTATTGTGGCGCCAGGAGCAACACTCCTTTTTTCTGAAGTGGAGCTGGAGCATCATGCGGGGAAAGATTCTACCCACCGTCTTATTTCGGACACCCCACCAAGTGGATCACAGGCATATAAAAGATTAATTGTATGGGACATATTGTGCCGTTGCAAGAAGAAGAAATAGTAGAGAAAGAAATGCATGGAAGTTAACCAGAACATTTGCTACCCTACATATTGAAACAGGGTAGAGCAAATTGAATGATGGAAAGAAAAAAAAGAAAGAAAGACAGCACAAAACAAAGCACACACAGTCAGTCAAGTCCGTCCCTCTTGCATGGTACTCGGCACCTCTGTCACAGGCACTTGTTCAAATTTATTTCCATTAAGAAACTCAGAAGCACCTTCGTTCTCTTCAACTACCATGTATTTAGTCGTCGACATGTAACAACGACTTCAACCAACACCGGTCTATTGTAAAGACCCGCGAGAGTGGACAGCAGGGACTGCCTCTGGACATAATATCCCTGATAGTCGCAGAGAATGTGCTGTAGCGTCTCCTCACAACGACGGGTATAAGAAAGAGTGTTGTCGGCCATTCCAACAGAAAATGAATAAAGTTTCGTTCATGCTGCATACCCCAAGCCATAAGCGATTAAGCAGAGTGGCCTTCCTTTGGTGGAGTCCAGTTGGCAAACTGAGCTGCATGAAAAATGAAAAGCGGGGGTGGCGATTAGTCCGGTTTGTCTGTCTACTTTGTGTATACCATCAAGAAAGTATGATCTCCTGTGCAAGAACTCAAAGTTTGCAGGCAGCGTCAGACCTTTGGAAGTGGTACGATATTTTCCTGT
This sequence comes from Rhipicephalus microplus, assembly GCF_013339725.1. Lineage (NCBI taxonomy): Eukaryota > Metazoa > Arthropoda > Arachnida > Ixodida > Ixodidae > Rhipicephalus > Rhipicephalus microplus. The sequence goes on from NC_051165.1 coordinate 271,766,263, forward strand.
GGGCCTTCAGGAGCTGTTCTATAGTTGTCTTATCAGCGCATTTGTTTCCTATGACGCCGCAGAGATATGGACGCAACTGAGACATCAAAGGTGTCATTTTTATTGTGATGTATGGAGAAGACATTCATATTCTTGAATACTCGTTCGCAAACTTTTTGTTGCACACCATTGCTGAAGCGTGATGTGAGCTTGAACTAGTAAATCAAAAAATATAAAGCGGTAATTGGGGTAACCGTGCTAATTCTTCGATGGTTTGACTAAATAAATGGCCACAAATAATAATATAATGATGATGATATCATAACGATGATGTAGAAAAATAATAGCATAATGACGATGATGTTTGAAATGACGTAGTGAGTCATTTCATATCTCTCTTAACGTTTCTTTACAAAGTGGATGATCAGAATGCTTCGGTTCCTTCCACAAACATTTTTTGTTGTCCCCAGACAACTGTGATCTTTTAAGAGGACACGCGTAATTGTCGGGACGTCATATGTTTTCATTTCTGCTTATAAGTGCCTGATTTACCAAAATTAGTTTTTTTACACATCTGTTTCTTTGCTGCGTTTTGCTCGCACACACGAAGAGGACCTGCCACTTCAGTAAGCAGCTCCGTCATCGATCTCAACCCCCGGTCTCGTCGCATTGGCAGCACCAAACCTCGTGCCTCGGCATGCACTCCCTGCCGAAGCCTGTACGCGTACGCACGACCACGCGCGTCCCGTCGCTGGGACCACGAGTCCCCGGTTTCTCCCTGCTGCACCAGCCGGAATTCTCTTTTCACCTGAGCGACGAAGGAAAACTAAAACAGAACAAGAAAAGAAATAAACGCGGGAACACAAAACGAGGAGAGGCGCTTACAGATATGCAGAGAAACGAGCGCCAGAGGAAACGGGTACAGAACCTCGCATCTCCCTGGCGGTGAACCTCTCCGACGCTTACGCGCAGACGTACACCTAGATGATGAGTAAAAGCGAAGAAAAGGACGAGGAATTCAAAACGAAGAGACAGGCCTCGACCGCAGTTTTGCATGGACGCAGCAGCAGCAGCAGTACACGTGGCGACGGTGGGTCGCGCAGAGTTCTGCAGCCGAGTGAAGAAGGAACGTGCACAAAAACACAAGATGAACTCGGGCAGGAAGTGGGACCAAGTGTCCCGCGCACCTGGGCGAGACAGTTCAAAAGAGGGCACACGGCGGAGTTCCGTGGACGCCCATCACTCGCTTCTCCTCTCAGCATGGCACGGTCTGTTTATATCGCGCGCTATGGCAGGGCGACGCGGAAGGAACGAGACGAACTGCGGCGCCCCCGCGGTCCTATACCTGGCCTGTGTTTGCTGCATTCCCGGCGTCTCACTCTGCCATTCTGCTCGGTCGCTTGCGAGTTCGCTTTAATCCCGCTGCTCTCCCGGATTTCTTTTTGGGAGGCTTCGGTTTCCACTGACGGTCGTTTTGGGTTCTTCCCTAAACCACTAGGAGAACCCTTCCCCTTGCCCTATATTACTTCTTTTTTTGTGCGGCTGAAGAGAGAGAGAGTGAGAGAGAGAGAAATATTTTAATAGAGAACTGGAGAACTTTGCCTGGCTTTTCACCTGACATGCTACTCCAGGTACCAGGTGATGACTATGATACATACAGTGAAGACGGGGAAAATTGGACGAAGGAGAAGAAATACTTGTGAAGACGAGGAACTCTTTGGGACTTCCTCGTCGGCGGCGATGGAAAACACGCGTTCTCAAGTTACAGGAACGTGGACAGGATGAAGAGGGAACCGCCGTAGGAGTGTGCGTACACGTTTTTCCGTTTGCAGGTGACTGCGGTTTGCGCCAGTAGATTTTTCCGTGTCGCGGCTGGCGCGTAAACATCGCTCCGACAACTCGATATGCTTACAGGCTCTAGAGGTAGCACGCGCTTCAAGTGGACGACGGAAAGAAGTGAATGCACTACTCATGATTGTCGCCTAAGACATGTTAATATACAAGATGTCCCACATAACCTGAGCCAAAAATTTGAAAGTGAAAGTCACTTAGGAGGCGAATTGAACTTAACGCATACTACTCGAACGACCTGTAAGTGCTCAGGCTAATTTTTATTTCTCCCCATACTAATTAATTAATAATTCTTAATTACCTACTTTTGAATTATGGGCCGGAAGCCCAAAATATGAACACTGAGATCTAGAGCACTTTCAGAAACCACTGACTAAATTGTTTCCTGTACGATACTTTTGGCGATGTTATTTTTTCCACGTTGTAAAAAAAGCCCGCTAAACGTGAAAAAAAAAAAAGCCGTGTGACGGATCACGATTGCACTGCTACAGTGCTGCTATAGGCTTTTTTTACAACGCGGAAAAAATAACAGTGCTAGACGTATCGTATACAGGAAACACTTTTGTCGGTGGTTTCATAAAGTGCTCTACATCTCAGCATTCGTATTTTGGGTTTCCAGCCCATGATTCAAAAATAGGTAATTAAGAATCATTAATTAATTAGTATGGGGAGAAATAAAAAATAGCCTGAGCACCTACAGGCTAGTGCAAGTAGTGCGCGTTTGGTTCAATTCGCCACTGAAGTGTCTTTCATTTTCAAATTCTTGGCTCAAGTTATGTGGGACCCCCTGTATATGCCTCCGCATACGTCCTCTAAATTACGTATAATCGTTCTTGATTCGGAGCAGTGGCCCACAAGAAGCGAGTAACCAACGCGCTGGCGGGGGAAGTGGCTTCCGGGTATGAAACACGTACACTGTGACTTACACCCCAGCAGTGTTCTATATGCGTGACTGCATAATACAATGAAAATTATAAGACACGTCGTTCAGGTAAAATAATGAGGTGATTTTTATACACATGGCGTGAAAATGTGCTCATTGTGGCTACATGTGTGTTTTTATACATGGCATCTTGCACAGGCGTGCCCAGGGTACTCCTTCAGGGGGAATCCATGTCTGCTCACAGTCCCTTCTCCTTCCTTTGATTGAGTCATGAGGAAAACAAGCTCCGCAATGGATGCAAAAATAAAAATGAAGAACTCTCAGAAAGGTCTGCCATTGCTCCCAGCTAGGCTTTCCGCGCTAAAAGTAGAAAGAAACAGTACACGTACTGACAAAAATGTGTTGCACCAAACTTTTTTCTTATGGGAACATTTTAGCCAATCACGATGCGGGACATATCATTAGCGAATCCGGCTCACCAATGAGGAAGCCCCTTACATAGAAGTATTGATAACTGGGGCTGAGTTATTTGAATGCAACCACAGGAGTTTGTGGTCACCATTATATTTAAAACATGACGTGACAAGCCGGACTGAGTAACGGTATGGGGCTCTGGCACCTTCGTCGGCGTGTCCCAATGCGACAGCCCCATGGGAGTTCCCGATATCTTTGACCAGAACGCACTAAATAAGAAAATAGAAGTTTTCTGATTTTGATGAGATCGGCAGTTTTCCATTGCTTGCCATCCTGACATAGCAGCTGTATCTCTGTCAAACATCTTCGCGCTGGCCGTGTTTCATTGAAACGAGGTTCGCAGACTATGGCGCAACAGACCTTGCTTGTGAGTTACATGAGCTTTTTTTTTTTCCTCAGTCGAGAATAATAAAATTAACTTCAAGTTACATGATATTTAGGTTGAAGCAGTATAGAAATACCGATAAAGCTAGTAGCTTCAAAAGTAAGCTTCTCTGAAGTTTTTTTTTTTTTTCAGCGCATATTAAACTGTTGTCATTTTGAAGGCGCGCCTGGCAGTACACGTCATGGACGCACTCAGCCGCGATCGCGATGAAGTGAGCGATAAACATTTAATTGCGCACTCGGGCAAGCTTGATATTTCAGTCGTTTTTCTTCTTTGTACACAAGGTACGGTAACAATACAGGCTCTGCTTCTGGTTAGCCTCCCAGTCTTTTCTTTAGCACATTATCTCTCTCTCTCTTTCTTTCTCCTTCGTCTTTAAGCATGAACGCCTCACACGAGAAGACAAGAAGTTTCCAAAGTTCACGTACGGATGCTAACTCTATTAACATGCCTCAGCAAGGATAGCATAGCTTTGAAGACTATTCCAATTCTAGGCAGAATCAGAGACAGTCTACGTTGACAATTTAAAGGACAGCATCGATGCCGAGTCGTCCTGGTCATAGAACACGACTGAAAATGCGGCGCCGCCTTGTGCCTACAAACTCAGAACAACACATATAATACTCTTATTTCTATTATTTCGTGTTCAAGCAGGTGAAAAAGTAAATTTAGCTTACATTAGGCGCGTACCAAATGATATCTACATCTTCCGTTGAGTAGGTGACCTTTCAGGAGAGTTTTAAAGCCTTCTGTTACTTCTGTTTAGCCGCCATTCTGTTTGGACAGCGTAGTAGGCTACATAGGCTTTTTAAAGGCTTTGTTTGATGTTTATTATTGGTGTAATGGTAATACAAAACATGAAGGAGATCTTCCCGAACTCTGAAGACTTAATGGGGACTCACAATAAAAAAAGCTACAAAAAACAATTGAAACGCGAATGACAAGACAGCGTAGAGCCAATTGGACTCTGTTACACAAAAGGTAAAGAAAGAAAGCAAACAATTAAACTATAATATTAATAATAAATACAACATCCAAGAACAATACAAACTGTACATCAACATTCAGTTAGGACAAAATTGAATAACTTATAATGAAAGAAGATATGATTTCAAAGGTTTTTTTAATGTACATGTTACATAGAGAGCCCAGTTTCGATTGAAAGAAGGTTAGTAACGAAATGGCTGTGAATTATAATGCTGTTGTGCCGTAGTTAGCGCAAACTCGAGGTAGTATAAACTTCCTTCCGATGGGAAACATGCATGGTTAGCATTTTTCAGTTAGTCACATCTGAGGAGATCGAAAGCACGGTTTATTTTTTTCTCAAAAAGAAACCCATACAATCGACTTGAAATAACCGTTACTAATACATTCAATATGAATGATTCCACGAGAGATCGACACGGGTCCAAAAGTTGATATTTTAGATTTCATTGAGTATCTTATATTTCGTGTACCTCTCACCAGGTAGCCCGAAAGTCAACTTCGTTTTATGATTAACGGCATAACTTACGATAAAAAAAAAATATCAAACATCACCAACACGGAGGCACCAATTTCATCACCTGTCATTTTCGAAAATTGAAGATGCTATAAAAAGACAAATATTTTTGTTTTAAGGAAGATATTTTTTACCTGAAATGTATGTCTAATGAAGAATGAATTCATACGGTTTCAAGTTTGCAGACCTTAAAAAAATAGCTTTTAAAAATGTCTAATTTTGCGACAGTTTAAAATAAGTTACGTATTCGCCCCCTTTTTTTTCTCCAAAAGTAATGCAAGCAGCGTTTTCTAACTTGACACGTTTTAAGAATATAGTGTGTTCATTAGGTACATAAATTATTGTTGCCGTAGGGCAAATGGAATTTTTTATATATTGCCTCAAAATTTTCATATTGGCAAAAGTGTACTCTACTGAAATTTGAATAATAAAAAAACCATCTTCGATTTTTCTTAAAATCTCGTAATTAGACAACCGAAGGCTATCATAGAGTAATATAGAAAAACATGTTGCATTATTTTGTTTTTAGCGACAATATTCGTGGTACAAATCAGAGCTTTTCGAGAATGCTCTGATAAGTTGAGAAATCTAGAAATCGGAACGGAAAAGCGGCAATAAGCTTCAAACGCGAGTAAACGTGACCGCATTTGGTGAGGAAAGGCTGTTTTAGCAGATAGGAGTGACTATTTTGAACACGATATTCTACAGTATCTGAATTCACTCTTATACGTAGAGCACTGAGACTTTTAATATGTGGTGCCTCTCCATTACTGACACACAGATGGAGCTGCTGTGACCGCCATGTGTTTGCAACACGTTGGGTAAGAGAATTGAATGTTGAATGAGTTCATAAACGATTAATAACAATTTTTTATCATTTGGGGCACTAAGACTGCCGCATTAGACTGAAGAACACGTTTTAGGGCAAGTTGTCATCCGTCGTCTGCTCTACAGATGAATTGCTCTGCGCCGCATCTTGGAGGTAATGCATTAGATCATATGGTTCAAAGTAGGGACAAAGATTACGCCTCCCAAAATTCTATCGACAAAAACATTGTGAAATTCATTTTGCCGTACTATACTTCGGTTTTGCATTCGCACTGCGGATACTTGCGCATGCTGTTTTACGTCTGCTCTCATTAAAGGTGAGAGACATAGGAACAGACGACAGATAGATCACTTTCGTGCTGCTGGTTTCACGCATAGTTGCATTGCCAGTAATTTGAGCCTCAAGGAGCGTGACGATGGCTCACCACTTCAGCCGGGATAGAGTGTTTTGTTCAGATTACCTCATGTTGCATAAAAAGAAAGTACCTTATCAAATAAACTTTCGCAAGGTCGAAGACATCGGCCTGTTTGCCCTCCAGAAGCTTTTGCCGAAAGCTGCCCGCCATGCACATAACAACGACCGCGTCTGCCAGAACTGCTTCAGACGCCTCAGAGATATGCTGTCTTCGTCTAATGGCTTCTCAGCTGAAACAGCTGATGAGTTTTTTGCCGGAAGAAGAAAAAGGCAGGAGTCAAGAGCGGTGCGTAAACACGCCTGAAGCATTGTCACATATGCGACTGGAGAAGCTGCATGCGCGAAATAGCAAAGTTCATGCAGAGCCAAGACAACTTAGCAGCAATTCTACAGTAACAGTGAAATGCCACCGTAACGTGTGTAACCACCACTTTCAACCATCAGATCTAAAATGCAGTGTGTCTGCCCAGTGGTTCAAGTACTTCAAGCAAGCCTATGAAGCGTGTTCTTCGTATCAAGAGCACATGCGTTTGTTGACACTGTTGCCGAGCGATATAGAGCGCCGAAAACTCCAAGCGCTTATACCAAACTTGTCAGCTTACATGATATACAGATCCCGATGCTGGCGCGCAAAACACGGGATATGGTTAGCACCAAATGCGGTAAAAATGACACGGCTGAACCCAATGGACGTCCAGGCAGCTATGGTTTACTACTCCAAAGGTGAGTATAGCTACTCTCGGCAGAGTCCCAACAAAAAAGATGTAGTATCTGTTATCATTGACGGAAAAAAGGAGCTTGTTTCGAAAAGGTTTACGACCTGTTCGGTGTGACAGGCTTACCGTCTCTTTAGAGAAGCTAATCCGAACACGTCTATTGGGCTCTCAAAGTTTTATTCACTGAGGCCGAAGTGGGTTTTACTTGCACCACATCAAGAAGTGTGCCTTTGTATATACTGTGCTAATGCCACGGAGTGTGTTTCTGCCCTACAAGACGTCACCGATGGTGCCTACACGGCGGACTTCTTGAAAGAACTATATGTCTTTGCAGCTCCCCTACAAGTGATTGTTTTTTAGGCAATTGTGACGATTGTGCTAAGGAGGACGCTCTGACAGCCACATGTTTAGGAATCCCTGCAGATATTGAGCTAGCCTATGCAGTATGGAAAAATGGCGATCTAGTAAAAAAACAGCCCAGGCAGGTACTTTTCTGCGAGAGCTAAGTCTGATTCGTGAAGTGGATTACCCATGATTACATAAGATACATTCAAGAATCAGCAATGCGCCTGGCGAAAGAGAACCAAGAAAAAGAATCTTGCATTTTTCACTTTGATTTCGCCGAAAATTGGACAGCCATTTTACTGATTGAGGTACAGTCGTATCACTGGCACAAAAGACAGATGTCTATATTCACGTGTGTCGTCACAAGGAATCAATCAATTCAAAGTTTTGCCGTCGTCAGTGATGCCACATGCCATGATGCTGCACATGCCTGTTTTGCTCTACAAATAATCCACAACTATATGAAGGAACAACTTAAGCCTGACACGCATGTTACTTATGTTTCTGATGGTGCATGCAGTCACTTCAAAAACAAGTACCAGTTGTTCGAGTTATGTCAGAAAGATCATATATCAACAAAGTAGATTTTTTCGGCCACAGGACATGGCAAGAACTCTTGTGACGGCATTGGTGGCCTACTATAGCATCAGGCTACGCTCTACAACCTCAAAGCGGCAAGCTCAGCTGTGATTATGTCAGCATCTTAAATGGTGGCACAAATGAGCGCGAAGCTCGAGAATGTCAAGCTGCTGTGTGCAAATGCAGACGAGCTAGAAACATTCCGCCAGTTTAAGAAGAGCCAGTGGAAATTGTTGCCACGTGTTCCAGGCATACGTTCTAGGCATGTTTGGCGAAGCACATCTGAGGGCACTGATCGTGGTCGTGTTTTGTTAGCGTCACGTACTGCTAAGTGTGATCTGCAAAAGATGCAGCCATTTTGAGCGCATCTCTTGTTTCACGCAGTCACCACCAAAATACCAGTCAGGGTACTTCAAGCGCATATGCTTTTTCTAGCGAGACCCAACACTTGCGTTGGAACATTTTCATGTGTGAGTTTATCTGCAAATATAGACATGTTTTGCCACTGAGTTACAGTGTCGAAGATTTCCTTCATTAGAGCTGTGTTATCAGGAGCATAAATGCGCCTTCATGGGTACGTATTTGTCACAGTGGCAAAACAGCCTTTCTTCACTAAATGCGGTCACGTTTACTCGCGTTTGAAGCTTATTGCCTCTTTTCCGTTCTGATTTCTAGATTTCTCAACTTATCAGCGCATTCTCGAAAAGCTCTGATTTGTACCACGAATATTGTCACTAAAAACAAAATAATGCAACATGTTTTTCTATATTACTGTATGATGGCCTTCGGTTGTCTATTTACAAGATTTTAAGAAAAATCGAAGATGGGTTTTTTAATATTCAAATTTCAGTGGAGTACACTTTTGCCAATATTAGAAATTTGAGGCAATATATAGAAAATTACATTTACCCTACGGCAACACTAATTTATGTACCTAATGAACACACTATATCCTTAAAACTTGTCAAGTTTGAAAACGCTGCTTGCATTACTTTCAGAGAAAAAAAAAGGGGGGGGGGGGAATACGTAACTTATTTTAAACTGTCGCAAAATTAGACATTTTTAAAAGCTATTTTCTTAAGGTCTGCAAACTTGAAACCATATGAATTCATTCTTCCTTAGACATACATTTCAGGTAAAAAATATCTCCTTTGAAACAAAAATATTTGTCTTTTTATAGCATCTGCGATTTTCGAAAATGACAGGTGACGAAGTTGGTGCCTCCGTGTTGGTGAAGTTTGATATTTTTTTTCTCGTAAGTTATGCCGTTAATATTAAAACGAAGTTGACTTTCGGGCTACCTGGTGAGAGGTGCACGAAATATAAAATATTCAATGAAATCTAAAATATCAACTTTTGGACCCGTGTCGATCTCTCGTGGAATCACCGATATTATATTTTCCAACTAATGAAACAGCGTTAGAACAGCGGCAACTGATAGCGATGTGACGAATTGATTGGTTCTCAATGTGTTGCACTGATGAAATGGGCGAATTATGTGTTCGCCCAGGTAGTTATGCTGTAGCAAAAATGACTATGAATAAATGAGAAGTATAACGATAATAATTTATTAGTAAAAATGTAGCCTAGCTTTAATTAGCGCATGAATACCCAACGCAGTAGTTTTCGTAATATCTGTAATATGTAATCCACAATTAGGCTTTGCATCTAAACATATTCCGAGCAAAGAACAGTATCACGAGCGTTAATAGTATTAGGATACCATCGTTATTGCCGCAGGAGTTAAATAAAAGCTTTGGACATGTTCTAACGATCGTAAACTGTGTTTTCGAGGGGTTTATAGTTAGGCCATTGTTTTTAATTCCTATATGACTACATTGTTGAGCAGAGTTTTCTTATAAATATTTTGTCTGGGCCAAGCTGTGTGTTTACCCGGCTTCAAAAGACCATAAATCAATCTTTAGAAGGCTGCTGTCTGCCTATAGTTGTCCATTCACTCACCTATAGGGGTGGGTGTTGCACAAGACCATAAGCCTATATGTAAAGCGTAATATTACGGCATACTAACGAATGCCCGCCTGGACATCAGCCTTGATTGGCCAGTGAACGACGTCGGTGCCACTTAACATAAGTCCTCGAGATGGTCGCGGAATACTTACTACACATACGCTTCGGCCGCTCAGTTGAAGGAGGCTGGCTGTCCGCCAGTAATATCACACTGTGGGAAAGTTGAGTGGAACTTCGAGAAACCGCAAAACACCAACAAAGTCGCTTGACCTACATTCCCGCTTCATTCGTCATTGGATTCAATATTGTCTTCTATAACTAGTCGCCGTCAAGCCATCAGAGCGTTTCCGAAACAAAGCGCGGCGCAGAAACGACCATTTTGAATCGCCGTGATACGCTAGCGACGAACACACCAAAAAGCCAAATAGACATCAAATTGAACAAAAGAATGCTATAGCCAACCTATGGCTTCCGAGTCAGCAAAAGCGAACAAGGCGGCGGGTCTTTAAAAAAACGAGCCACGTCAAGATCGGCGACGTCAAAGGAAGACAAAATAGGCGACATCCGCCGCGTATACGTCTCATGTCGAGCGCGGTCCAGTCGAGGACATAGCTTCATTGGGCGAGCACCGAACGATTGTATCGTTGCCTTGTATGGGAGACGAACATAAATGAATAATATCGAAAAAAAAGGGAAGAAAATCGGAGCAGTACGAGCAATACGGTGCGGTTTCAGCAGTGCCATGCCGTCGGCGAAATTTGGTCCGGACGAGGACGATATGTCGCCGTGTACGATGGCCGAAAAACAAAGCGTCACGTGTGTTGCGGGAAAAAAAGAAATGATTGTTGCGGCTATGTAGGAAAGCACTTTAGAGGAGGGAGGGGGGGGGGGAAGCCACGACGACGAAGAAGGGATGATCAAATAAAGATACCAACAACGAAACAAACTTCGACGCTGGGCAAGAACACATCTCGCATCTAGAAAGCGGAAAGGAATAGACGGAGGGATATAAAGATTGCTGAGGTGAGGAGGGGAGAGAGGAGGGCGCGCTTTCTTCCTCCCGATGTCGGTGAGCATGGCTTTAGGGAAGGTTAAGAAATGAGAGAGAGAGAGAGAGAGAGAGAGAGAGAGAGAGACCCAAGAATTCGCACAGCAGCAGCAGCAGCGTTTCGCCAAGCTGCCGCTCGTTGTTCCAGATTTATGACTGCACGCTGCAGCGACCGTGGGCTCCTCTGGCGGAAAGGGGGGTGAGGAGAGGAGGAAGGAGGGGGAGGGGGCGTCATCGCTGCGGTAGAGGTACGTGGGGCACGAAGTATGGTGAAGTTGCAACTGTCGCCGTCAAAGCCATATACCGCGCCGCTCGCCAGAGCAGCCCACCATTGTGACGGCGGCCGACGTCTGCGACTGCGACGTGAGTGGCGCGCGCCGCCGCTGAAGAACCGCGCAGCGAAGCGGCCACAACTGAAGCGACGATCCTCATTGTGGTCCCCGCGGTGGGGATTGATGAATATACGCCGGAGACACGTTTCATTACTTACGGCGAACGACTTTTACGAGGCGACTTCCTGCCAACGCCGCCGAGGAATCGGGAGCTCCGTCAAGGGAGGGGAACTGGGAAGAACTCGGGTGCGGAGAACTGTTCCTCCTCCTCCCCCGTATATGGCAAAGTGTACGCCACCGCGCGTATTGTGTATCTCCTACGTGTGCGCTTCATTTTTTAGCAAAATTCAGTATAGGATACAACGCGAATAAGCCCACGAAAAAAATATATAGGGAGACTGAGAGGGCAGCGTCGGGAGCGTCGCGCCGGACAGAAAGAGGAGAAGGGTGGCCTCGAAACCGATTGGAGCGGGCAGAAACTCATCAGTTCGTTGGCTGAGCGGTGGATGCTCCACGCTGCCGCGCTGTGCCTTAGCTCTGTACGCGAGAGATCGTAACGAACGATGCTGGACAGACACAAAAGGACGTCAGAAAGTATTGCGCCACGTCTTCCAGGAACCCGCAGAGTATATATATATATATATACGGTTCTAAATAACGGCAAACGTGCAAACGACAGTCGGTGCATGCGCACTCTTTTTCGGACCAACAACAACAAGTTTGCGGCCTTGTTGCACCATCTGAGAGGGGCGGGCGGAGGTATACATATACGATAAACGCGACACAAATGCTGTACGCAAAAAGTATTTTTTTTTTCAGAGTTCTCTCAACAAACCGCGGGTTATAAAAGAGCCATCGGGTCGGGCGCATTGCGCTACAGCTAAAATCCCAGCCATACTGAGCGCTGGACAATGCGAAAAAGTCGCGTTAAAGTCGTCGACCTCTATTTTGGAACGAATCTGCCCGTGTGGCAAGGGCATGTGCGACTGAAAGAGAAACGGTGAAAGAAACAAACAAACAAACAAAAAAGTCTGACAGTAACGAAAAGCGATTGGCTGCGGACAATGTAAAAGGGGCTTGACGAAATAGCATGCAGAGGCGAATAAGAGAAACGAGATAGACCTTCGAGTTGAACTCGAGAACGTTCGTGGAAGGGCAGACAGCACTTGCGTAGTTCAAGAAATAACGGCGTCTGTATACGCTTCAAAATGCATTGTTATCAAGCATGCCCACGAAGTGCTGCAGGTTCATAACGGGTGAAGTTTGTGCAACCCTCGCAAAATTTATTGGTGTCTCGATGATTTGCCGAAAATTTCACGGAGTGCACTCAATATCTTCGGTGTTATCTGCCTGCAAGCACAACTTTTCTAGGCTTGACTATAGAAGGCTGCAACTTCGGAAAGAAGGCACATCTGCGATGCAGCATTGATTTATCTTGCATCTTACAAGCTCTGAACATGCTTCAAAGCACGTGCTCAAAATATTGCTGTACTTCCTTGCATTCACCGTTGCCCCGCCACGGTGGTCTAGTGGCTAAGGTACTCGGCTGCTGACCCGCAGATCGCGGGAACAATCCCGGCTGTGGCGGTTGCATTTCCGATGGAGGCGGAAATGTTGTAGGCCCGTGTACTCAGATTTGGGTGCACATTAAAGAACCCCAGGTGGTCAAAATTCCGGAGCCCTCCACTACGGCGTCTCTCATAATGAAATGGTGGTTTTGGGACGTTAAGCCCCACAAATCAATCAATCAATCAATTGCATTCACCGTTTATCTCACCACTTTAAAGAGGTGACCTCCAGCTATAGCGTGCAGGTTTTAATATAGGCGCAAACAAGTTGAACAGATTATGCGGCAAGGTGGACTGCAGCGGGAGGAAGGGTGGCTGCTTCAGGGGTGGGTTGTACTGTCAAGCATATTCTTATCTATGTGTCTTGCAGTCATCCTCGTGCGCTCGACTACATTCTCATCATAGGCGTGCGAGCAAGGGTGGCTGCCCCCTTCCCCCTAACGTTACCTCAGACCATAATAAAAGGTAACTGATCCCTCTCTTCGGGAATCGGTATAACACTAAAGTAAAACGCGCCGTCACAGAGGTAGTTGATCATTAGTTGTGCGTTGTTTCACCACAAGGGCGAATGAATGAATGCTGCAGCAACAAATTCCGATGTCACGTGAACAACGACAAGCAGCTCAAAACTTGCAGCGCGCACCTCAAGCAGAAAGCACGCACCAAATGAGCACACACAGGACGAGCGGGGACAAACAACTGTAGCCCCGTCGCAGTGGTCTAGTGGCTAAGGTACTCGGCTGCTAATCCGCAAGTCGCGGGATCGAATTCCGGCTGCTACGGCTGCATTTCTGATGGAGGCGAAAATGCCTGTGTGCTCAGATTTGGGTGCACGTTAAAGAAGCCCAGGTGGTCGAAATTTCCAAAGCCCTCCACAACGGCGTCTCTCATAATCTTGCGATGGTTTTGGAACGTTAAATCCCAAATATCAATCAAATCAATCAATCGACAAACAACTGTGACAGCTCGACGCCTAAATCAGGCTGCTCAAACAGAAAGAAAGACGCACGAAACGAATACTCCTGGACGGGTGCGAGCAACTGTCACATTCCTTACTTCTTCGTGTTTGAGCAGCGCTTTGCTTTTGTGAACGTCGCAGCGATCAAAGTGACCTTCGTTCTCTCTTTACCCAGCATTACTTCAAAGCGAACTTGTGGGGGAAGTACAAGATGTACGAAGCGGCCGAATCTCGAGGTGAGCGCGCACGCGAGTGAGCGAGCACGCCTGAGAACATCTATGCGGCCGGACCTTGACCCAGCCCGGTGTGGAGACGCGCACGCATCGCAACGGGTGGGGTGGAGTGTAGCGTCGACATTAGTAAAAGCACGCGTGTTCCACGCAGTGAAATTGTCAAGCTCTGAGAACCACCAACGTTACGAGGTGTATATAAACAACTTGCCGTAAACAAGCTTAGAAACGCCCGTGTTGTAGTCTGGGGGCTTGCGTCGAGCGCTGAGGAACGAGAGGTAGCTGGTTCAACGTCCCGCATGAGGAACTTTCTGTTTGCAATTTCAGCATATATACCTTTTACAACGTTATATTCATGACAGAAATACATCGGTGGATTCGTGGTGAACTTCAAGATACAACACGTTTGTGTTAAAAGTCACAGTTTCATCGCAAGGGCGAAGCAGTGAATGCGATAGCAACAAATTAGAATGGCATGCGAATAATGGCGACAAATTACGCCCGAAAAGAACACACAGAGGACAAGAGCGAACTAACAATGTTCACAACTCGACACTTACTGCACAGCTAAAACAAAAACGACGCAAGAAACGTACTCACAGGTACAGACATGACGAGCGCGAACTAACAAGTGACTCCAGTCGTCACTTCGCTGTGTTTAAAACAGCGCTTTTTTTGGCAAACAGGGCTGCAGCAAGCGAAGTGACCTTCGTGCGCTAAGTAACTATTTAGGCGTGGAGTCTGCCGAACTTGCCATTTTCAGCCGTGAAAAGCCAGGCACCAAAGGCAAGGCCGTTGTGGAAAACACGCGATTGTTTCTACTATCATTCATGCATCAACTGGGAACTCAACCACCGGGCGAGGGGAAGGATGGGGGGGGGAGGGGCGTGCGGTGTGACTCGTGCCCCCTAATGGAGAACCCTGCGCACGTCTGTGGATGTGACATTCAAACTGAAGCGAACCTATTTTGCACTATAGTACAGAATAAGGGCAGTTGATGCTTCGTTGTTGCAAAACTTTCTGGCTCCGAGCGGGATGAAAGAACTTGCCCGAATGCCGAGAAATGCCTACGAATACACCCGGGAAGCTCAGCGCGGCGTTGGCACATGGAAAGCATAGAGAAACATATATACGTAAACAGCTGACACTCCCATAGGGGCCCTGCGGTCGAGATACTTCGCTGCTTTCAGCGCCACGAGTAGCTGGTCAGACGCGACAATGTCTTCAACATAAATAAAATAACAAAGTCATTCTTTTCTGATGTTGGGATTTGGACCCGCACCCGTATGCTCCGAAAGCGAGTGTCTTTACCACTAAGCTACACACCCATAATTGCGCAAAGTGAATAAATGTACAGTGCATCTAAACCACATGAATCCGCACTCTTTGTGCAAAACAAATACAGAAAAACAACACTTTCTAATCAGACTTTACGTATCTTTGTGGCAAAGCATGAACAGCAAAGCATGCATGGCAAGCATGCATGGCAAAGCCATGCATGCTTTTCATTTTAGCATGCATGACAAAGTCATGCATGCTAAACCGACCAACCTGTACCTATTCGCGATGCCTCGATACGCATAGACACATGATCCCTTCAGGCTTTGCACATGCCGTAATCCCTGCAGTGCCTCCATGGACATTGACTAAACCGCTGGTGTGCCTTCACATACGCGGAATTTCGCATAAGTCGCGTGTTTCTTGCATTGCCCTCAAGCAACTCACCTTGGCACATTTGGATGACCGGTACAGCGACTGTGTGCACATTTACACCGATGGATCTGTAACTTCGTCCGCCTCAGCTGCCGCCTTCGTGATCCCTCAACTCGGTATTTCCCGACAGTACAAATTAGATCACAGGTCATCTTCGACAGATGCAAAACTTGTTGCTATACAGGAAGCCATAAACTTTGTGAACGACCAAGCACCGCGTAAATGGACGATTCTGTCCGATGCAAAATCAGCGCTTCAAACTATCCATTCTTTCTCAAGAAGAGGCCAATTTTATAAGTTAGCGTAAGGAATCGTCCAAGCATTTGACCTAACACACAAGACTGGTCACTTGATTACACTCCAATGGATTCCGGGACACTGCGGCCTGGTTGGCAACGAAACAGCCGATAGCGAAGCAAGGGCGGCAGTATACAACGCTCCTATGTACGCCCAAGTACCATATTCGCGAAGTGACGTCAACACATTGTTTAGATCGTTCATGCGCGAATGTGCTGCCACTTACTGGTCGCTACCAGATCACCAAAACAAGCGTCTGCGTGAAACAGACCCCGGTATGACTTTTCGTCTTCCAGATAAAATCAGCCAAAGACATGCTAATATACTGCACCGGATTCGCCTGGGCGTCGCCTTCACTCGCCACTACATTCACCTAATCGGCCGTGCGGACAGCCCGGATTGTGAACGCTGCCAAGTGCGCGAAACGATAGCTCACATATTTTGTGACTGTGCATTATACGTGGCGCAAAGAAAAATGCTAACTGCAACGTTGGCAAGCATCGGGCGAACGCCATTGAGTGAAAGCCACATCTTGTCAGCAATGAACGACCAAACAGTGTCAAAAACTACTACAAAAGCTGTTTTAGATTTTCTAAAAAGCACTGGACTAGATACTAGACTGTAGGGTACTATGCTAAGTGGCTACTGTACATACGCACCACCTCTTCTTGTCCTCATCATCACCCTTCATCTCTCTTTCCTTCCCCCTTTCCTTATCTCCTGTGTATAGTAGCAGGCTAGAGCGAACTAGCTCAGGCCGACCCCTCTGCCTTTTAATAAATTCTCACTCACTCACTTCGTGTAGTTATCAAATTTATGAAACCACGTGCCGCAAACATGCAGTGACACCCGATTTGTGACAGCGAGTCCACAGGTGGCCTCTTTAAGTTCTGTTCGCGCATTATGTCATGATGTCCTTTCGCTCTATTATTTCGAACTCCGCTCAATTCAAACAGTATTATATATCATCATGAGCTGTATAGTCCTCTTCGAGTTCGAACAAACGAGATTTTACGGCATTGTATTTCCAACTTTTGTTTATATGACAATCTTTTGTACACAATGTGTTGGTTCAGTCCTTATACCACTTATGGTGTAAGGTGGCATTTATACAGCATTTACACAGCATCGGCTGTATAAATGTTATACGTGGCATTTATACAGCATCGGCTACCGACTGGGGCTCTGCTCTAAGGCATTGGAACATACACTAACAGCTAGCTTCGGGCTGTCCAGAGAGCCCCCGAGGCTGCGGTAAGTATCGGCTTGACTGCCCCGTCGTGAGAGTGGTCCGCCATCATCTAGAGCACTTACGTTCGGTCTTTTCCTCAATAAGGTTTTTACCAAACCAGACGAACGGCGCTGTTTACGCGACACGTTCCACCACAAGCCAAGCATGTATTCGCCTATACGTAGACGCGAGCTATGATACAGAGCATGCGCGAACTAAACGATGCAGAGTTCGAACAGCATCGCAAACGCTGCCTCGTTAATTTAAAGCTCCGCTAAGCTCGGCGTTTTCTGTGGTGTCTGACACTATTGAGCAATCCATGTTTGGTTGAGCTGAGCTCCAGACATGAGCATCGCAGTAGTTCAGAAACAATATGAACGAGGGAGTCTGTTGAGACATATTATTACTGTTAGCAGCTCTGTATATGACATATTTTATGAAAGCTTGGGTAACGTGTTTCATATCAAACAAAATGGCACTTTCGCGCCTTTTTGTGAAGCCTGCCCCGCTATCTTGCAGTTTGTACAGAATTTCAAAATGCGCGCCGCCCCGCTGCACGTGAAAAAAAATTTCACACCACCGTGCTCACCGTCCCAATATGTTTTCTTTTTTTGTCTATTTATTGTTATAATTTCGACAGTCGACTTGCCTTGGTATTACACCGGCCATGGCGCCTCGTAGCTCATGTCGTAGCTGTGTCTAAGCCACTAAGCTGTTGCGCGGCCAGCCCGAGGTCGCGGGTTCTATACCAATTAACCGCCACAACTCCATTTCATTAAGATGAACATTCGGTAACTTTTGTACGTTTCGACTTGTGTTGATGAACGCCCGCGATTTAAGTTAATTCGGAATCTCCAGCTACCAATGCGCATCGCCGTGTTGTTACGGCACGTAAAACCCTGACTTGATCTTTTAACCTTGATCATCAATTATCTTTATCATTCTAGGATGCACATGATGACATCATATAATTATGAGGACATTGTGACGCTGTCACATGGCGTCGCAAATTTCGGTCTGTGACGCCATCACCATGATTTTTCGCATCACTTCACGTTGGCGTCGGCAATTACTTCCCACGTTTAATGAAGCACCCAAGGCTTTCGCCTTAATATAGCCTTATGTTAAGAACTTCTATGAGCACTTACGATTGGGGCCTACGGGGACTGCACGCGAACGGTATAGGCAGCATAAGAACGACGGCTGTTCTTTCTGGCTTCAAGTGACTTTCAATTTTTCAAATTTATCACTTTTCTGATTGATTTGTGGAGTTTAACGTCCCAAAACCACCATATGATTATGAGAGACGCCGTAGTGAAGGGCTCCGGAAATTTTGACCACCTGGGGTTCTTTAACGTGCACCCAAATCTGAGCACACGGGCCTCGACATTTCCGCCTCCATCGGAAAATTTATCACTTCTCTCATAAGTTCAATGAACGCGTCATAAACTCAAAAATTCTGTCCGCAGCTTCATTTTGGTGTTTGAAGTTTAGGCTACCCAAAATTGTAGTGATGTAACATTCGTTCCATATTGCCGCAGAAACTACAAGCGCTGGAGTGCTTCACTCATCACTATGTGCATTGCAGGCATCGCGAACCAAAGTTACAGCCCCGCTGACAGCCCCGTTGCGACGAGCGAAGCCAACAGCACTGCACGTGTCAACCCCTGCATGCGCAAGAGCTCCGACCTAAGGTCCCTACTCCGACCTAGCGGCCAGCGGGCGTGACGGAGGGATAAAGCGAGGTTACAGCTCAGTGGTTCACGATATCGACAGGCTCGGTCTCTTTCGTCCTCGTTCGCGACTCCGCTCGACGCAGGAACGGGCGCCCAAAAGCTGGACTCTTAAAAACCTTGTCAGTTTTTGTGGCGGCAAGCTGAATACGTCGCCTCAAATACTGGATGCGTCCGTTCCACAACTTCACCTTGAATTCACTTATGAGGTCAGAGCTCTCAAAAATGTATGCACAGTAGATGACGAGGAGCGCCGTAGTGCAGAAAATTGGATCAATATTGACCGCTTGGGCTCCTCTATCTCTCGCTAAGTCATGGTAAGTGCATGTGAGGACAAAAAAAGATTATGTAGCATGATTCAAGCTTGCATTATATACGTAAAGCACTGGTTTCTTGTTTTTGATTGTTTTTTCAAAGGCAATATACAATTATATTGCGCATTGCTATATAGATTGTAGTGATTTACTGGCAAGTCTTATTTGTAGCGTGTTTGCCCTGTGAGTACACTTTCATCCATCAAGCAACGTAAAAACAGGCCAGAAATAATGAGACCGAAATACAAATCAACCTCGAATGTAAATTTCTTGCGCACTCAGAAGCTCCAAAATGGTTATCCTTGACCAAAAGTCGAAGTTTTACCATTACGCTTATCTCGACTTCAAATCATACGCAGCCACTGCACATTTGTCGTGTCGCAGATCACGGACCTGTCACTTGAAATAACGTGCTCAGACGAGCTCATGCGACACGAGCGTATGGCAGGAAAGAGCAGCTCCGCCGCCAGTGTCGCCATCTGGTTTCGGGGCAGCCATGTTTCGGAAATTCGGCGCGGTTCATGAACCCAGAAGCGGTATTTCTTGTACTCGAAGTGCCTCTTCTAATTCGGATGGAAGGCGCGGTGCAATACAGTCCATTGCATTTGTGTGGTATGTAGGCGCAGATATATAATGCGACGCACAGCTCGAAAATGAACATGAACAGCTGAACATTAAATACGGAACACGAGGATTATCGGAAACTCGGGGTAGATTCACCTCATCACACTATGCGTGCTGTTTAAATATGGCCAGCGTAATAGGCCGTGATCGATTTGAAACAGCGAATATTTGTCGCGTTTTTTTGTTTTTTTTTTGACGTTGCAATTTAAGTAAACAAGTATAAGGTCAAATTCACAGGCGAGGCACTGAACTATAGTGGCGACAGTATACGGTCATCATCTGATCCCAATTCATACTTTACGGGGTGTTAAGCGCATGGGCAAAGCCACCATATATGATTATGAGACACGCCGTAGTGAAGGACTCGTTAGGGAGCCTTACGTTTGTTATAGATGTTTCTCTCTCTCTAGAAATTTCGACCCTCTGGTGTTCTTTAACGGGAACTGACACCAGGCAATACTCATGCATCTTAACACTTGGCCTCAATCGAATTGCCCGTGATTTTCGGGTCGGCAGCCGAACTCCACAACATCACCATTTCACTGAGGCGGACTCCTCGTCACAGTTTTTACAGACCAAGGTTGTTTCTTTTTCCAACTACAGAAGCGCAAAGCTTACACAAAATGGAGTACGACAAACTGAAGGCTTACAAAATGTTTTATTAACGCACGTTAACGCACGTTAAGTCTTTTCAGAAGCCTTTGCGAGTAAGGCGTCGAAGCTTAAAGGCACCCGTATACGCCACAGACAGTTCAACACGTTGTTTGCCATTAAAGTTCAATACATCGCGGCAGTTATCAATTGGGCAGTGTGATAGAATCACAGGATGAAACGCGACCGGCTTCCTGTGGGCTCGTTGATGGCGAATTCGTGACGCCGTTCGGTCGTGTCTTTTTGGCGCTCACGACGGCAACGTCCTCGGACACTGCGCCATGCGAACCCTGCGAACTCAGCGCCATCGGGGAGGTGGTGGCCGTTCAGAGCAGACCGGCGGAGAGGCCGTTTAAAGCGAAGCACTTTAACAGCACGATAGTTATAGCGCGAGGACAGAACGACGACAAAAAAATTGCCCGCAGCTTCCCTCGGGGGAACACTGAGGAGGATGCGGAGCATATAATTGGCTAACGGGGTGTTAAAGTGCGACTTACTTGGGTCGATGGCTAAATTGGTTAACGTGGTTGTGAAATGGGGTGTTAAATTGCGACTTACTTGGGTCGATGGCTAAATTGGTTAACGTGGTTGTAGGAGGGGGTGTTAAATGAGTGAACACGTACACACGTATGCGAAAGGGTGGCGCTGGTCGAAGGGACGTCGATCATTGTGTTTGTGGATTCGTTGGAATTCATTTCACCGTGACCTTGGACGTCGACGCGCCGTACAAACCAACCGACGAGCGGCAACTGAGCGAGCGAGCGCCGACCTTGAGTATATATACAGCGCGACGGCGCATGCACTGTCAGCTGTCGAATGTTCGAGAAGGGGGAGAAGCGCAACGGCGCATGCGCGCGCGTCAGCTGCCGATGTTCTCGAAGCGCGACGGCGCATGCGCGCGCGTCAGCTGCCGATGTTCTCGAAGCGTGACGGTGCATGCGCGCTACATTATACAGCTAGCGAATGTTCGTGAAGAGGAGAAGCGCATGCGGTGTGAAGAGGAGGAAGGGTGCACAGATGGTGGGGGAGTGAAGCGCGCGCGGTGTGTAGAGGAGGAAGGGTGCACAGATGGTGGGGGAGTGAAGCGCGCGCGGTGTGTAGAGGAGGAAGGGATGCACAGATGGTGGAAGAAGGAGGAGGAAGCTTGCGGACGGCGCCGCACTACAAGCCTCGAGTATTATATGCTCCGCATCTAAAAGAAAAAAAAAGACACGAGCGCTGTAGCGCTCGTGTTCAAGAAGAATGACAAGAAGAGACAAAAAGGACACGACACGAAGGACAAAAAGAGACAAAAAAGACACGACAAGAAGGACAAAAGGAGACAGAAAAGGCACGACAAGAAGGACAAGAAGAGACAGGAAGGACACGAGTTGGAAGTTATAACTTCCAACTTGTGTCCTTCTTGTCTCTTTGTCGTCGTTCTGTCCTCGCGCTATAACTATCGTGATGTCATACCAACTGGCCCAAACTGCCACACTTTAACTGCGTCGTGACGAGCACCAGGAGCGGCAGCGTGACGCCCAGTGTCATGCTCACGAATATCATGCAGTCCATTTGCGAGGGCTTCCTGACAATTAATTACGCAACATTTTGCACAGTATAGTTATAACAATAAACTGTGACAATCGGCTCATTAATCGTATAATTGATCCGGTGCTAAAGGCGAAACCGTAAAAAACCCGAGTACAGGACGACCGCTGTGCCGTGTGCCAAGCTCATCAGAGTGATTGACAGACGTTTGTTACATTGTGACCAAATATATATACAGCCAGAACGGTCACATGACTTTTGGGATGACTGGATCATAAAAACGGGCATAGCGCTTATCTCGGTGCACATTCTCTGAAAGAGGATTGATTGATTGATTGATTGATTGGTTGGTTGGTTGATTGATTGATTGGCTGATTGATTGATTGGTTGATTGATTGATTCATAAGTGGGGTTTAACGTCCCAAAACCGCCATATGATTATGAGAGACGCCGTAGTGGAGGGCTCCGGAAATTTCGACCACCTGGTGTTATTTAACGTGCACCCAAATCTGAGCACACGGGCCTACAACATTTCCGCCTCCATCGGAAATGCAGCCGGGATTCGATCCCGTGACCAAGAGTTCGTTAGGAGAGGGGGGCCTTGAACAATGCGCACGGTCACACTGTTAACAATGTCATGACTGGCGAAAATTGCTGTTTTCAATCTGACCTTATGCAAAGTAAGTACAAGATTTATGTCTAGAGTTGCCATGAACGGGCGGAAAACTCGGCTTGGCGGTCACTATTCGTGGGACTTGCCGGATGGCGCGGTGTCTTCTCTGCGTCTTCTTTTGGCCTAAATAAAGTTTTTCATCATCATCATCATCACCACCACGGAATGCACCAATACGATGTCATAATGTGCAGGCAGTTTTTTTTTTTTTTGACGTCTTCCTCTTTAGCCTTGTATTAATCACGCAAATACTTCCACTAGCCCAACTTTCCATTCTGCTCATTTATCGTAACACGGCGAGGAAACTGGCGTAGGTGATTAAGCGACCTCGTATGTACATATTCACCATCGGCGTCGGCTTAATAACACTACGGAGTTTTCGAATAGAGGCCCCTATGAAACAACGTCTATGCCACTGCGCATGCGCGAAACCCCAGACCGCGTTGGTTTTTACATTGTGAACGCTATTCCTTGAATTCGGCGGCAGCCCCAGGGCCTGCCTCAAAGGCTTTGCGTCAGACAAACGGGACAGCACCCACTGAAATGGCGGCCCTCGGACAAGACTATAGAGTGACCAAGAATCGGTTGAGTGTCCAAAGCGCCGCACACCCTATTCGAAAACTCTTGGGGCCTCTATTCAAAAACTCCCCAAAACTCTCTGTTCATAGTGGCTGCAAGATGAAAAGAACTCGCTGTATCATCCTCCATGGTTTTCCTTTAATCGCACAAGATGGGCGAAGGAAGCTTTATCGTTCAGGTAATATTTATTTGTACCAACGTTCGAACTTTTCGACACATGTATGACGACATCATCCTTCTGTGTTCACCTGCTGGCCTGTTTGGTTCTCAGTAAGCACTCTGATAATAAATGATGAATGTAAGCAACTGTCGTGTCCTGGTGCTCTGAGTAATTCGTGAAATCTGTTTAGTAAACTTCTGACTGATCCATGTATACCTGGCGTTCCTGGCAAGCAGCAGATCTTTCACCGCAGTATTAGATGGGCATCGGTGAACCACTAAATCACTGTATTTAATTTCACGCCTTTAGAATCAGTGCTTCATTGCAATAGCGATTATATGAACAGTCTCGGCTGGTTTTTTGCCGTCA
Source organism: Rhipicephalus microplus (assembly GCF_013339725.1). Taxonomy (NCBI): domain Eukaryota; kingdom Metazoa; phylum Arthropoda; class Arachnida; order Ixodida; family Ixodidae; genus Rhipicephalus; species Rhipicephalus microplus. The sequence continues at coordinate 271,790,197 of NC_051165.1, forward strand.
CCGCCATCGGCATGCACCGTCTATGTGTACGTGTCTATATGAGAACTCAAGAAATAAAAGAAAAAAAGCCGCCCGTGCTCAGCACGCAGCTCTCCCACGCATATACTTTGCCCCGCGGATGGGACCTGGGGGGTTAGGTGCTTGTGCGCGCACTTATCCCTCGGTGGGGAGAATCGTGTGCCTTGGCCTTTCACCGGAACGATTGATTTAGCTGCCTGGGCCACAAAGGTCACTTCGCTCGCTGGGCAGGCCCCGTTTAGCGCACTTTTCAAACACAGCGAAGTAACAACTGGGATACTCGTTAGTTCGCACTCATATCTGTAGCTGCGATTATTTCATGAGTATCTTTAAAATATGCCTTGCCGTAGTGGTCTAGTGGCTAAGATACTCGGCTGCTGACCCGCAGGTCGCGGGATCGAATCCCGGCTGCGGCGGCTGCATTTCCGATGGAGGCGGAAATGTTGTAGGCCCGTGTGCTCAGATTTGGGTGCACGTTAAAGAACCCCAGGTTGTCGAAATTTCCGGAGCCCTCCACTACGGCGTCTCTCATAATCATATGGGGGTTTCGGGACGTTAAACCCCACATATTAATCAGTCAACCTTATCCTTAAAGTATAGGTCAATATAACGAAAAATTGAACAGATCAACGAAATTTTCTTTCATTTGTGTGGATAAAGCTCTAGTGTGACATCATCAGTTTCAAGGTATATGCGCGCATCTGATCCATTGTGTTTAACAGTAATGTACCTAAAAGCAGTCAAGTTCAGTCTTTGATAGCCCCACCGTAAAATTCAGCCATCTTTGCCGGTATATGAAAATTAATCAGGCTCGAGCAACCGAGGTCAAATCGGATTACGTCAGGGCGAGAGGATATGGAAACTCGAATGTTCTTTCACCAACTGTGAAGTGTATATAAGGAAATTATTTGTATTGCCCTATCCAGCGAGTTGTTCATAGCTTGTGATCCTAATTACAAGCCGTGAACTCGGCGGGAAGAGAAATAAAGACAAATGATATTGTAATCTTATAGTTTTTAGCGGGTTCTTATAGCATTATCATATCTGATGTATAATATGACAAATAAGGTTGAGCAGGATTTTCATCAACCTCATATGAGTGTGACGCTTCGAACAAAAATGAAGTCTTTTGGAAGTGAATTAGCGCGCCTCTCTTCGTCGCCAGTACGAGATCCTTGTCTTGTGTTGTGTGCTAGATGTCCTGGTAAATAGTGATCCATTGTATGCATATCGTACGGCTATACTGACGAATGCCAGCGACGTCAACATCGTCGGTAGCCTGGGTATAGTCTTGGTACCTTAGTGCGGTGGCCGCGCCTGTGAAAGAGGGCCGTTGCCGGGCGCGTCGGCCTTGTGTGGTGTAGCCCCGCAGCCGCGATCGGTGACTCCGTGGTAGCCTCGAGCCGCGAGTCGAGCGCTTTGTCGACTGTCACCACGCAGGGTGAACGAGCGAGATTCTACAGGACAGCGCTGTCACCGCCCATGCTAAAGTAAGGGGAGAAAACCTACCCCATGTGCTTCGGCGGTGATCTTACGTAGACTACGAAACTTCTAACGAATCCTCGCTTCGTTTTCTTGTTATTGCTCCTCGTCAATGGCTCATACCCACTGCGGAAGACTGGCCAAGAAGCAGACGATTTTACATCATCATTATAAGCATCAAGTGTAACACTCTGAATGCTCTATTTTTTCGAGCATCTAACTCATTCCGCGGCAGAAAGACTTCCTCAACCACCGCACCAATCGATGGTCATGCCCAGGAAATCAGCCGATCCAAACTAGTACTGCTTATAGCATCAATGATCTCAGAGCGAAAGAAAAGAATGTGGAGATGGCGAGGGTATACATATATCTCTCGGTGAGCACTGGTATACTCTTAGAACTGTTTATACCACCTATTTTGCCACAAACAGTGCACGCGCAAACCTCAACAAAAGCTCCCAGATTTTCTACCTTTTTTCTCGCAATGGGGCTTTCCCTCCGGACGCGGCCGATTTGATCGAATATGCAGAAACCTAATACTCGCAGTGGTCTGCCTTCTTTTTGTTCTCCCTCTCCCTCTGCACTCCCTCTCACCGGCAAGTTGGTGGCGGCCAATCAGGTGCATAATGCAGTTAGCGCCTGTCTCTCGCACACACACGATCCTCTCTCGGCGCAGTTTTGCCTGCCTTCGAGCGTTTAGGTACACCCGAGATGTAGGTGACTACGTTTTGTTTGTTTCCTTTGTCCTCCCCCCCCCCCCCCCCAGTGTTGCTTTCTTGTCACGCCCTGCAGGGCAAAAAGTGTGGCTGCCTCACGATGTGGGAGGTTTGAACCAGCACCATCCTGGAAGAAATGTAAGCAGAGACCAGCAGGCCGGCACTCCTAAGATGGATGGCCTCGGAGGCCTCCTCCCCCTCTAAGCGTGCGCCACGTGAACGTGACAGATGTTGGTTGCAGAGCCAGCGCAAGGGCCGCACAGACGATGCTGCTCTTGGAGCATTTAGCGCGCACGCTTTTAGCTCGCGCGGTTTCCGGATCTTCGAGCTTGCCGGCGACATTTGACGACGGAGTCTATACGGACCGCCACCCGCACTCGCACGGCAGGAGCGCGCTTTCTTGCTTATCGCTTTGGTACATATTGCCCTGCGATGCAGTTTGCAAGTGTCATAAGATGGACGGGAAAGAGTGAATGGACGTTTAAACGTTTAATAGAACAGCCTCTCTCCTGGCTTGGCTGTCTTGATCCGCGGATAGATGATTTGAACGAAATTAAGAGGTAAGCAATACGAAATAAAAGCAGACAGAAAAGAAAAAAAAGAAATCGCAGATGAGAAAATACATTCGCGTCACTAAAGTTTGTGTCCTTTGAGACATTGCGCTCATGCACGGGCCCCATGGGCTGATCTCTAATATAATTTTGGATAATATATCAAAATTTTTTTTCGATTGGAGGAGGGGGATTCGACCTACACCTTTATGTATGCTCGTGTGCTATTTTAAAAGATTGCGCTGGTATACTTACAAAATGCTAAAGTTTCAAAAGGGGGTGGAACCTTCCCCCTATGCCACGAACACACACCACACATGCATGACAAGAAAAAAAATACGACAGATCGTCTTCTTGTGTTTTGGAATGGTGGTCTCGATAAACATAGAGCGTGGCATATAAAGTTTAAACCTAAAAACACGAGTACAAATGACCATATTCATTATGTCTTCTGCGCCGTTATGAGTCATGGCAGGCGTATTCTTTTTTTTTTTTTTTTCGAACAGCATATTGGACCAACAACGAAAACAGTCGAGTATACGGTGATTTTCTCTATGCACAGTAAACAGTTATGCACGGCTTATTGTCTCAATTGGTGTCTTTATTGCTTTAAATTGAGCCCCAGTACTCAACGCTTATCTGACTCCCTATTGAGCAACTTTTCCGTCTTGTTATATTCGTTTTTTTTTTCTTGTAACTAATCGATCGGCCGATAAACATTACGCAGTCGAACCAGGATATATCTAATTATTCTTTACGTCGAACAGGTTTAACGTCACGTACGTAGGAAACCTCGCGCACAATTATATAACTTATATCAAAGAAAGTACTGATGATGATATGTGGGGTTTAACGTCTTAAAAGCAACCATGGGGTTATGAGAGACGCCGTGTAGTGGAGGGCTCCGGAAATTTTTACTACTTGGGGTTCTTTAACGTTCACCCAAATGTGAGCTCACGGGCCTACACCATTTTCGCCTCCATCGAAAGCAGGAAAGAAAACAACAGCGGTAAAGAAGCAAGTATGACGAAGAAATGGAAACCACGGGACAAGCGCCGACTGCCAACTGGATGCTTATCACAAGAAAACCGGCCTTTTATACACTCTAGTGAACAACATGCGCACATCAGACACACTCTTATCACAATTACAATCTTTTTTCAAGAAGTCCATTTCGTTGCCCGATTTAGGACGAAAAAATTTAAGGTGGTCGACTGGGACGTTTTCCGCAAAGTCAGAGCTGAGAGAGCATGGACGACCGGGACAGATTTTGAAGGATGGTACAAAGGAATCAGAGATGACGCCAAGGCAGCGACCAAGGAAGTCGTCACTAACCTCGACATTGAAAACATCGACAGCAGGTTGACCCACCTACTAGAAGCCGAGCACGCCCTACTCACGAGTTGGAAGGGGCGGAAGCGTAACAGGAGGCTACGCAAGAAGATTTCAGAGGCTAACAGGGCGATCAAGGAGCACTGCAAAACCCTGTGTAAACAACAATGGTATGAGCTCGGCGAGAGCATCGAGGGTCAACTCAGATCGGAGAAGAGCTGGGCTTTTCTCAAACACCTTCTCGATCAGGGCAGCACCAGGTCCAGCCAGAGACGATCCCTCGCGCGAGCCATCCATCTTGCTACTGACTCTACCCCGGACGAATTGGTTGTCAACAAGCTTATAGACAAGTATCTGGAGGGTTGCGGATAGCTCTCCACCCACACAGTTTCCGGACTACGCGGGGTGTGACGTGCCGGAATTGGACCAGGACTTTACTGTGGCCGAGATCCGACAGGCTCTCTTTTTCCTAAATGCCAAATCCGCCCATGGCCCTGACGGCATAACTAATAAGATGCCCAAGAACCTTGATGATGACTCCATCAAATTCCTCTCAGAAAAGATCAATGAGGTATGGCGCTGTGGGGAGGTCCCCGCACAGTGGAAAACGGCCTACATGGTACTAATCCCGAAACCTGGTAAAGCACCTGGAATAGATAATCTAAGACCGATTTCTTTCACTTCCTGTGTCAGTAAGGTCGCAAAGCATGCCCTTCTGAACCGACTCAAGGTGCTCCTCGAGACCAATGACATGTACACCCACAATATGATTGGTTTCAGAGCTGGCCTCTCCACACAGGATGCCATGAAGCTGATAAAGCATCAGATCATCGACCGTAGCACAGGAGATACCAGAGCCATCCTTGCATTAGACCTGGAGAAGGCTTTCGACAACGTTTCTCACGAATTAATTCTCCAGTCTATTGCCAGCCTAGGGCTAGGGAAGAGGGTCTACGACTTCGTGAGATCCTTTCTTTACCAGAGAACTACCAAGCTCAAGATCGAAGGGAACTTCTCACGAGAGATCAACCTCGGTTTACGCGGCACGCCTCAGGGCTCAGTTATTTCACCAACACTAGTTAACATCGTGATGATCAGGCTCTCCAAGAAACTCACGAAGGTTCAAGGAATCAATCATAACATCTACGCAGATTATATAACCATCTGGTGCACCGGCGATGGTCAAGTTGAGGAAGCCATGCAGCGGGCAATCGACCTGACCGAGCGTTTCCTCCGTCCCACCGGTCTCAGGTGCTCCCCATCGAAATCTGAACTTCTGCTCTGCAAGAAAAGACCCCGAGGTGGCGGCCACCGTGACGAAACCTGCGTCTCAAAGTGAAATACGGCTTTTCGCTGGTGACGGGTCCCCAGTGCCCAGAGTGGATTTGCTCCGAATATTGGGAATGTATATCGAATCTAACGGCACTAAGCCAGATCACTACCAAGACGGAAAGTGATCTCGGCCTCATCCGGAGGATCACCAACAGACACCGGGGAATGAATCAAGACAATCTCATCCGCATCATACATGCGTTTGTGCTTTGCCACCTTTCGTGCTCGGCGGTCATGCATAATTGGCATGTTGCAGGGAGGAGTAAGCTCAATTCCCTCATAAGAAAGGTCTTCAAGCTTGCGCTGGGCTTGCCTGCAAGCACTCGCACTGAAAACCTTTTCAAGCTCGGTGTTCACAATACACTTGAAGAGATAATCGAGGCGCAAGAGCGGTCGCAGCTGCTCAGGCTTTCCGGAAGCAAATCGAGCCACAAGATACTCGACGATTTGATCCTCAACTCTATTGACCAGTGCCCCGATTCCATGCGGATTCCCAGAAACATCAGGTCTCAACTGCGCATTGCACCCATTCCCCGCAATATGCACCCTGCGCACAACGTCGGTCGACGTAGGGCCAGGGGTAGAGCTCTGCTCGAGCACGTCCGTAGCAACCCCACTGATGCAAGCTTTGTGGATGCTGCGCCATGTCTTATAAAAGGCATTCGCTGTTTCCATCGTCGACTCAAATTCCAGGTTCACTTGATCCGCCACGGTACGCAAATCGAAGCCCGTGATAGCCGAACAGGTTGCAATAGCGCTGGCTATGCTAGATAGTCGCAGAGAGTCAATATACAGCGACTCCTAGGCGGCTATAAAAGCCTACGAAACCAGAATGGTAGCTCTCAGGCCCTCCGCATTTTCCAAAGCGTCAAGAGTATCACGCCCCATTCTCTCACTTGGTTTCCCGCTCACCTGGGGTCAATTGAGGGCTCTACCTCTAACCCTAACTAGGGCGCACACGAGGCCGCGCGAGGACTCACTGACCGCGCCGCCTCCGCAGTCCCTCTGCCTCACTGGGAACCCTTACTTGCGTTCAACGAAATAACAAAGCACTTCTATCAGTCAAGAAGGGTATCTTCCCCCCCACACGCACAGACGCGTACACCCTGCCTTGTGCATGGCACAGGCAGTTATCCTTAGACTGTTGCAAGCCAGTGCGTATCCTAAGCATGCGGTTCTTCATGCCATGTACCCTTAACGGTATCCAAGTGCGGTTTGCCCCACCTGTGGACTGTTAGCAACATTAAACCATGTGTTGTGGGAATGTGAAGCCATCGGCTCCGCCCTCAGTGAGGACAGGTGGGCTGCGCTTTTACGCAGCCTCGAATTGAACGGCCAAACACTGGCCGTCCAGAGTGCCCGTGAACGGGCCACCAAGCTCGGCTTGAGGGTCCCTACGTGGCATTAGCCGGGTGGCGCGGGGCCTCCCCTGCGTCTTCTCAGGACCAAAATAGAGTTTAAATCAATCAACTACGTGCACTGGTCTCTTTCCTTTGTTGCCAGGTTCTGTTTTACAGCGAAAGCTGTTATGAGATCACACCACGGGTCGCGTGCGCTGTAGTTGTCAGCCGCCGGTGTTCGTAACCACTATCGCGCTAAACAAGAAAAAAAATATGACAGCATATCCCCGAAGTGAATGATGATGAGTGGGGCGAAGCGTCCATCCGTCTGTGGATATGCTGTGCTGGCAACGTCGGAGAGATGAACTGCCCTAGACGATAAGAAGCTTCGCCCCTAAAATTTCGTAAATAAAAAAATCACTGCATATCCACGGAGTGAATGATGATGAATGGGGCGAAGCGTCTGTCCATCCATCCGTCCGTGCATGCGTCCGATTGCGTTCGAGAACGCAGACGGCGCGCGGGTAACACCGACGAGACGCGAGCCGAGGAAGCCGAGTGAAAGCGTCTTCAACGTGTCTTCCGCTCAGCTTCGTTTATGCCTCACCAACGACCCGCCACGTACAGCGACTATTCAGGAGACTGAGAGAGGCACTCGTTCTCCGCGCACTCAGGCAAAGCGCGCGCAGCAGCCAATCGGAGAGTAGCGGCAGAGTAACGCCATCTAGGAAATGAGACGAGAAATGAATTGAATGGGGCAGCGTTAAGACGAATCCATTATGAGCCCTAACCAACTAGCCCACCTTTACGTTATTCTGCAAGACAAGAAATGGTATTCCATTTCTTTGGTCTTCTTTTCTTTCTCGTCTCTTCTTCTCTCGGTTACACTTGACACCATTACACAAAGAGAAGCTTCGCCCCTAAAACACTAAGCACACAATCGAATTCGAACCCGGGTCCCCTGCGTGCCAGCCAGTATTCCACCACTGAGCCACGCCACAGCTTGGCACTACGTTGCAAACTAGCCTTATAAGCAGGCTTGATGTCAGGAAAGGAATCACGTTCATATGACCCATAAAGCGTTTTAGAACAGCAAACAAGCAGGCGTCACACAATGTGAATTGCGTAACGAGATGGTTTTCGAATGTTCCAAACTTATTACAAAAGCTTCAGGCATAATTCTTCATCATCGTCGACCACAGCATAAACGATTGATTGATATGTGGGGTTTAACGTCCTAAACCACCATAGGATTATGAGAGACACCATACTGGAGGGCTCTGGAAATTTCAACCACCTGGGGTTATTTAACGTGCACCAAAATCTTGAGCACAGGGTCACAGCATTTTTGCCTCCACCGAAAACGCAGTCGCCGCAGCCGGGATTCGATCCCACGACCTGCAGGTCAGCAGCCGATTACCTTAGCCTCTAGACCACCACGGCGAGGCAGCATAACCGATTGCCCGAAATTTCTCGCAAGTGTGTAGCAGGTACCATGATTCTCCAAAGAGTCAATAAGGATGACATAGCAAATGCCCTACCAATCCCCTAAAGTGGGTATGAGCCACAAGAGAAGGTGAACAAGAATGCCAACCTACTACGCAATAGTTATGATTTATGGCGTGTAGTGAATGGGTAACCTGCAACTGGGCAAGCTTGTAGCAGCTACCCAGAGTGTAAAAAAAGGGGGGGTTCTGAGCCGCTTTTCCAGCTTTCGCTTTGACAGTGCTGCACGTTCTGCAGAGGCCTGGCGGTTCTGTTATTCCCTGCAGAATTGTTTCGCAGACGGATGTGATGACATAATGGGGACAGCCTGTGTCACGTAACCATGCTAGCTTATTCATCAGGCCACGGTCAAATTCGTGCTCACACTACTTATTTATTGCTGCCTTAGTACACGTGGTGGCTATGCCCCTCTTAATAAATTTGCTCTGCGCGCTGTCATACGGCAACAAGTTTTTCTTTGACCTAGGCTGATAGGTCTAGCATACATGCTTACCTGATGGAAAAACATAGGTTGATGTCAAGAAACTGAACCCTGTTACTGATCGGCAATGCATGTGTGAACTTGAGCCTTCCCAATGACCTGATGAAAATGCCCGGTATGTTACCCGTTCGATCGACATGAACCTACTGGCTTCCTTCAAGCTGTTACTAATTACTTAATATGCACACATATGTCATTCCCGTTCACCTCGGCATATCACACTTACATTCAATATGCAGTCAAACCCTCATATAATAAGCTCACAAAACAACGGACATTATTTCAATATCACGTATAATTCGATACGAAACTTTTGAACAAGTTATTGTAATGTTGTCTTCACGACAATACTTTGTGATAATTCAAAGAAGCCAGCCTTAAGCAAAATGCGGGTGAGGTCATAGTTATCCCGCGGTTTGTAGGTTTATGCGGGGTTGCGTTATAACAATCGATTGAAATACAGTATCCATGCAAACAGCGCCCGGACAGTTTAATACACAGCTGTGCGTAGTCGTCGGACACCATAAGTCTCCAGTCTGCCGTAACCGAAATGTTAGTCTTGTTCAACATTGTTACTTCTTAAGGATCCTGTACACAGCAGCGACTAGAGACTTATATTCTCCCCCTTCAATTGCATTGGTTATTGCCAGCTTTGCACAGATCAGCAAGTTCTTGTGTTTCACAGCAGTCATCTCAACAAACGCAGCGAAATTTACAGAGAAGAGAACGATGAGCTCAGGTCGACGGGCAAGGCAACGGGTAATCATATATGAGAAAGATATGATAAGTGGTAATTTCTACTTATATAAGCGGTAATTTTTACATAGACACTCCGTGACATTAGACACCAATATGCTGAGACTATATAAGGTGCTTCGCACCTGTAAAGTCTTTTTTGAGAGAAAGTCAACATTTTCGGATGTTTCATGCTGCCCGACAGACATTCGCTGAGGCACCTATATTGCCTAGAATCCATAATGTCTAGAATTATAGGCTTATAGATTCTAGGCACTATAGCACCCTGCGGTACATGCGCACTCTACATGACATGAATCGAAGAGTAATGAGTGAACTTTTCAGCGATTGGCACGTCCTTGCAGAGAGAAATCGTGAAATTCCCGATTTTTTGTTTTCCGGCACATGTGGAGCTTTCCGATAAACTTCAGCTAGATACGCCTGTTAATTTTGCATTATCAATATATCGAACTGTGCTATATATTGGAGCATGCATGTGTGCACGTTATAAACGAGCAGAAAGAGCGAAACAAGGCGCTTGATTTCTGCGTGAAATTTCGTTAGTAAAAGTAAACGATAATGACGGCCAAGAAGTCATGATGATGAAAAAAAAAAGAAAAAACATTTCTGCGTGTTATACTCTGAAGAGCAGGGGACCAATGGCAGGCCGTTGTGAGAAGCACATCATCGCTTACTTTTTACTTTTGCATCCATTGTGAAGCTCGTTTATGTCTATATATATAGACGTATACATAGAAGGGTTCTCCATGAGTCTGTGTGAGGGAGGGTGGTGAGTTTCGCCTCAGTCACATTCCCCCTAACCCGCCAGTTTGTCGAGTCCGAAAGAAAACGAGCTTCACAATGGATGCAAAAGTAAAAAAGGAAGCGATGATGTGCTTCTCACGACGGCCTGCCACTGGTCCCCTGCTCTGCAGGGTATAACATGCAGAAGTGTGTTTTTTTTTTTCTTCACCGTGACTTCTTGGCCGCCGCTAAAAAAACATGCGTAGCCGTAAGCCCGAGGGCCTGCAAATCTTAAGCATTAAAAAGTTGGGCAGTGTGCACTAAGTTAATTACGCAAGACTCGGACACAGCAGAGTTGGTGGGCATGCTTCAGCTTCTCTTGCTAACCATCTATACAGAAAGCCTGGGCTGTATAGCGAGTGCCAGTTTATGATGATAATAGTTTTCTATCTGACACCCGGGTGTCAGGGGCCAGAATCGGTGTCTCCTGTACCCCCCCTCCCCCCTCTCAATTCGCACGCCTGTGCAGACATACTAATATTTGCTTCCAGAACCACATGCATGTGACATATCTGCCGCATTGGCTGGGAAAAAAGGATGAGAATAGGAGTTTTCTGAGGTATGCATGCCCTGCACGGGTGGCAGCAGTGGTATTCTATCATCCTCTCAGATTTCTTTCCGTTTTCCAAGTGCAGGCGAGCCCACTTTTACAGCCCTGTATGCTTAACCGCCCTGCCCTTATTTTATCAATTTAAACGAGCCTTGGCAAGACGCGCTATTGAAACAACATTAGCTCGGTGCAATATCCTGCACTGGCATGGGACACTACATCTATGCGCAGCGGTGTGTGGACGACGCTTCGCTTAAACTGCCAAATACGACTTGTAAAGCTCCAACGTCATAGCGAATCAAAAGACCTAGCAGTCTTCGGCATTTCTGAACAACAAAGGCACTGCTTCAGTACTTTGCAGCGCGTTCCACTACACACGCTGCACGAAGAACGAAACTGAAACTACGGAAAAAGATTCGTCCACAGCTCGCTAGTTGACGCCATATAATCCGAAGCCTGTATACTTTCCAACATTTCCATGGGGGTACAGCAATTGCAGGATCAGTTTCCTCTCTAGATATTATTATATGAAACTCTATGGGTGGCTGATTCGGCTAGTTGTTCACTCATACTGACACTGAACAGCGCGAGATACAAGCTGCTATTCTTGGCCTCTCCGCGCCAAGCCATTATCTAACCACCATAGTTCATACCACGTACCTAGCCAAACGTTTCCACTCGGCTATCTGATAAACCACTGGAACTCTTCACACCATCGTCGCTAACAGGATATTTATTATTTAAGTCTCCCGACTTGAAGACTACTATGACACTCTGTATTCCGGCCCTACAATGATGGCTCCTTTACAAATATTGATTGATTGATACGTGGCATTTAACGTCCTAAAACCACCACATGATTATGAGAAACGGACGCTGTAGTGGAGGGCTTCGGAAATTTTGACCACCTGGGGTTTTTTAACGTGCACCCAAATCTGAGCACACAGGCCTACAGCATTTCCGCCTCCATCAGAAATGCAGCCGCCGCAGCCGGAATTCGATCCCGCGACCTGCGGGTCAGCAGCCAAGTACCTTAGCCACTAGACCACAGCGGCGGGGCTTTACAAATATAAGCAATGCAGAATATGACTGGACAATGCTGATCTGTTCATTCCACAGGCAGTGCCCAGGGTCAAGAACAAAGGGAATCAGGGGGGATGACTGATATCTACAATACAAATAAGAACAGTGAAAGTGCCAAGACGTATATAATTGTCCAAAGACAAGATATATATATATATGCACCTTGAAGGGAATCTATATTATATAGCTCTGCACAAGTGAATGACGAATGCTATAAAGATGATCTTCAAAATATATACCCCTTATGTGAACAAACGGCCTCGCCTTTTGTGTTCCATATGTACGCAAATCGACAGTGAAGTGGGCTCACCCTAAAGTGCTATGAAGCATGTGTTAGTACTGTGCATCTTTGCAAAGCGTAGCCGTTAATTTAATATGCTGGTGCCTGGCTAATTACACCCTTTCTACAACAAACAAACATTTGTCTTCAACATTAATGTGAAAGCTTGTCTTATGACTTTGGTCTGCCTGAAACTGGTGATAGAGGACTTCTACCCATCTCACACTGATAAGTTCATTGGTGAATTGCCACACCCAGTGCTAAAAGTTGGGTCACACATCAAGAGGGCAACTCTGTTTAATATAAGGCATGTTGTGGATAACTCTAGCAAGGCACAGTTTATCAGTTGGGGTTGTTCATTAGATTAAAACAACTGAGAGCTGAGCTGCTTGGTAGTTGCTTATGTTAAAAAAGACAGCGTGCAAATGCGGAAAGAGAGAAGTTAAAATGTCGCAGATGCCTGTGTTTGTGGTGTCTTGACTGCTCTTTAGCATCTGCATTGGGACGCCTTGTCTTTTAGCATTGCCCATTAGCCATATGCACAATATACTTGCCAAATACTCATTACGTTTGTACCACAAAAATGCAAATATGTCAACAGTCTCTAACTTTGGCAATAGTCTACTGTCTGCATAATTCAAAGGAAATTTTAAAATTTTTCGGAAGAGCCAGTTGCTTTCACAATTCTAGATCAGCTATAGACATACATTAGACTAAATTGTGTGCTTAAATACTTACTCAATGTACATATTGCTACGGACATTTACTTTTACCTTACAGCTTATGAAACAGAGAAAGGGAAAGCAAAGTAAATGTAAAAACACACTTATATCAATTTATTCACTCATTCAATGAAAAGCACGCACACACACATACACTCACACACTGCAGATCAAACAGTGCCGTCTTTAGCCTTCACTTTCTTCAGGAATGCCATGCCGTGGCTACGCGTGTGGCTTTTGAGTTCTCGTTCAGTGTCGAATGTTGCCAAACACACGGAGCAGCGAAGCCCACTGACAGCAGCACCGTTGGGGTCTGCTTCCGCGAGCCTGTCGGCGGCCTTCTTCTCCTCCACCCCGTGCACTCCTCGAAGGTGCTTCCTCAACGAGGGCTCCACCACATAACACAGACCACACTCGTGGCACTGGAATGTTTCTTGATTTGGCGGCCGGTGCACTTTGATGTGCTCGCGGAAAGCGGACAAGTCACTGCTTTGGAAGTCGCACTTCGCACACGCCTTGGTGTTGTTTGGCGGCTTCTCTTCCTGCTCGACAGTCGTCTGTCAATTGAAATGAAAGGGCACACTGTAAGATTTCATATTGAATGCTGAAACAAGACAAAGTCGTTGTGCGAAGATAGATACTACAACTGATTAACTTGAAGTAAACATCATAAGGCGTGAAGCATCAGTCCACTGCTAGCATGTTGAAAAGGAAATCAGTCTAATAAAGACACGTCGCCATGTTGAAATGAAGAGGGTTTTGCAAGCATCACAGAAATGGTACAGAAAATAGTCTTTTGACGTGGACATATAGTTTTGACCTGGACATATAGTCAGATACAACTTGAGAATTCTGTGGTATTTCCTCCTCAAAGACGAATGTATACGAGCCTGCCCAATCGGTGCAGACTCTAGACTGACGTCATCAGCCAGCGGCTGATAAATACTTCGGAGAACATTTCAGAGTGCGTGAGCGGGACTATTTCTTTGGTCGCAGAGGTGATTGGCTGGTGTGCTTTGATTGTCTGAGTAGGGCCTCCCCGGAATTTTTAAGCTGTATCAGACAATAGACTCCAAAGAAGTTCTGACTAACCACTGTTGAAAATACTGCTCACAGCAAAGCATTTCTTCTAAGAGAACCAACTGGTTCAGTACAGTTTAAGATTGCACTCTACGTTTAAATGATTGTTCTGGACTCGAGCTTCCCCTGTCCACGCACTGCCCGTCACAAGTATGTGACATTGGCCTATCAATGCTAGTGTTGCAGTCAAACTTGCTTACGAAAATTCAAAACATTTATCACAATGATAACACATATTACTATTAATCGTATCAGTCTTGATGACTAGATGTGCCATTCTAACAACGGTTCATTCTACTTCTTATTCTTTTCACCGTTCCTAACGAGATTGTTCAGTGCAACTCCGGTGTTATCAGCCGCAGACAACAAATTGAAAATATTACAATGCGTTCAAAATTGAACCGCTACAAAATAAGGTGCATAGTCTAAGTTACAAAAATAAGAGACGTGTATCAAGTATTGCACCGACAGCACAATCCTAAGAGACAAAGGTGCAGTGGCCTGTGTGCCACATCCCAACCATGATCTAAAAAAACGAAAACATGCAAAGGACTGATACAGAATATGGCTTCACAGCAATAACATGGGCAAGCTGTGCTGTGTCAGGCGTGAACAGAAAAACTCGGCAAGGGAGGAAGGTGCAGTAATCATTAGTTATATGTCTGGATAAGATTTTATTGGTTCTTGAACTTTTTGCAAGAGATGCATGCATACCAGTAGTATGCAGACAAATTTCTAATCAAAATGAATGCCTGTCTACACTAAAAGCTAAAACGATGAATTTGTAAATGTTTACCTTGAGAGTACGACTTACTTCTATACAGAGGAGCAAAAAATATTTAGTACACCTTCGCAAAGAGTTTTTAATCATATAAAAAAACTGTAGCGATATATAACCTAGGAAGAGCTGAGCGACTCTTAAGCTTCGCCTTTAAGAGATGAACACAAAAGCAATATCTGCACTCGTGTCACATTCCCATTTGCTAGCTTGCCTTCATTTCTCGGTGGAGACGTGTACACTCTGGCCCAAGAAAAGCCAAAGCGAAAATGCTCTATGGCTCCTTTATTTATCTGTTGAATTTTCGTTGATGGCTAACACTGCTTCATAGCTCACAACTAAATGTTGCCGCCAACACTGAAGTTTGTACGAAAATACCTCTTTAATGCTATCGCACTAGAAGTCCAGGCCCCCAGCCATTGCTGTCTACCCTGAGAAAATTCGCATACATGCCCCCATGCAATTGCATTTCCTCATATATGTGACGTCAACCAACTCTCGCATGTTCTGTGCAGGTGGTTTTTTCATGAGTCACAAGTTCATGTTGCTGGCTTTCGGTTAGCAACTTGAATTTCCTGAGGAAATTCCAACAAAGGTTCAGACATATGTGCAGAGCCAAACTTAGTATTTTAAGGAAGCTCTGCAACACTTTTCCAAGTTATAATGGAATAGTCTCAATACTATTATCGCAAGAGGCTTCACGAATTGGATGCCTCAAAAATTTATAGAATTCATCAAGTACGAGCGAAGTTACAGGTACACTTGTCGCATGTTTCTAGCGCTTTCTCTCCCCTTTTGTGCAAGCGAGGGGGCTGAAAGTTACACAGCGAGGGGGATGGCAAGAGGGTAAGAAGATGCATCCTTTCATCAGTGCGGGTCATGACCTTCAGCACTTTCTTTTCGTGTTTTTCTCCAAATGCGCAGCTTAATTCCAGGGTGACTGCGAACGTGCAGGCCGGCACACGATGGCATCTCATGGTAGCCATGCTAACTACGCAGCTTCCAACACTGAAATAAACCGACTGCCATGAACGTGGGCATATGCTGCAGAAATTTGGGTATATGACATCATTTCTAGAGAAACAATGGAGCGATTTCTAGCCGACTCAGCAAACGAATTGTAAATTCTAGTCCATGTGCTGCGCTATAATATTTGGCTCATGTGTTCATGGGAAATTCCACTACTGATCAGCAACATTTCCTGACCATGCTCAAAAAGTGTTGCAGGGCTCCTTCAAGACAGGAATTCAAACTTTTAATTTTTAATATGCACAGTATTTACATTAGTAATAAAAAACTATGCATAACTAGAATAAAAAGCACAGAGCACCACTCTTTTGCAAAGATGAATGGCAAGAAGCACAGGCTGGAGCTTGCATTCTTTCTTAGGTTATAACCAACTATACAATATAATCTTTGCACAAGAGATTTACGTGAACTAGCTTGACAAGACTGATATTACAGAGCTATTTAATAAAACTGCTACAATACCGTCCTCTATTTGTCTTACCTGCTCGCTATCATCGGTAGACTGCTGATTAGCTTTCTTAGGAGTATCTTGCTTGTTTTTCTTTGCTTGGTCAGAGGTAGCACTTGGGGCAGGTGATGGCTTCCCTGTAATACTCCTTTTCTTCGGCTTTTGCGATAATGGTGCAGAAGTGTCCATTGCCTTGTCTTTAGAGCTGGCCATTTCATCATCATCCAGGTTGATGATTTCAGTGGGCGCTTTTGCCTGCAAAGGCAAAAGTAAAAACAATGTAAAAAACAATGGGTAAAAAAGGGGCAAAAGGGGCAATGGGGCAAAAGTAAAAAACAATGGGTAGGGGTGGCAGCGGGTTTCAGTTTTCTGGAGCAGCTTAGAGAGCAGGAATAATGCTGTTTTGGAACAGCAATGGAGTGGTAAAAGGGGAGTTTTGGAGCAGCTTTGCAAAGATCATTGCGAATTATACTTTTTTTTACTTATTTCAGTGTTTTCCAGCAATTTTTATTAAACATTAAAACAATGACCCGACAAGGTTTCCCAGAAATTAATAAACCAATTCCTTTCGTAGACAATGCAATATTTTATCAAATATAATTTTCATAAAATATTTTGTACATGTACTGTATGTTGAAGCAGAAATAGCTGGCCACTACTGAAATGACATTGATGAGACTAATTAACAAAATCTCTGTACTAGAGTGCACTGGTTAATCTTGGATAGTTGCAGTGCATGGTAATTTATCACAAACTAATTTTTAGAAATCACCTAAGTTGCATGCAATTAGAGATATATATAATCAAATTCTAAGGGTTGAATCAAAACTGATAGTGGCCAGTAAACATGCCCCTTCTATTGCATCGAATGGAAATGATTTTCGTTAAATACTCACAGTGACTAAACAACTGCTCACATGCGCAAGTGAGAAGACGAGAAAATGGACATGCTCGGTGAGGTTTTTTTCATCACCATCATGCTTGAAATGAAGTTCAAACTGATGACATCACCCCCGCATGAGTAAAAACATGCAATTGCTGGGAACGAACACGGCTGACGTTGAGGTGACATAGGCTGGCCATCTTCATCGCATGAAAGGTGTAGGCGACACCTCCCCATGTGCGAGGTCTGCAGTCGATGGCTCCTCCTCAAGCAACATCCTGGCCATCTTTTGTCAGGAAAAGAAGTGTTGAGAGGGTGAAGAGAAAGGCTCCAGTAGTAACTTTGACCATACGGGCATGGTCACTATCTCGGCAGACATCAGCTAATGGCCTGCTTACTTTGCAGTGAGGTGACAGACAACCGTTTTGCTCCTTATGTCTTGAAGAGTTGGTGAGATCAGATCCAACAGAATTATCAGCTAGCCCTTCGCACAACACTTCGGGTCATTGCAATCGCATTCATTGCTTCGCCCTTGCAGTGAAACTATGATGATATCGCACCGTCACCAAGTCACAAGGCACGTCAGGGGACGATGATGGGAGCTCACTTGGCCACCATGTCGCAAATGACAGACAATGGCGCATGAATGCATTATGGACCACCTGGAAGAACTTTCAATGCAGTAATGCGTTTTGGAGCAGAATGACTCAGCAGGATCAAGCTGATGCAGCATGGTCCGAAGGACGCTGCACTTCCACCCCAAACTGACACAAGACCAAGCCACTCTTTGAAAACGTAGGAAGCTCTTTATGTCTTGACAGCCCCATATTGGTGCAAAATGATGAATGACACATTCCTTCATCACTTGATACCTTAAAGAGAAATGGGTAAGCTTGTTACGATACACTGATTACGGTTTTTGATGTCACCTATCCTAACCTCATACATAGTCATATTCTCTCCATGCATCTCTTTCATCACAGATATTAGGCCAGAATAACCGAGCCGAGCTAGTTGTTCAGTATTTTGAAAAGAATGGGCATGCCAACACGAACACGTGAAAGAAGTTGCTACTCCTCAAATGCAGATCGCTCTATCCGGCCTGGTTACTCCACTCCAGAGTTTGTGTCGTCTTGACCTCTTTCCTGTGTTTGTGTGTTTGAATGGCCGATCTTTTAGAATAAATATCAGGCCATGTCACACCCCACGAAATTTTGAAAAGATGAAATATTCATCGACACGAAGTGTCATGTAAAGGCTGCAACTGCAAAGCAGTTGCAGAAGTTGTAGCTTTGAAGAAGACAATTTCACTTGTTGAAACAGCTTCAGAGATGCACTGTATTCACGAATATTTTTTCTCTCCAAGCTTATATCTCCTAACCTCCTTCTTCTTCTTTAAAAAAATTTCCTGTCACATTTTGCAATACTTATGGTACCATACATGTTTCTGCTTACGAGTTCTTAATCATAAAAACGGCCATGTAAATTTATTGTGGTGGTCAGCCTCAACTGAAACTTGCATGTAATGGTACAACCTCCCATATAAAAGACGTGTTGTATTAAGCCATCCACAATTTCGCCACTTATCCCATTTCTTTTAAACCATTGAGGGTAGAATTTTCACACCAAATGGAACCCGCCAGGGTCTACTTTTAAAGACTATAGTCTTTCTTAGGAACCTTCAACGCAAAAATTTTGATCTGTCTGTCTGTACATTTGTCGGTTTGTACACCCTTAAGGGGGGACGTGGCAAGTAAAACTAATTTTTTTATTAATGTACTGTTTGTGATGAAATTTGGTGTGTGTATGTGGATGATTGTGAGGATTCCAAATATGAAAACCGTTTTCAAATACCTCTTGTACTTTTTGAGTTACAAGCATAATTATACTAATTAATGCTCTTCACACTTACAGAGATAATTATTGCTAAATGAAATTATTTTTTCATATTATTATGTTCCCAAAGCATCAACTTGTGCAAAGAAGCTATTAGTTGATTTTTCTAGTTCTTGTAACCATAAATAAAATTTCCAAAACATAGATGTTGTTTTGCGCACACATCGCAGTAATTATAAAATGTGTTCTAAAAATTTTAAATGATGAGTAAGAAGAGAGATAAAGCTTTATTGCACTGCTAAAGGCCTCCTGAGCCTAGTGCAAAAAACGGAACGACTCTATCAGTCTTTGTTAGAAAATGACTATTGTTCTAGCGAAGGCACATAGGCGAAAATCAAGAGTTGAGAAAACTGACTTTGAAAGTTCACTCTTGTTTGGAAGTTCACAACATGCCTAAAACACTCAGAATCCTCCTGGGCAGTAATCCTGAGATGCTGTGGCCTTGGCCTCTGTAGAGCGCAACCCAGTTTTGCGCTTCTTTGTCGTGGAACAATGCGCCTTTTGAGCCCTCTTCACCCTTTTGGCATCCTTTTCGGCTGCTCGCCGCAAAGAGCAGTCTCCTGGATTGAAGCCCAGTTGAGCAGTGATCTCTTGCAGCGCACTCTTGCAGCCACCATTGAAACGGCAGACTGCATCTGCAACTGCACTTTCCACACTTCGAAGGGAGGCGAACTGGCTCTTGGACTGGAGTGACCAAATGAGGCTGTTCATACTCTCCACAGCGTTCTGGGTTTTTCCCTGCGCACACCTTTCAAGGAGCTCTTTGTTCGAGAGGCGCTTGTAGATTGGCAGCAGTGCCACTCGCACGTGAGGGGGCAGTTTATGTTTGTGAGGCGGCAGCGGCTCTCCCTTGGCCAATGCCTGATTGTGCGGGCACCAGGAGTCAGTCCCACTTGGGCACAGGTCGTGGTGTGGATCCTGGTCTGTGGATGTTACATGGTAATAAGTGGCCATGATGGCCCTCTCCATGCCAGGAACATCGTTGGGGTGGCTCTTAATGGCCCAGCCATAATAATTCGTCAACTTCTTTATAAGGCCCTGCGTCAGCCGGCCTTTGCCACCCATGCTCAGTCCTCGGCCTTTGGATTTGTGCTCATCAAGAAGGTTGCGCAAGGAAGTGCCCATTCTTTTTTTCACATGGTTCACACACTCCTGTTTCTTAATCAACATGTAGCCATACACCTTGTCTTGCGTGAGGGCAAGGTACGTACGGCTGTCACCGTCGCAGAGCACATTGATGTATCGAAGCTTGTACTTGGTAAACGATCTTTCAAACATGATCCTCGCTGCTTCTACTTCCATTTGGCCTGCATTAGCATCGGTGTTCTTTTGGCACTGTGGCTTGTGTTTCTCAAGCCACTCCTCATAGTTGTCGTCACCAGGCTTGGGGCCAACAGCACAGCCTTGGCAGTAGTTGGACAGGACACAGTGGTCCAAGACCAAGCCTGTGTATAGCTCGATTACATAGCCCACGCCAATATGACTTCTGTGCCCCCTCGTCATCCACGTGCCGTCGTAAATGACGTCAATGTTGCCTGGCACTCCTCCTAGGTCCTTGTAAATGTCATGCACCTTCTGTGCACTTTCTGCTTCAATGCGGGTGGCAGCTGATGTGGTGGCAGGGTGGCTGTACCTCCTTTGCAGTCTCTGGTAGGACTTGTGGTGCAATGCTCGATGCGAAATGTCCATCGCAGAAAAAATGTCATTTATGGCAGATTGTTTTCTGCCAACTGACTGCACAGCCCTCAAAGCACGCACGTTTACCTCAAAGGGGTTCGTTTTTTGTTGCCCGGAGCACCTCGGGGACGACCACGCACTGTTCACTATGCCACAATTGTCACAAAAAAGTTCAATCCTCGCCGCGAGTCCAAGGCAGTGCGTAGTCTCGAGGCGTATCGACCCTTCGTCGCACTTGTTGCACTTTACTGACGAAAGCAGACCGTTCAGCATCTTCTTATTTACAATGAAGAATGTGGAGTCCTTACCGCCGTCATTTTCGTCGCAGCCTTCGTTCAGAAGCTCGAGCTTCCGCTTTGAAGCGGACTTCGATGGCATCCAAAACATCCCGCCTTGTCTGCGCCCGCTGCGCGATTTCTTCACTGCTCGGAATCTGGCCCGAAACTCGCGATAGAATGTTCGACGCGCGCACGCCCGGAGTTGCAACGGCTGCCGACGCGGTGCCACCGCAATCGGGTTCGCGAGAGCGTCCATCACGGTCGACGGCATCCGGCGGTCTGACATACGACGATGTGGCACCTTCCACACTCTCGGCCTCACAACAATCAGCGAAGGGTCTGAGTAGAGGCTCCGTGACGCTTGAAGAGCATGCTCCGTCCAGAACTGCGACTGGGACGGCAGCCGCAGTCGTCTGCCCTTTGTTCCAAGCTTTCCGACGCTTGCCGTACTTGTGGACGCTCCGGAACTTTTTTTGCGACAACATAGCACCGCAGTATGAGCAAGCACTCAGAAGAGACCACCGATGTAAACAAAGCTTGGTAAAAAAAGCACGCGAACTATCACAAAAACAGCCAACTGGCAAAAAACGAAGCGCACGCCGGATGATTCTCGACTCGGCGGCCGCAGATGCGCTCGCGCTTCCAAGGTTGCCAAGGTGCGCGGCGCAGCTTTGACCAGTAAGAGGTCGCGCCTGCTACCACGTGACCCGCGCAGCCAATTGCCGTTCTTCGTTTTCGTTTTTTTACTTGCTCCTCGCGCTTTTATTTTCACTCGGCGAAATACGAGACCGCGACCATCGGGAAGCCGGCTTTCTCCTCTTTCCAAAGCTACCAAAATGGCGGCCCACGGTCAACAACTTGGCGCGTTTGTGCGGCGTGAACAACACCGTTTTAGGGGCTTTTTTTTCGCACTTTTCGGCGACTAGCCTCGGCAAAAACACTATTTGCGGGATTTGTAGCGCACGTTTCGCTGTAATATTTTAGAACAAGGAAGTTGAAGGTCTGAAGATTACGAAAAAAAATAAATCAGAAAATCGCATATTTTGACCAAAATCGGCACTTTACTTGCCGCGCCCCCCCTTAACGGTACCCTAAATGGCACTAAAGTGGCCAAACGATACTCTATACCGCCAACCCCATCCGCAGCACCCACCAATATTGCTCAAGATTCAGCGTTCATACTTGTGCGATTGTCAATTAAAAAGCAATTATTGCACATATCTGAGGCACCATAACAACACGTCAATATTGTGCGTGTCTCTTACTAGAAAAGGCACGCATAAATAATTCTAAGGACCGTAGCGTTTATCATGTTGCGCTGACCATGCAACGCTTGCAAGAAGGGAAGTGTTTCCAACGCTTTGCTAAGACGACAAGGTGGTGGCACCTACCCGTTGCCTTAAGTTCTACACCTTATCACCTCCAAGAGGGGCGCGCAGGGCGCGCGCACTTCGTTTTCCAAGATAACTGCCAGACAGCACTCATGTCTCACGTCTGACGTGACTTGATGCACTCGTTTGCCTCCACTGCACGCTCGAGGCACCCTAA
Source organism: Rhipicephalus microplus (assembly GCF_013339725.1). Classification (NCBI taxonomy): domain Eukaryota; kingdom Metazoa; phylum Arthropoda; class Arachnida; order Ixodida; family Ixodidae; genus Rhipicephalus; species Rhipicephalus microplus. The sequence goes on from NC_051165.1 coordinate 271,812,746, forward strand.
CGCAGCACCTCCAGAATACCATTCACCTATTTTCTTGCGCAGAACATCAAATAAACGTTTTGTTCACTCTCTCCAGACGCAAGACTATCGTCTTTTGACGACATCTGCGGTGTCACATGCAGATACGGGGCCAATTTTTTTATTGCTGATTTACATTCAACACGGCGGCAAACTTCCCGACCCCTGTATATGTACACATCCTTGTGCCTGGCACACTCCAGCTCACCCCATTCTGGCTATTTTTCTAAGACTACAAAGCAACAGATTAGAAGAGACAGAGTAGGGTGTTAGTTGGTCAACTCTTGTGATCTTGATCGTGGTTGTGAAGCCCCCATCTATTGCTTGTGTATTGTGTCCCTCGAGTTGACTACAGATACATCTGAAAGTTGGTGACCATCAGGGGCAATACCAGAATTTTTTTAGAAAAGAGCACCTACAATTAGCTAGTTCTTAAGAAGAGATGCGATTTGTAACATAAAAGCTTTATTGACACAAAATTTTATTAAAATTTCTGCCATCAACACAGGCTTTCACGGTGATTTCAAGTACAAAATTCGTTTTATAGTAGATCGCATAGTTTTTGTTTGGTACTATGACAATGTGTAAAATATAGCTCTTTTCAGACTAACTTTTTTGCCACTAAACTTTCATAATTATGTGTCATTATTGGCTCATCTTGCTCCATATTATTTGTAAATGCAAATAACAAGAAATTGTGTATAATATATTTAAATAAACATGAAAACAATTAATATGAACAGTGTTAAATGCTCAGACCATACTAACTGCTTACTTTATGTTCATAATAATTACACTCCAAGCTCACAGTAACAAAGTTACACCGTACAAGAAATAAGTTTGTTATGTTCGAAAATTTGTTATAAAGGTTATTCTTAATGCTGTATCTATTGCAAGACTATTTTTCATTTACTTCGATATAACCAATATTTCATTATATCCTAATTTATGTTGAAGTTTGAGTGTATATAAATGATATCATTAGGCTTGTGCAAATAGTGAACTTTGGGTTTGATGCACATAGTGATTTTGATCGAACGATTTATAATTGAATCCAAGCAGTGTTTATATCACATTATAAAGAAAATCTGGCATATTTGTCATCACCTAACTAACCTGCACAATATTTTTTAAAACTGAAATGAGGCCTATGCAAATGCCCTTTTTTTTTGCATCAGAGGGAGTGGAAACATCTTTGAAATTTTTTTAGCAGGATCTGACTTACTGCATAATGCAACTGATGGCCTGTAAAGTATGTTACATTTTAAAATTTGATATAATTAGAGCATATAAGCCAGAATAGGAAGATTTTAGGCAAGAAATCAATGTTAGGATAATTTTTTCATTTAACCTGAAATAAGACTTCGCGGCAGTGAGAATTTTTTGGATATGTGTTTTCACGGCTTAGCACTCCTCTGCTGCAGTGAAACCTCCTTTACAAAATGCTAAATGCAGATTAATATGCATTTATTTGTTCCATCTCAAATAATTTGGAATTTTAAATAATTTAGATTCAATTCAAAGCAAATTTGAATACTGCATCATTTATCAAAATTATCAAAGCATTCCAATAATTGCCAAAGCCTGGATATTGTGCATTGAAAGAGATAATTGCGCTCTGCACAAGCTGGAAAATATGTGGCAAACATCTCATTTTGATCTGGCCACAGAAGTGCCAAAACTGTGACAAACTCAGCAAGTAGCCCAAAATGGCATCTAGAGAAAAACACATTTTAAATGTAGAAATAAAAGCTCATTTGTATGGCAACGGTAAGCTCTGTAAAATGATTTCTTCCATTAAGAGAGCTTCAGAATCGTGGGTTATCTTAGGCATTGTTATGACCGCCATCAGTAGGCGCCATGCTGTCGCTGAGAAGCATAGCCGGGCAGCGCTCCCACGCCTGGAACCCCAGTTTTCTCGGAACCAGCGTCCAGAGCTGACGGGGGAGCGGCACTCTTTTTAATCCTCAAACAAGTAGCCGACTGGCCGGCTGCCTATGCCCGCCAGGTATTGTCCCTACTAGCCGGAGGATGAGACGTCGTGTCGCCACGACGCCGTAAGCCGTTCCAGAGAGGACAACAAAGACAGCATCTTCCTTGGAAGAAACCGCGGCCGCCGCCACAAATTGCCCTGCTAATTGAACGAACAGATTGGCGGACCGTTTGATGTCTGCTGTCAGAAGCTTGGGACCCCTCGACTAGCGGCACACACACGACGAGGAAGAGCCCCTCTGGCGCCACCTTGCAGTGCGGTGATCGCGATTCAATATTGGATGTTCACGCGGGCCGTGCATGCTCGTACCCCTCGCCTGTTGTGTGTGTGTGATTGGTGTTTCACTCAAGGAGGAGGAGCCCGACAGGGCTTATAACGACGCCGCAGAGTGCGGGACATCGCTCTGAACTGTGTAACGGTTCAACCACCACGTTTGTGGTTTGTGAACTCTCAACCTCTCTATGCTGTAAATAAGTGTAAATAGTGCCATGAACCTGTTTGTTTTTCGTATTCCCATCTTGCCAGCGTTCGTTTCCTCAACCTGAAGCTACACCACGCTACCACAAAAGAGCGGGCAGCCCCCGATCTGCAACAACTGGTGAACAGCGCCGGGATCGGCAACAACTGGTGGGCAGCGGTCGGATACCAAGCTACAAGGGACAACAACAGTCGGCCCAAGGAAAGCAGCTGGCTCGAGACTTGGATCACGTATGGGTGAGTGCTTGGCTTTTCCTTTGAGTGAACCAGGTTCTAAAAGAGGGTAAATTTTAGAACTGGTAGTTAACGTTGCCGAAAGACTCAGTTTCGCCGTTTGGGAAAGTTATTTTGGAAGTAGCGAGCACTCAGTACGATCATGGACTTGCGGGAGCTGCAGAAGTCAGACTTGTTGCTGTTGTGTGAGGAATTGGGGACCAATACAAAGGGTTTGGCACGAAAACCCATAATCATTCAAGTGATTAATGATATGGGGGCTGATGATGAGGAGCTCTGTGAAGCATGGGACCTCATCAGTCAAAGAAAGAGACAGCAGAAAGAGGAGGAAGAGAGGCATGAGCGTGAAAGAGAGGAGCGTCACTTATAATGCGAACGTGAAGCAGAAAGACAGGCGCACGAGATCGAGATCCGCAAACGAGAACTTGAGTTGAGGGAAAGGTTGGGCAGTGGTCCCCAGCAAGTGGTACCTTACCCCAACAAGGTGGCAGAGTTCAAGATGTCCCGGTACATCCAGCCATACATGGTATCAGGGGATATTGGTCTGTACCTGGTAAATTTCGAATGGATGTCCGAGAAAATGTCATTCGAGCAAGACACCTGGTCACAAAGGTTACTCACGGTTCTGTCCACCCGTCGTATGTGTCACCATCCGACTACACAGGACAGTGCTCGTGGATCCGCCATGTGGTGGAAGAGCAGAGCGTATGCTTGCCCGTCGCAACCGTTGTAATTGAGGGCCCCTTTGGTAAACTAACAACAGAGGCTGCAGTTTCAGAAAAACTCCCTAAATCTTATCCGTACTTGTTCTCAAACAAGTCGGATATATTATTGCGAGAGAAGGACATTATTTTCGGTGACAGGGTAGTACAAGCGTTAACCCGTTCAAAAACACGAAAATTGGCAACTCATTTAACGTCCGAGAAAAATGCTATAGAGGAAGTGCGTGATACAAAAGTGGTGAAAATGAAGAAAATCAGTTCAGACAAACGTGATAGCGAGACACTTGAGATCCGTCACTCAGAGAAGGAATCTAGCGAGTATGCGTTACTTCTGCCAGCATCAGACAGGTTCGCTTTACTTCTAAATGGGAACTGGGGTAGCTTGGCTACTGAGCAGTTGGAGGAGGATACCGCCATTCAGAAAATCGCAGAGCATGTCGAGAGCGAGGCCTTGGCCGGTCTGGACGTAGAGACCGGTTCAAAAAACGGTACTTGCGAGGAGGAGGTGGGGGCCAGCAGCCCTAATGGGCCCAGTAAGATGCTGGAAACCTCCTTCGTGCCCCAAGAGTACGTTTGGACATCGTCAAATGTAGGCATGATTAGCACAGTGGCGAATCAGAGCGAGGACGCGACGCTTCAGGAATGCAGCGATGTCATCGGAGAGGGCCCAGTTAATGGCTTCATCAGTGTTGACAAAGCTAATTTGGCCCGACAGTCCGTCGTGACGCAGAGTTCAAAAAACGTTATCAGGAGAGAAGACCTGGCACCAGCTCCAACGAGCTTCCCAACTTCTGAGGTCTTGACGCGACATGATGATGACATCGAGAGAAAGGAGGTACGCAAACATCGCCGAAAAAGAAAGAAGCGGAAGTGAGCCTAGGGCTGGTCCTACTCCTTCCCGACAGAGACGAAACGGCAAGCCAGGTGTGGAAGGAGAAAGGGAGGTGCGTCTCCCCAACGAAACGCGCGGTTCATTTCGAAGACTTCGGGAAAGCGGCCTTGCCAGAAGGGTCAAAGTCGAAAAGGCACAACGGCTAAGTACTGCGTGGGGGCGACCACAAAGACACTATTACCCAGGCTTCCCCCCTGTTTCTGGCGTCCCTTGCACATTCCTGAGGGGAGCCGGCCGAAATGCAGAATGAGGCGTGACAGCAGGACACAGTCTAGCGTTCGTGCTTTTTGTAACCTCTGGCGGGCTCGAAAGCCGCCGGGAATGCGACCCCATTGTGTGCGATTCAAGCGAATCTAATTGAGAAAAGGGGGCGCTCAGTTTGAAGAATTGTTGCACGTGCGTGCTAAGTGTGGTTACTTAGAATTGCTTTGCAGATGCAGAGTTCAGTCATAATTTTTGCAAGTTACGTGATGCGGTGTAAATAGTTCAGAAGGAAAACCGTTGAGCCAAAGGCTGAAAGTTAGCATCGAATCAGTTCAATCATGAGTGCGAAAATTTGCATAAGGTAAAAACCGAGAAAATTTGTCATTTTTCTAGTTTTTTCAAAGGTTTAGTGTGGCATCGTATGCCTTCACTACTATGGGGATGTGGCGTGAATGAGCATTTGAGGAAGATGTTAGCATAAACCAAATGATTTCGTAAATTGATTAAGATTGGCATGACACGGTACAGTTGTCGTTGCGCGCATAGAGAATTGAGAGTCATTGGGGCACGGTTTTAGCATGAACCAGTGCAAGTGTTGTTCGTTTTCTTTGAAGACGATTGATCAAGTGACCATATGAGCAGAACAGTAAGCTTTTGCTAATGTTGAGCAAACGAAGAGCATTTTGGCCACAGTGTAGGCCAAAAATTCAGAAAAGCTAGATAGCTTAATGTCTCCGTTGTCGACAAGTAGTGGCAGCCGTAAACAAAGACTGACGTTAGAACAATCTTAGCACTCGCTGAATACGATTTCCGGACTGATGCTCTCAGTGGGACAGAACTGATGAAAGTAGTCAGCGATGAAAAGAAGGAGCCTGCTGTTTTATATCAGGACGACCGTGGTATCAAGCAAAGCTGCGCTTTACTTGCGCCAGAATTTGGGCTCTCGTGAGATAACATACTGCGCTTCAGGAAAGGAGTGCGCTTGCATTGTGTAGGCCATTCATCAGTTGCAGTGTTATCTCAGAGGTGCTCAATTTAAAGTAGGGACAGACCATTTTCCCCTTACTTGGCTGCAAACCGCGACATCAAAGAACAGTCGCCTTGTGAGGCAGAGCTTGATTCTTTGAAAATATAATTTTGGCATTAGGTAAAGGGCAAATTGAATGGAAACGTTGACGCGCTCAGCCGCTCTTTCTAAGCCATTCTGGGGTGCTCAAAATTGATAGTAAGTGTGAATACACTTTATAAACGACCCCAAACCATCCACCGCCGTCGGCGGTGTCCGCAGTCTTCTCTCTATCTTTAAAAGAAAGAGGACTTGGCGGGCCGCAGCGCGACGCTCTACCGAATAAGCCACGGACGCGACGCTGATATCGGTGTCAGTAACGCGCCTTATACCCCCTCCCCCTTCGTTCGCTCCTCCGCTCTCCTCGCTTGCTGCAGCTGCGCGCGCACTCCTCTCTCTCGCGCACCCGCCTTCTCTCTCAGTCTCCCGTCGAGAGCGGATCGTGAGGGGGAGTAAAGTTAAAATTCGTTGGCATTCGCCAGTGAGTTAACGTAAACTCCCCGTGTGATCAAATTGCGATTCCCAGGAACCATTACATCATAAAGGCACCATAGTGTGATTAATAAACATAATAGTGCGAATTAATAAATACCCCTCATAGCATCACCCCGTGTATTCGCACTTAACCATGTTCACCCTCGGAGAAATGCTTGGGAGTTTTTTTAGTTTTTTTTTTCGTGCATCTTATTATGAGAATGGTTAAGGTAGCACGTTTGGTTTCTCAGCGCGAGTGAGTCCTGATAGTTTTGAATGTGAGCTTTTTGTTAAAGCTAGTGAAGAAAATTGGTTTGCCATCCCTCTTTTGATTGGTTTGTTCGAAGGAGGCCGAGTGCTTGCTTGTGCATGTGGTCGAGTTTCAGAAACGGTGTCGAAGATTCGGCAAATACCCAGACCATGCCACAAGCGAAGACCAGTTCCTGGCATTCAACTACGGACCCTCTCGTCGTCCCTGCGAGCAGCAGCGGTGACTGCTGCCCGTGACTCATCTGGCGAGGGGGAAACTGTTATGACCGTCGTCAGTAGGCGCCATGCTGTCGCTGAGAAGCGTAGCCAGGCAGCGCTCCCACGCCTGGAACCCCAGTTTTCTCGGAACCAGCGTCCAGAGCTGACGGGGGAGCGGCGCTCTTTTTGATCCTCAAACACAAGTAGCCGACTGGCCGGCTGCCTATGCCCGCCAGGTATTGTCCCTGCTAGCCGGAGGATGAGACGTCGTGTCGCCATGACGCCGTTCCAGAGAGGACAACAAAGACAGCATCTTCCTTGGAAGAAACAGCGGCCGCCGCCACAAATTGCCCTTGTCAGCGTCCGTTTCCTCAACCCGAAGCTACACCACGCTACCACAAAAGACCGGGCAGCCCCCGATCTGCAACAACTGGTGAACAGCGCCGGGATCCGCAACAGCATGTAGCTTTGGTGAACTCCTCATGTGAAATACAATGGCAAGCAGCCATGGGACAATTTCCAAGGGAGTCTAAACAATGAGCTCTTTTTAGTTTTTTTTATAGCCACCTTGTGCTCTTCAAAGGCAATGTTAGCATACTTCGAACACTACATTGATTTTTTTTTTGTAATGTAGAGAAGCAAAACTTGTGAACACAGTTAAAAACAAGAATTTAATTTTGAAAAAAAAAAAGGTTGCATATTTTGAGTCAACTCAGGTTGGGCTGCAACCCCCCTGTGCCTGGCAAACTTGCACCATACCTTTGTACTCTTGCTCTGTCCCGAGATGAAGGCCATGGTCGGGTCCTCTTCCCTGCCCCAGAGCGATTCTTGGTGCATGGCGGGGTGCAGCTTGCGCACATGAGCCACCAGGTCCGCACGCGTGGGGTGAAGGGAGTCGCATGTGCCGCACTTGAACAAGGACCGTCCGCATTTGTCCAGGTGGCTTATCGTGTGGTTGGTAAGCTGCTCGGCCGATGCAAAGACGGCTTCGCATAGGGGGCACTTGAGGATCACCCAGCACTGGCTGCGCATCTTGGGGTGCATTGTCAGCCGGTGCGTGTGGAATCCCTCTAAATTTATGAAGGCCATCGGACACATCTGGCACTTGTGCAAGGCACTGCTGTGCGTGTCCACTATGTGGCTGGCAAGTTCAGCTGTAAAATGAAGCAAAATGAACAAGTAGTTTAATTAAGCTCGAACTTTTTAGACGCAACCTATGAGGAGATTACACTACATTACTGCAAGGCACTCGATATTCCATATGATGGCGAGTTGGTGATACAAAATTGTTTGAAATGAGAGCGCACTATGTAGACGCAGACAGAAGTGCTTGTCCCCGTCTATTCCGTCCGCGTCTACGTAGTGCACTCTCATTTCCAACTCGTTATTCTATCACAACAAAAATATTGTCATATTACATAAACTCATGAGTTTTATACAAAATATTATCTCAAAATATACAAAATTATATTAAAAAGGAGGATGACCTTAATTTTAGGTCTCGCGGTCCCACGCCGCCGATTCCCCAGAAGGTTGGTGCCCTTCCAAGCTACTACGTATGAAAGTCATTCTGCCGAGAACTAGGCCAGAAGTTCGCTTGTGCCTATTTAACCAGCAAGTACCTGGCAGTATATATAAACAACCTGGATGAAATCTACAGGGGATCAACTGCTACCATAGTGCTTCATAAAGAAAGCAACAGAATACCAATCAAGAAGGGTGTAGGGGGACACAATGTCGCCAATGCTATTTACCGCGTGCTTACAGGAGGTTTTCAGAAGCCTAGAATGGGAACAGTTAGGGATAAGAGTTAATGGAGAGTACCTTAGTAGCCTGCGCTTCGCCGATGACATTGCATTGCCGAATAACTCGGGGGACGAATTGCAACTCATGATTACGGAGTTAGACAAGGAGAGCAGAAAGGTGGGTCTTAAAATTAATCTGCAGAAAACGAAAGTTATGTACAACAACCTCGGAAGAGAGCAGTGCTTCAAGATAGGTAATAGTGCACTTCAAGTTGTAAAAGACTATGTCTACTTAGGGGAGGTAATAACCGCGGAGCCGAACCACGAGATTCAAATAACTAGAAGAATAAGAAGTGGGTGGAGCACATTTTGCAAGCACTCTCAAATTATGACAGGTAGATTGCCACTATCCCTCAAGAGGAAGGTATATAACAGCTGTATCTCACCAGTACTTAGCTACGAAGCAGAAACCTGGAGACTTGCAAAGAGGGTTCAGCTTACTAAATTGAGGACGATGCAGCGAGCAATGGAAAGAAAAATGATAGGTTTAATTTTGAGAGACAAGAAGAAAGCAGAGTGGATTAGGGAAAAAACGGGGGTTAAGGATATCATAGTTGAAAACAAGAAGAAGAAATGGACAAGGGCCGGGCATGTAGCGTGTAGACAGGATAACTGCTGGTCATTAAGGGTAACTAACCGGATTCCCAGAGAAGGCAAGCGGGTTAAAGGGAGACAGAAAATTAGGTGGGCAGATGAGATTAAGAAGTTTGCGGGTATAAATTGGCAGCAGCAAGCACAGGACCGGGTTAACTGGCGGAACATGGGAGAGGCCTTTGTCCTGCTGTGGACGCAGCCAGGCTGATGATGATGATCATGATGACCTGGCAGCAGCAACTCTCTGCCCCTCACAGCAGAGGCAGATGCTCAACCATTTCACCAAGGATGTGGTGGATTAAGCTATGCCCAGGGGCCTTCCCAGAGCATTATGGTGCTACCTTTCGAGATGAGCACCCAGAAACAACAAAGTGCCAGGTCGGTGTACTCCTCAACCCATTGGGGAAATTCTTAGTCGGCACTGGGAATCGAACCCAGTAAGTACCTTCCGCATTGGAAGCAAACGTTCTGACCATGTAGTCAGCCCTGTGGTCAAAAGAGGATGACCTTAATTTTTGGTCTGGCAGTCCCATGCCGCCAATTTCCCACGGGATGGGTGCTCAAGGGGGGGGGGGGGGCTGCTGACATGCTTTGTTTTTCAATTATACATTCCTCGTAACAATACAATGCCTGGATTAAATGAAGGTTTTGCATGGTCCCCTCAAAGTCATGTGATTGGCGTTCCACTGTAACTGCTTCTTTAGAGCTGTTAGCATTTACCAATGGCACCGCTCCCTTCTTTAAATCACGTGGTTGTTCAAGGACCATTTATCTTACAAGTCATCCATTCAACCAACGCATAGTGGCAACCAGAGTTTGACATGCCATACTACAGCTTCACTTACAATGCGTTGTGTGCATGCAATGCCACAATTAAAAAATGTGGCTACAGCAAACAAGCTTGCCATAACTTTGATAGCTATCATGCTTTCACATGCTTTAAAGCAAAGCACTTGTTTTAGTGCTGTGCTGTGTTACGTGTTTCAGTGCTGTGCTTTTATCAGACTGGGTGGAGAACAGAATTTCAGTTCAGTGAGTTACATCGTTTGGTGCTGTACCACTCTGGGTAGCACCTCACTGAGGTTTTCTTGGCAAGCCGTGGCAACACAACTGCTAAGGCCGTATCTAGGGCCTGTGTTTATTTGAGCAGTCCGTGTGTCGTACAGCCACTAGAAGGATGACTTCGTTGGCACAGCATCGGACTATAAATGTGGCTATCGAATGATGTTCACGAAAATTTATTTCTTTTTATCATTTGTTTAGTGTTTTATTCCATCTAATTGTTGCATTTTTGTGCCTACATATATTTTGTGATCCTCCTGTGTGAAAAAAGAATGTCTGCAATGATACATTGTTGGGTGGGTTTTAGCATGAAAGATGTTTCAATATACAGTTAGACCCCTTTATAAGAGGCATGCTCTGAGCAGCAATTCTGCAAACAAGAATTCGGGGGGAAAAGTACGCGAGGGAGATAAGTGCATATCGGCACATCGTGACGAGCTGGGCACGAGTGCTGGTGGCTTTTTTTTTTTCTTCCTTGAGTTTTCATATATATAGATAGGTATACATATATGATGAATGGCGGCAGCGGCGACGACAATAAACCAGCCGGGATTGTCCATATAATTGCTATTGCAATAAAATTCGCTGCCGCGGACAGCAACGTCGATACATACAGTCCAGGTTGTAGAAACGAACCGCCATTCAGGATTACCGATGTTGCTTCGGGTTTTGCTTTCCCGTGGCAGTTTTTATGTTTTGTTGAAAAAAACCACATGTGTAGTGCTCGAAAAACACTCTCGCTGCAGCCAGGTTCCCCAATAGAAGATGACAGACTATTTTTTTAGAGAACTGTCAGTTTTGAAGCAATAAATGTGCAGTTTTTTTGTGCATTTTGCTTAGTTGGAAGTTAGTTTAATTCGAAGTTTTTGTGGTTTCTGTAAACTTTGTATTAACGGGAGTCGACTGTAACAGAGAGAATTGCCAATTCTACTGAATTCATTACACTGATGCTTAAGTGTATATACTAGTAATGCTTCAACAGTCCAAACTTGCAAATATATACATTCGCACATAATACTAGTGTCACGCAGGAACGCCCTACCACAATGTAGACATTAGCTCTGTTTTGCAAACTTGCACAAATGAGTCATTTATGACCAGTAACTTCTACAGGGGTGGAACAGGGTGCATGGCTTTGGGAACAGTCCTAGGAGCAGCCAGACAGATGTTTTGGAGCAGGCTTGGTGCAGCCAGAAAGACATTTTGGAGCAGGCTTGGAGCTGCCAAAAGAGCCCTTTCGAGCAAGTCTAGAGCAGTAAGAATATTCGTTCAAATAACTTGTGAAGCAGCACTCTGCTAAATTGTGCAATAGCCTTGATTGCAATAGAAATTATATGGACACTCCCAACAGGTTATTGCTGTTGCCGTCATGTCCCGTACAAATTACAAATTGATAACATCCTCGGCGCATTGTATGGTCTATCCGCGTGTAAAAGCGCCCGAACGGGGGCAATGAACGCGGTTGAAGCAGAGATAAAACGATTTGGCCCATCTCTGCCGCTCGGCGTGTGGTAACACCCAATACCCCCCCCTTAGAAGGCCTGCAGTCTAAACAGAGACAAAGCACTGCGCCCACCTTGAGAGAGCATGAAAAAAAACTAAGGGGTAGGGGGCAGATGTCACTCGAGCAAGAGCTTTGCCTTTAAGGTGTGGCTGCGATTGCTGGCGCAGCTCGGCAGCCATCAGCGGGCAGCTCACGCACAGTTCTACGTGCTGCACTGTCACTGTGAGGAGACTGCGCGAAAAGTTCTGCTCTCCTTAAAGTGGCCGTACTGTCCCACACCAGCGTTTTGTAAGAAGAATTAGCTGCCAGCCTCACTTCGTAAATGTTACAATTTGTTGCTGTTGCATTCATTGCTTCCCCCTTGCGGTGCTACTGTGACTTTATTTAGTTTTGACAGGCCGACCCCACTCCCCTTTTTTTTTAACTTGAACGTGCAAGCGTCAACCACGAAGTCGATAAGCACGAAGCACGACGGCCAAATGAACGAGAATATGGGCAAGCGCTCGATGAGCAGTCATGTGCGCCTATAACTAGGCACCACCCCCTTCCTTTGAGCACCATTACTGCCATCCTTTATTTCTTTTCTGGACGCTGCCTACATGTTAGAAAAAACAGTTTCACTAGAATGGAATAGCAATGAATGCGATAGCAACCAATTGTAAAACTGGCAGCTCTTTTCGATCCATTGTCGTGTATCTGTACAAAACTCTGCTGCAAAAGAATATAGCTCTGCCAGAGAACGATGTTCTCGCAGTGTTTTTGCGTTATGAGCGCGGCATGTAAAAGCATTCACGAGCTATTCGCGCTGATGCCTGCCGGTATCGCACTCGCATAGTGATCACAACCACGCTTTTAGGATAAAAATTGACGGCTGCTCCTGGAGTAATCACAGTTTTACGAAACCGAAACTATAACAGTTTCGATGAAAACAACAAGACAATGTTTCAGCAACGTTTTCGGGCACTGTGCTTAGTTGGAAGTTAGTTTAATTCGAAGTTTTTGTGGTTTCTGTAAACTTTGTATTAACGGGAGTCGACTGTAACAGAGAGAATTGCCAATTCTACTGAATTCATTACACTGATGCTTAAGTGTATATACTAGTAATGCTTCAACAGTCCAAACTTGCAAATATATACATTCGCACATAATACTAGTACCACAATGTAGGAACATTAGCTCTGTTTTGCAAACTTGCCACCAAATGAGTCATTTATGACATTAATGTGTAACTTCCTACAGGTGTGGCACAGGGTGCATGGCTTTGGGAACAGTCCTAGGAGCAGCCAGACAGATGTTTTGGAGCAGCTTGGTGCAGCCAGAAAGACATTTTGGGGAGCAGTCTTGGAGCTGCCAAAAGAGCCCTTTCGAGCAAGTCTAGATGCATGTAAGACATATTCAGAGCAGATTTTGCCTCGTTCAATAACTTGTGAAGCAGCACTCTGCCTAAAGTGGTGCAATAGCCTTGATTGCAATAGAAATTATATGGACAATCCAACAGGTTATTGCTGTTGCCCGTTCATGTCCCCGTACAAATTACAAAATTGATAACATCCTCGGCGCATTGTATGGTCTATTCCGCGTTGTAAAAGCGCCCGAACGGGGGCAATGAACGTGGTTGAAGCAGAGATAAAACGATTTGGCCCATCTCTGCGGCTCGGAGGGCACGTGTGGTAACACCCAATACCCCCCCCCCCCCCCTTAGAAGGCCTGCAGTCTAAACAGAGACAAAGCACTGCGCCCACCTTGAGAGAGCATGAAAAAAAACTAAGGGGTAGGGGGCAGATGTCACTCGAGCAAGAGCTTTGCCTCTAAGGTGTGGCTGCGATTGCTGGCGCAGCTCGGCAGCCATCAGCGGGCAGCTCACGCACAGTTCTACGTGCTGCACTGTCACTGTGAGGAGACTGCGCGAAAAGTTCTGCTCTCCTTAAAGTGGCCGTACTGTCCCACACCAGCGTTTTGTAAGAAGAATTAGCTGCCAGCCTCACTTCGTAAATGTTACAATTTGTTGCTGTTGCATTCATTGCTTCCCCCCTGCGGTGCTACTGTGACTTTTTTTAGTTTTGACAGGCCGACCCCACTCCCTTTTTTTTAAACTTGAACGTGCAAGCGTCAACCACGAAGTCGATAAGCACGAAGCACGACGGCCAAATGAACGAGAATATGGGCATGCGCTCGATGAGCAGTCATGTGCGCCTATAACTAGGCACCACCCCCTTCCTTTGAGCACCATTACTGCCATCCTTTATTTCTTTTCTGGACGCTGCCTACATGTTAGAAAAAACAGTTTCACTAGAATGGAATAGCAATGAATGCGATAGCAACCAATTGTAAAACTGGCAGCTCTTTTCGATCCATTGTCGTGTATCTGTACAAAACTCTGCTGCAAAAGAATATAGCTCTGCCAGAGAACGATGTTCTCGCAGTGTTTTTGCGTTATGAGCGCGGCATGTAAAAGCATTCACGAGCTATTCGCGCTGATGCCTGCCGGTATCGCACTCGCATAGTGATCACAACCACGCTTTTAGGATAAAAATTGACGGCTGCTCCTGGAGTAATCACAGTTTTACGAAACCGAAACTATAACAGTTTCGATGAAAACAACAAGACAATGTTTCAGCAACGTTTTCGGGCACTGTGCTTGATGGCTTTTGCACTTTGCGGCTAAATTTTGGTGTTGCGGTGCAATGCGGCACTGATCGGAGAGTTTGGCGCAGCTGGGGTCGTTCGGCAAAGGATAGCCGAGGTGAGCAAGTTTGGCGCACAATGGCGCAGCTGTTCCACACCTGCTTCTATCGTGACTGAGCTCAACTAGACCTGAAAGTGCTCATGCACGGATGGCATAAAGACCAGGCTGACCTTGATCAAGCAGCAGGGCAGGGCACAGCTGGCAGTGGTAGCCCACAATTCGCTCATAATGATGGCAATGATTGGTCACATGCCGGTGGAACATGTTCCATTCACCCTGTAGCACAACAAGAAAATGGTGTTGCACATAATGAACATCACATTACAAGCAATAAATTGGATGCCCTGTTCTGCAAAACATGACTAATCAGCTGTTTTTCAAAAAACTAAAGTAGAGAGAATACTTCAATGTCTTGAAACTTTGAAACTTGTTGAGAAAAAGGGGTAGAAGTATTAGCCATTCTGAGTAGGCTTGTGAAAATATTTGAATGCTTTAAATATTCGAATGATTAATACAGTACTTGAATTTGCTTTGAATCGAATTTATATTATGAAAAATTTCGAAGTATTCCGAATGAACGAACAGGTGTATGTTAGTCTGCAGGTAACCCCCAGTAAATCTAGTTTCACTGCAGTTCAGAGATGCTAAGCTATGAAAACACCTGTTTAAATGTATATTAGTCAGCATCTAATCCCCTCTAACGGGGGTTGCACACCAATGAAGAAGTGTTAAGCCATGAAAGTACTTGGGGCAAATACAAACTGCCGTGAAGCCCCTTTTCGAGGTTAAATGAAGGTACTACACTCACACTGATTCATTTTTTTAAGTTTGAAAGCTTGTTACACAGGCTTACATACTCTAAGTATGTCAAATTTTAAAGCATAACATAATTTACAAGCTGTCACTTGCATTCTACCCAAACTCAAATCCTGCTGCTATTCAAAATGATTTCTACTTCCCTTTAAGCAAAAAAATGGCATTTTTACAGGCCTTGTTCTCATTTAAAAATTCCGTATTTACTCGCATAATGAACGCACCCGCATAATAACGCACCCCCTGCATTCGTTCTCTGTCGTCCCGCTAACTGACACCTGGCGCTTCCATGCCCGTTGGATCTCTTTCGTTTTTTATGATTGTGCCGACCCCCTTCGGCCACCTCACCAGATATCACACCAGATACCACCGTTGCGGCTAAGCGATCGCGACAAAATAAATTAGTGAAATGCCTTTATGGTGTGCGCAGGATGCACAGGGACAGCGTGCAGAGGATAGGGGCTTCAACGACTGAAGATTAATGGAGTGCAGCAAAGAAGCTGTTTCCCAACAGTGTACGCGCATGTCGATTGTTAAAGGCTAAGTGACTTAACTTTTTTTTTTTCACATTACCGCATTTTTTGATCATTCTGAAAAAGTTTTCATAAAATTGGCCCTGTATAATAAATGCACCCCCAACTTTGCTGCAATTTTACGAGGAAAAAAGTGCGGTCTTTATGCGAGTAAATACTGTATTACAGCCAAACTCCTTTATATGTCACACTGATATAAGAGACATATGAATATATAAGGCACCAGTGTGCCTACTAAATGAGACGACAAGAAAATGCATATGATATAGACTGCTTATGAGAAACATCTCATATAAAAGACAAGAGCTGCTGCCCACAGCATGCCTATTATAAAAGGTTTTAACTGTATTGCGTCTGTTGGTTAGGTCATGACAAATACACACATCTTTCTTAATAATATGTGCTATATATATACTATTCGAATTCGATTCGAAATTATTTTACCAAAATCACTGTCCACTTCGAATTAGCTTCAAACCTAAAATTCACTATTCGCACAAGCCTAATGCTGAGTGCACCAGTGTGCTTCATGGGGTAGGCATCTTGAATTGACAGGCCTTCTATGATGAATTACCAAATTAGGTATCAACGAAAATCATTGCATCTGATTTAGAAGTGTCAATAACCCTCAGACTGCTACTTGGAAAATATCTCAGTGACCTGGACACCTCACACTGTGCCACTCTTGAATATACAAAAAAGCCTTTACAGACAAACATGCATATCAAACACACTTATACAATAAATTATCAAGTATTTCAAACAGTTGGTAAATCCCCTTGAATATATCTTCTATATATATATAAAAACTTTTCATACTTGAATGACCTATATGCAGAACTTTTTTAGGAACTCCTTAAGATTCAATATAGGTGGATTCAACAGTATAATCAAAATTAATAAATTTGAAATTTCACATAATCTGAAGAAATTCCATGGCACCGCATTTTTTTATGTAAATTTGTCAGCATAATTCAAAGCTGCCGTCTGCCCCAGCCCAGCATTATATTTAGAAGATTCTGGGTGCTTTGCAGCAATACCTTGTCTGATTTTTGCTGTTCGATACTTCTGCATATCATGTTTAGTGAAGAAGCATGGCAAACGTCCTAAGAAAAAAAGTACTTTAAAGGAATTTCAAGACCCCCCGCCCCTTTTTCTCCTCACCGAGTGATCACACGCTGCTCACCTCGCAACGCAGGCCGCACTCGGGACAGACGAAGGGGCGTCGCTGGTTATGTAGCCTTCGGTGTGCACGCAGAGCACACTCTGAAGTGCACAGCATTGGGCAGCTTGCGCAGCGGATGAGGTTGCCTCGTGACGGGTGAAAGTGGGCCTCTCGGGAGGACTCGTCCTCAAGGTTCGTATAGCATTCGGAGCAGATCACGCTCTGAAGGACCTGTACCCCAAGAAACAAAAAAGGGAACAAATCCTAATGAGGTTACATGCCAAGAACAAAAAAGAAGAAAGACGTAGTTAACAAAAGGCAACTGCCAGGGCACACCGGAACACTGAAATGGACAACACAAAATGCTTCGTGTCGTCTCTTTCTGTGTCCGGCATGCCCTTACCTTCGCTAATAGTGAATCCCTGACTCGCTTACACCCACACTCTTCTATGAAGGATGTGCGTGAAAACAGAGTGCTCAATTCTTGTACCTCTGTTCTTCGTGCAAATTAAATTCTTCAATCAGACCACAGACAGATCAACAGTTCATTCAAGAACAATAGAGCCACCATTGAAGAGAGAAAGTTTTCTAAATAGCGAGCATTACATTTAAAGGGGCCCGCAACACAATTTGAGCATGTCTTTCTCATGAATTCGTCTGGTTCTATGGAATGCGCCGATATAGTTGCGCAAGCGGGAAGGCCGCAATCAAAGCTGTAACAATTTTAATTCACAGGACAAACTACCTTGTTTTCAAACTATGGCAACACGCATCAACTAATTTTGTCATCGGAAGTGACGTCATGCCTTGCGACGAGAGGCCACTCTTTTTTTTTAATTTGCCTAACGTGGCAAGTAGAGTGCAATATTCATAAGGGAGTAGCTAGGCCATACGAGCGAATGCTAAAAACAGTAAAAACCCTTTTTATACCTTCTCAGAAAGAAATAATTTGTTTCTAAATGATGTATATTTTAGAACGATGAACACGAAATTTAGTCTGCGAATGCAGCTGAAGTACGCCAGCAAGTGAAAACAATTGCTGCATTTTTAGTGAGCCAAAAATGTGACATGCAGCGGACATAGGCGTTGCCGTAGAACTTGTCTTGCATGCAAGCCTAGAAATGTCCCCACCTAACTATTACCGTATTTACTAGATTCTACCGCGCTCTCGAATGTAACGCGCACCCGATTTCCACCGCGAAAAAAAAAAAAAACCGTAAAACATCGATTGCAACGCGCACCCATTTTTCTCGCTGGCCCGCATGATCACACCACTCGAAAAAACGACTCCTTTCGCAAGCGTCTTCCATTTAAATTTGAGGCACGGGCGAAGCTTGTGCCCATCTGACGTGTAACAGAGCATTGCCGTCACTGTAGTTTTACCGTGGACCGATGTCAGCACGCGAACTTGCTTCGCCCCTTTCTTCTCGACGGTTGTGGTGCCAGGCATGTCGAAGTAAAGAGGCGTCTGATCGGCATTCCCGATTTGCCCAAGCAGGTAGCCGTTGTTGCGCCGAAAGTTTAGGACGAACCTCTGAAAACTTTGAAGCTTTTCATCGTACTCCTCCACAAAACTTTTCGCATATGCATGTGCCCCTTCGGAGGAAAAAGCCTTTCCTCTTCATAAAGTTGGTTAGCCAGCACCTGCTCACTTTAAACTGGCTCCGCATTAGACCTTTTTCTAAGACTAATTGCATAGCCCGCACTTGGAGCAGTTCTGTCGTCACGGGCCGCTGTGCCGCTCGCTGCTCAAGCACATACTCGCCGAGCAGCTCTTTAATTTGCAGAAACTGACCCTGCTGCCGTCCACTGAGGCCTTTGCGTGAAGCTTTGCTGTCGACAATCTTCTGCTTTTCTTTCCGCGGGTCCCGCACGCACGTTTCGGGAACTCCGAATGACCGCGATGCGGCCCGATTTCCGTCCGTTTCTGCACACGCGATGACTTTTCTTTTAAAAGCGGCATCGTGGTGCACTCGAGTTTTTGGAGTCGGCCCTTCCACGCCGTCGATGGTAATGCACTACTAGATGAAAAACTCCTCAGCACACGTACGAAGTGCTGCACATGGGAAACACATAGGCAGAAATGGCCGACGCGCCATGCCGACGCACGTAGGGGGCGGCCATTTTGGATTTGCCGATGGCAATAGATTGACCGTAATTTTTTTGTTCGAACACGATTCTAACGCGCATGCGATTTATGAACTCGCTTAACCGGAAAAAAGGTGCGCGTTAGATTCGAGTAATTACGGTATGTGTGATTTTACACAGTGGGACCATGAGAGCATCTGCTACCCGACGCATGTGGTTCTTCGTAACCATCTTAACAATGCCGTCAAAAAGAACCGTAATGAGGTGCTGTGGGGAGGCCACTATGAGGTGACATTTCCACTATGTCTTTATTAGACGTGCACGGTGATTGAAAGCAATCTTTGACATCAGCAGGGGAGTTAAATGTGAAAGGAAACGTTTCTCGTTGTCGTCTGCTCGAGTTTTAAACTTTGAGGACTCACAACACTTCACTTTTTGCGCAGCGATTTGCATTATTCTTGTAGCATTCATCTCATCAATCATTAATGCAAGCGTTCCGATGCTAAATAAGGCAGCTGCAAAAGTGCTGCAGGGCCCCTTTAAATAGCGAGCTAATAAAATTTATGGTGCATCAAGAATGTGAATAGCGGTATCTCTGATATGAAACGAGTGCACTTGAAACAGGGCTGCAGTGAAAAAACTGCCTAACATGCCAGAAACACCACTCGGACAAATAATTATTCTCATAGCTTGAAGGTGTGACAGAGTGATTACCAGTTTAGCTTAAGTCTACAAATTTTCTCACATTATGACTGCACACAATTTATGTAAACAGAAAATAAGTTTTCCTAAAAATTAAACTGAAAGATTTTTTTGTGAAGCGAAATCGTAAGTGTATATGTTTGCTTGCCTTTATGTATATGCGCACAGGCATGCATTTTTTCTCCCACATTATACAGAAGTTCATCATCACAACGCATTTATACAGCACTGCACTTACCTTTTCAAGGACAGTCATTGGCACATCAGGCTGAGAGCTTGTGTTTTCAGACTCATCGGGAAGTTCCACGGGAACCAATGTTTCTTTAGGTGGCAGTGCTGACAGGGTGGCATTAGAGGCAGCAATACGACAACCCTGGTAAAAAAAAAAAGAAATTGGAAGATGCATAAGCTTTGCATTCAAGAGTGAAAATGCAATAGTATTTCAGGCCACGTTTGCATCTCCTTCACATTTGTTGGCCATGCCTATGTATTGACACGAACACCTATGTGTATTGACGTCTATGAGGCAGATTCGGAACTCCGGACTTGAAAGGAGCACACCCCCGTTCACCACATCGGCTGGGCTTCCACCGAACTTGAAAGAGGAGGAGAGGCTGAGGAAATCGCATCGTTGCCTTTCACAGTAGCGTTTTATTGGCAGCACTTTGGCAGCAGCAAATAGTGTACGTAAATACGATTCTGCCTCTGCATTGCCTCATTCTTGATAAGAGAACTATGAAACACAACCCCGCCAGCACTTCATCAGCCTAGTCAAAAGAATCACTTTCCCATTGCTAGCTCGTAACAGTATGCTTAAGAATCCTCCCCAACTTTTTCTTGTCTGCAATTTCATTTTAAAGTATGGAATAAATATTTCCGAAATATTTAGAAGATAGTCACAAAATATTTTATTTGCTATCACACCTCAATATTCAAATTCGCTTTGCACCCAGGATTTTCCTATTTGCAGAGCTCTACTTGATATAATAGCTAATAGCCAATAAATAGACAAATAATGTGCCTTAGCACACATGAATAAGCATATTAACGATAAAAAGTACAGCTTCACAACTTCCCACTAAGTGTCCATGGTCAAAACATTAATGCTGTTAATGGAGTAACAAGGCTATCATGCTTGGTAAATACTTACTATCAAGAAAGATTGGACAACAAAAAGAAGACAAAATGCGAACAGTGGCTTTTGATTCCTGAAGTGTTCGCAAGAGGTCTCGACATTTCTCTAGTTCGTTGATAATATGCAACGAAAGCTTTTACATTTAACTTTTCCTTGTTTTCAAACATGCATATCCAATATTCTTGGGCTGACGCCAAGCAAACCTTCAACCGAAAGAGCAAATTCATAGCCCTAAACATGAGAAGCATGCTGGAAAAGACATCCATGTATTCTGCAGAATCTCAATCACCTTAACTGAAAGCGGCAGTAACTTCAAGTATGTCAGTCCAAAGAGAATGAAGATTACCCGACTACATGCATAGAACATTCCCGACTCTTTAAGGCGGAGCTGATGTGTTTGTTAGCCCCTTTTGCCTGGATAGCAGGAACCTCTAAATAAATGTGGATGAGGCTGCCTTGTTAACTTTGTTGCCTTGTTAACCCACAGTTTCAAATTAACAAGGAGCAGGATGAAGAATATTTCAGTGTCTACAACACAAAAATATTGTGCATGTTTACAATAGTATCACTACCAGTCTCCTTCACAAACAATATGATGCCAGTCACACCTTTGTACCTAACATGTGCTAATTGTCAATCAATATAGCATTGCTGCTAGACAAAGTTTGCCATAGCTTACCATTTATGTTATGATCAACTAAACTATAAACAATCACAATGATTAGGCATATTAATAACGTTTCCAGGGGCAGCTTAAGCTCCAGTGCTTGCCAGCTGCTTTTAGACTTGCTGGTGCGCAAAAGCGACGTCTCGACGCTTCCAGCATTGGCTCTTTATTCCATGCAAACAAACAACGCAACTAATTAGAAAGAAAATCTGCCATATTTTTCACATTACTAGTTCAGCACAACTTGATATAACCGCCATTAAATGTTACAACAATCTTGTGGCAACAAGAACGAGTAATGTCAAAAAGAGAAATTTGACCATGACGATTGAACAGATTTTTTTTCTACTGGCGAATCATCTGCGAAAAGGAACTAGCAAGTTGAAGGCTTGGCGATGCAGTAGCACTTTACCATAGAGGGTCTTTTAGGCATGTCACTTCTGTAGTACTGCTATGTCAATGAAAAAACATGTGAAAATGGAACAGAGAGGAAGAAGCATGCAACAAGTGCTGACTATGTAACGTGCACCAAGTGGCCTTTCAAGATACCCTTCAGCAATTCGGCATTGCAATTCATTGTGGTAACTAGTTACCATGTAGCAGAAATAGTGGAACACAAGTCCTAATGGAGCGAAAATAATGAAAACTGAAATACTGCATTTAGTAGCAAGAATTACTAACAGTCACTACTAGAAACGAAAACCTACCTTGCTCTTTCCAGTAATTTGTATGAACATCAAGCTTAGAGACAATGCTTACAACACACCTGTGCTCGCATTATGAGAGTGCAGCGGTTGAATGCCAGATGGCAGGAACTACATTTGCGGCACGGCAGCCGTGCCAGGAATGAACGACGAGACAGGTGACGTCGAAGGCTACGCGAGGTTGAGTAGGAGTCTGCACAGATGGGGCAATCAAAGCTGTTGCCTCCGCTCCCGTCGCCCGAAGTGGCAGGTCCATTCTCTTCACGCTTTGCGGCAACGTATCTTGGGTGCGGATCTGTCGACCATTCGCGAAGAAAGTCGTCCAGTGTGACATGAACACCGCTGTCCAGAGATCCATCTCCTTCAACCACAGAAGCCAGATGCACAGTCCTCTGAAATTAGATCAAACGGTAGCTTGCAAAAGCACAAAAAAGGAAAATCGTAGTTGGTATCACCATAGATGTGTTAATTAGTACTAGAAGCTAATCAAATTTCAAATAATCTGAAAAAAAAAATTTAACAAAGGAGCTGTTCAGCATTTCTAAGTAGTCTTCATATATCGAGTTCAAGTGATTTACTCATAAAGAAAAGTTTGCATCTATCATAAGGTTACACAAGTATTAGACACACAGATTTTGCTGAACAGATCATGCCTTGGTGCTTTCTCATGTCTGTGCATTTGTTACAGCATGTAATAATGATGACCAATTGACTAAAACATACATTGGCCCAAATGAGCACGAACATCTAAAGCGAATTGAGATTGATTGGCTAGAAAGCCATTAGAACACAAGGTAGCAAAAAACGATGCATACATAACAACTAGCAACTGTGATATTCTTATACCGAGTGCACAGTACTGGTGAAGCAACGAAAGCAAGGGGGCACATTATGCTTTCCACAAAGTTTTGTGACAAGCACAGTGTCATTACAATTATTGTGATATCACTTTTTCCCTGGTTGTGCACTGTATTTTAGTGATCTCACAACCTGTACGATTGTTTCACGTGTACAAATGCAATGAAAGCTGTTGTACTTCATTTTTACTGCCCAACTAGACAGAACGTTCGAGTTGCTGCTTCCACACTATTAGAACAAGCTACAGAGTTTTGTGAAATTCTTTGATGAAGGTGACACGCCGAAAATCGGCTTCAGTAAATCTTTAGTCAGATACAGTTGAAGAAGTCCGGAGAGGCCCTGCCCAAATGACTGATGCACAGCAGCCGATTGCCTCTATATCTGAAGAAACAGTCTCTCTCATGCTCTGGGCTTTGTTCTCTAAAGATGCGATCACCAGCTGTTCGGCTCATTATGTCAGTCAAGAAGGCAGCGCCCATTAGTGCAGGCTGTTTTTGAGCAAGAAACGCTGACTTCTGAAGTATTCCAAGGACAATTAAAGTATCTGACTATGGTTACCAAAGTTACCAAAACAAGGTCAGAGATCCAGACCTTGTTCAAACCAGAAGTGTCCTTGGCTAGGCTTCCACCAATTTCCTGCAAGAAGAGTGACTTACGTTACTGCTGGCACACATTCAAA
Source organism: Rhipicephalus microplus (assembly GCF_013339725.1). NCBI lineage: Eukaryota > Metazoa > Arthropoda > Arachnida > Ixodida > Ixodidae > Rhipicephalus > Rhipicephalus microplus. Next base: position 271,836,289 of record NC_051165.1, read on the forward strand.
CTGCTTGGGAGAATTGAAATCTCAAAGGTGAGCCAAAATACCAAAGCTGCAAACCAACTACTGTGCTGTTCACATAATGCAGGTTCGTTAAGTGCTCTTTTACTTTGATTGTTCACTCATCTCTTGCTTCACAAACTCGCCGATACATTTCTCTTCGTCATCTCTTTTCCACTTCTAAAGAACGGCAGGAAGCTTAAGATAAAATTCGTAAACAGAGTGTGCGTGCTAGAGTCGACATTTTCACAAGTGCATTAGCCGTCTTTAAGGCTGGAACTGTTCCAGCCTTGAAAAAGACATGTTTACTTATCGAAACATCTACACGAGCACGCAGCCGATGTTATCAAACGTTTTCATTTTTTCAACTTCTATGTTATGGTCATTTTACGGTCAAGATTGAAATTGCCGATCAAGATGCGCATTAGATAGCATAAATGATTGTGCGCACGTAAGTCGACCTTGTGCGACTTTATGCAGCAAGTTCTACCGCGAATGCCCAGAAAATTCTAATGCTTTTTTACATTTGCTTACACGGGTTTTATATTCTAACAGCGCTGAGCATTTAATTTCTACAACAATATTAGAATGTTCCTTTTCGACAACATGCAACGGTATCCGTAGGAAACTGAACAGCGGCAAATCGCCACATGAACCAATCGTACAGGTTTAAAACGGTAATTTTGCCGACCATAAGGAAGTTTGTCGCGGTGGCAACTTTAGGATGTTACTGCCCTAGCTATTCCACTGCCCTAAAGTGCACATTGTGATCATGCATTAGATATTTAACTAAACGGTTCCAATTAAGAACTATAGCACGAGTAGAAATGCAACGCAACAGGTACTTTATTTTGAACTAACCTTGCACGAGGGATTATTCAATCGGGCGTTCGATCTTGGCACAGATATCACTTTGACGACGTTGCTATTCTTTATGACGGCAACGGGAACTGAGCTCTGTTTTTCCATAGCGATTGCTGTTACTGTCGGCTCTATCCGAAATCTTTTACCAAGGTGTACGCTACGGTTGATCACCGAATTCAGTTGCAACAGCTGGTACGTCGACAGTGGTGTCAAAGAATCGAGTAGGATCGGATGAGCAACAGCATGGTTTCCTTTTGCTGCAGAGTGTTCGAGTAAGGTTGTAGTTCACTATAAGCGAGATGCAGTCAAGGCGCGAAACAGCGGCGTGTACATGGACTGATCGCGGAATTCGTCATGCCGTAATGCATGCGATCCGGAGTAAGGGGAAAGAAGCACCAAATGACAGCCGGCTACTACTGCTGTGCGTGAAAACGCGGCAAAACTTCGCGCACTTAACGACATGACCACTTCTGACCGCGCGTGCTGCCATGCGCGTTCCGCTACTGCGAGAGCCTTGCAAGTGGTCTCGATACTTCGTCTCCTCCATAACGAGCCAGATGGCGCAACTAGTCGGTCGAATGAGAATGAACGTTAGCGAATATATGGGTATAACTTACAGAAAAAAAAGTAGGTCGGAACGACGAATAGTTTTGAACTTGATTACTGAAGTTACACGTCGGTGCGGCGTTGTCTTTTTAAAATTGCGTCAAGCCACTACCTAGAACACTGCCGATCGAGACAAGCGCAGTTGCGCTGTCGCAAGTATTAATTGTATTTTTTGTATTTTCCTCCTTTCCTGTTCTCTGCGCACATGCGCACTCAGGCCTCGGTTCAGCCTTTGCCATTTGTCGGCCTCGCCACGCCACTCAACTTTGCTCACCACTTACCGTTGTTGCCGTGGTCTTGGCAGTGCCAACTCGTTCTCTTACGTTAGTACCACTAGGCTACCTGTTTCCAGAGAACACTAATGCTAGACCGGCCAACCACGCCGTAATCGCAGGTGCGGTTAACGCAAGAAAATCCCTGTGTTCCGTGTACTTTCGTACCGCTAAAGGCCATGAAATAAAGGAAGTCACCGAAAAAAATGAGCGAACCTGTCCTTCCATTGTAGTTCCAGCGGCGTCTTCTCTAGTAACTGCCTTGGCGGACGGTAAGGAAATCTTCGTTCCTCCAGCGCCCAGACGGCTCGCTTCAGGAAGCTGTAAATGCAGACCAAACCACGTTACCGTATAGTGACGCTGTACTTACAACCAGGCGTCATTCACCTTTCGCTGCGATTGTTCAGTCAGGTTTGGTATTGAGTTTTGCTTCGTCTTGAGGCGCCTGCATTATCGAGGCAACAAAAGTCAGGGGAGTAGCGATACGTGCAGGAGAATCGAGATGCGCAATTACCTGTTGTACTTCTCTGCGGTCTTTGCGCTCACGACAGGGAAGATGGTGGGGATGTAGTTCAGTTCCCTCGGATCTTCTCCCTTAACATTACCAACGAAGTGCTTCGAGCAGACCCTTGAGTTCTTCGAGGGCGACCAGACTCCGTTCACGTCGTTTCTGCACAAATGGTGACGAGCCATTAGATGCTGCCTCGCTTGCTGGCGACGCTCGTTATGTGAGAGTGTAGGCTGTGACTGCATGCAAACGAAAACGCTCACCTGGCTAGTCTAATGTTGTCGATCCACTTGTTCTTACGTTCAGCATCGTAATGCTTCGCGGGAAATGCGTAGAAGCGCACTTTTTCTCCGGAATCATCGGTGCTTTCGTAAGAGGCCGAGCATCCAAGTACGCAGCACCGTATGCGACTCGCCCATGACATCGGCAAACGCTCGGCAGAATAGAACCGCCTGTAGCTAACGTGCCACGCTATCACGCGCTTGCTCACATCACCACGGCTGCATACAAGTGATGTCCTACGGAAAGTACCCACCCATGCCGCTAGACTGCGCCATCGTCGCCTTCCTGCGTGCACGCTTTTCTTTATTCATTTGTGCCACTGGGCTGCAGAAGTCCCGTGAGTGCTCTCCGCGTTGACGATGGTGACTCGTTAGCAGCGTTATAGCACGTTTTCGTGTGGCGTCCCAATTTCGTGTTGACAGTGTACGTCACCTTGTGCGGTGTTCAAGGATGACTGTTTTCTTGTCCTTTTGCGGTTGACTCCACGCAGGTTATGGACACAGCCAGTGGTAACACAGCCATGCCCGAGCTTACAGAGGAGCAAAAGAAGGCGATAGCTGAAAAACGCGATCGTGCCATTCAGATAAGAAAGGCCAAGTTGGCATTGAGAAGTATTACTGAAAGGTGAGACCCTTTTCTTATTTGTGATTTATCAAACAGGCTTATTGCATATGTCATATAAATGGGGGAAACAACATCATGCTGTGTATGTGGTGCAACTATTTTGATAAGTTATTGGGCTTTGATTGGGGGGACATTTTTATGAATAGCAATAACAAATGATGAAGTAAGGTTTCTAATGTGAGAACTAGTGCTACAGTCACCTCAGTGGCAGTTTTCCCTCTGCTTTACTGGTTACCTAAAGCAACAACAGCTGGAAGGGATTCTGCTCGTGAGTAAAGAGAATGCATACATTGCCCTGTCAAAGTCCAACAAGTAGGCTTATGCTTCTACACCCGCTGGTTGATTTGTCTCTTGTATGCCATTGGATATGTATCACGAGGTGAGCGAGCTTTCTTGTGTCTTTTCATTTATCCTCTGCCATGTGACATTGAGCTATATTTAACTGTTAATGCCAAGCTTTGTTCTTTGTCATCTGGACATGAGCTTGTGGATGTGGTGCATATCTTCCAGCACCATGAGATACCAAGCCATAAATTGGTTCAACTCTTTTTTTCTGGTTCTCAGGAACCTTATACAGACTTGAAAGGTATCGAAAAATGCTCATGATCCGATTTTTGGTATTCACAAATAGTCTGAGGCATTCTACCTTCGCTTGTTTTGCAATCTAGGTTTGGCCATTGCTAGTTAAAGTTCATAATCTGTTAAATTTGTTTTCTCTTCTGTCCAGAACATCACCATTATTTATGCACCCTTGTGACAGTGTTCTGTACTGTCCTTGCAGTACCGGTGGTTCCCCAACGAAGCAGCAACGAGTTGTTGACACAGGTGGTGGCTTTCTACTCGATGATGGTACTCCAAGCTCACAAACGGTGCCAACACCGACAACAGTGGAGATGCCTGCAGAGCACTCTACATGTGATTCCTGTGGCAAGGAGTTCCTGATGTCATTCCTCTTGGAGAAGTTTGCCTTGGAAATATGCGATAAGTGCAGGTGATAGTCTGTTTTTTATAGTTGTGTTGCCTAACACAGTGAACCAGACAGACCTTATGTGTAAACGCTGTTTAGAGCTTTATAAAGCTGCATGAATATCACAAACCAGGCAAATTTGTCTTCAGGAAATCTGTCTAGTGCTTGCAAATTTGCCTTTGACCATTTGCAATCTTTCGAGAGGCTGAACAAGCAATAGAAAATAGTGTTCCCACCATATCACTGTCTTGCAATGGAAGACAAAGTTCCGTGGGTTCTCTTGCACATCATGCTTACAAGCACAAGGTTTGCAATGATATATTGATAGCTTTCATGCAGTGCTATTAGTGAAAACATTATAGACGAATGGGTGACAAGAAGCAGGTTTATCATTTTGCAGTGCCTTAATTTGATCTTGTACCATGAAGCATTATAGCGACTCAACATCTCATTAATGCACTTGGGATAACTAAATCTTTGCTGGCATTTAGCTTCATGAAGTGTCAGCTTTATGATGTCTGCGTTTTCTAAGATGAACAAGCGTTACAAATGTAGCACACTGGCTAGACTAATGGTAGGTGATCTGTTTATATATGGGGTTTTAAAGGCACGATGAATGTTTACTCCTGATGGTTAGTATTGTAAAGGGAACAGAGGCTAGATAAAATATGATGTGCATGTAATACCTGTATCAACTGCATCAGTCATGGCTATGTGTGATAATTGCATGTTAGCTCAAAATGAAATGTTTAGTATTGTTACAATAAAAGAATCAAAATCACAGGATTGGTTAATGAGAAAAGTTAAATTGCTCTTATAAACTGACTCATCATGCAAGTATCTTGCAGTGAACATATCCATTTCAAGCTTAAATCTTAAATCCAGCTTTAGCATTAGTATCAATTGAAAATTACCGGTACCAATTTTATAGGCTGTACTGCTTTTTCGATGAATTGCGGTGGTAGCTTAGAGTTAGAGTAAGAAGTGGTTTTATTTAAGCACTGAATTATGAGGTAAGATGTCACACTACTTAGCTCAAAAACATGGGGTTCAGTTCCCAGCCATAGTTGTCGGGCGAGCACACGGGTAGTGTGTGGTTGGGGCAGCTGCTCTACTTACCTAAAGAAGGAAAGGTGCGAAATTTGGCCCTTACATTGACGTAGTACGCACAAGGTGGCACTGGGATGAACTTTCATTTTCCTTATGGCGGGCCCTGCGCACGCTAATGACCACGGCAATCATATTTAAGTGGAGGCAAAAACACTTGTGTACCAATATGCTTGTACGTGTAAAAAAACTGAAATAGCCTGAGTTAGTCAGAGACCCCCCTCCCTCCTGTGTTATGGTGTCCAGCATAATAATATGATGCTTATAATCATGCAAAACCCTATAAATGATTACTCTGTCATTTACTCGGACTCTAGAACAGCTATAAGAACTTTTTCGGCGGCCCTAGTCTCTTCGAAGGCAGCTGCGGTCGTTAACAGGCTTTTCAACCACGAGACGAAGGAGGAAAACTTTCGGTCTACACACATCGCATGGTTCCCAGCCCACATGGGAAACATTTCCGGCTTTGCTGGCAACCCAAACGAGCGGGCACACACACTGGCGCGAGAGCTCACTTTCCGCGTCAGTGGTTCGCCCCCTCGCTTAAATGCAGCCTGCAGGAACCTCGATTACAAAGACCCACTTGTATCATATCACGAACTCACCTCACATCATAGATTAGAACGTCGAACTTTTCCTCCTCCTCACAGAGATCTGAACAGAGCACAAGCAATCACTTACAGACAATTGCAGACACGTACATACATCACACCAACGACACTAAGCAGGATTAATCCGGACTTTTCCACTGCATGTCCACACTGTGGAAACGAGTATAACAATTTCGACCACATGCTCTGGTTGTGCCCTGCCAACGTGGGTACAGAATTTTCTGACCAGTCCTCCTGGGACTCCGCCCTTCGAAGCACAGAGCTCATCGCCCAGCTCAAGGCTGTCCAGAGGGCCCGGGCCGTCGCCGAGAGACTCTGTCTACCGGTCCCGACCTGGGTGGAGCCGCCGGATTGATGGCGGGGCTTTCGGCACCGCTTTCTTTCCTCTCAGGACCTTAATAAAGTTCATACTCACTCACTCACTCACTTTGGCTATTTGACTGGCTATGTCATTGGCTCTCTTTACATATTCATTATTTGTGTATACATATATATGTAACATATGCGCACTGTCAGCATACACATATGCCATTACCTTAATTGTGTAAAGTGTACATAACAATATACATTAAACATAGACACATTTGATGTTAAATCCAACATTCACAAGTATAACTAACTTGGGAGTACAGTTTTTTCAAATCTCTCATAACTATTGTAACACCTTGATGTAAACTCAGTTTATGTATTCAGTTTGTGTGCCTGAGATGTTCAAGCGGATTCTGTGCAGAGCTGCGATGTCAGTTTCGCATTCAGGTTTGCAAATTGTAAGTTTTATCCAAAGAAGGTTTTATAAGTTACCGATTCCTGGAAATGTTTCTATGAGAAATACCATCCCCAAAGTCAATATTCTGCTTCCTACATGCTCGATAATTCAACTTTCTCTGTAACTAACTAATAAATTTAATCAAATCAATCTAGTGATTGCTTCATAAATGCTTTCTGTGGGTAGTATGTACTTAAATGGGAAAAATGGAGTTGGGCTCCAGCTAAACTTTCCGCTTAATTGTATACTAAATGGAAACAGTAAGTCAGTATATGCTTATAGATTGTTATTCAAGAATATCAGTTATTAATATCCTGCCACTGCAGTAGGTTCGGTAATAAAGAGAAAAGGCCAAGGTTTCACTTCTGACTTTCGCACCAAAACATTAGCACATAAATGTCAGTGTCACGTCCTAGCTTTGACATTTTTTTCTACTTATTGCCCAATGAAAATTCGTGAGACTGTCTACCATAGTGTGTCTTCCCTCCTTAGAATGCAATGTAATTAATTTGTACCAATGAAAATATTATGTAGGTCTTCGCATATGCCCTTCAAATTCCCAACATCATGGCAACTATGGGCCCGAACTTTGATTCAGCTTCATCACGTGCATTTTCCATTTTGCTCGCCGATCATTTTCTTGCAGTTTACTGATTATCACTGCGGTTACACAGATTTACTATTACCTGCTGGTTTTTCATTCTAATGTCTAAGAGACAGCCTCAATGGCGGGTGTTGAAGGATACCACCAGCTCTATTGCAATGTCTTTGATAGCTGGGGATGGTGAGCTGACGACATCAGTTTGACATCAGAGCCTCATTAATGCGATGTGTCATCTCTTGCAGAGACAAGGATGACAAGCACAAGCTTGTCACCCGAACAGACTGCAAGAACGAATATCTGCTCAAAGATTGCGACCTTGATTTGCGGGAGCCACCGTTGAAGTACATCCTCAAGCCCAACCCACACCACGCTCATGGCAACATGAAGCTCTATCTGAAGTGTCAGGTATAACTTGCTTGAAATAGATGAGAGTGAAAATTTGTGTCTCATTTAATTATCACTGGTGAGATACAGAAGTTAGAAAACCATCTAGGCTTCTTTCAACTGAAAGCCTTAGTACACTGCGTCTTGAAAGTCAAACTAGGACAGTGATGAAACATGTTAATGGTGTCAGTATTCATCGGAGCTGTGTATGCAACATTCATACAATAGACATCGCTTCTTTAACAAGGCTGAAAGTTTGGAAGATTGTTAGAAATTCACTGTAAGAAAGAATGTGCTTTTGTCATGAATGGATTGAACGTGCGAAAAGGACGTGTGCTCGTGTTTGCATTTTCTTTTGTCCACTCATGTTCAATATGTGCTTTCATAGTGAGCAGTGGCTTTACCCCAACTTGGAGAAGGGAAATGTGTAATCGGTCATATTCCAGTGTGGCATGAATAACTGTATGCTCTTTTAATCACATTATTTCTAAAAGCACTACTTTAAAAAGCTGTAGTTTGCACTAAAAAGCTATTCATTTAATTTGTGACAGGGCAAATACTTGATCAGAGTTAAATACGATTTTAATCAAGGAGTGTTATTAATGCAGCTAAAAATGCCCTTATAGTTACATCATTAATAAATAAATAAATACGAAAAAAAGAAGAAAAAAATCTATACCTTTTATGCTGGCTCTCCTTTCTTTTTCATGTCTGAGAATTTTCTCACGTAGCATTCATTAGTTCTTTTTTATACATGTGGCCCATTGCATTAGCACAGTGAATAACTGTGTCGCATAGGTATAGTAGACTCTCAGTAAACGGAAATCTGTTAAACAGACCTACTGCTTAATTGGAACTATTGCCTCTGCAATGCTACAGAACACCTGCTCAATGGGACATATTTTTCCAGTCCCTTCAGTTTCCGTTTACTGTGAGTGTGTGGGATTAAAGTAAAACCTTTGCTGAGCGACATTAATCAGTCCCTATCGGCTGTCTTCGCCCTTTCCGACCGGATGCTGGTGAGCTGAATGATATGCATTACCACCATCTTCAGTGTTACATTCTTTCAAGTTTGTGAGCTTGTGCTCTTACTTGTGTACCATAATTGTTCTGTGGCATGATACCAGCATCTTGCGGTACACCTTTAATCTAGATTAAGACCAATGGCAGTAGCTTTTTATGGCTGTAATTAGCTCTCTTCCACAGCTTCTGCAAGTCAATCAATTGTAATCGAGAAATACAGTCAGGTCAAAACTAATGGCGATCAGAAATGATCATGCAACACTGGTGTAAGATTCTCATCTGCATGTTACTAGTGGCTTGCCAGCATGAACTTTTGTCACTAGGCCAGCTTTATGAGTTCAAAACCACTCAGTGTAGACTGTATATGTATCATGCTGAACTGAAATAATCACATTCTGTGGCTTTTCAGGTTGAAGAGAGAGCGATAGTGGTCTGGGGATCCCTAGAAGCTTTAGACGAGCAGCTAGAGAAAAGGGACGAGGAGAGATCCAAGAGGAAGCGAAAGGCATTTAATAAACGTGTCAAAGGTAGGAAGCATGCTGGTGTTCTTCAGAACTTTATGTTAATCTTCATGCACATTTGGGCTTTTCTGCCCGCATTCAGTGCCTCGTGCTTCTATAGTATGTGGCGTGTATGCCAATTGTACAGTAGAAAAAAAAGGCAATAAAAGATAACACGATTTCCTCACTATAATCTTCGTGTAGTTGTGCACGTTCTATAAGATGTGGTGTGGGATTTTTTCAGTTCTTTTTTTTCTGGCTGGGCTTATGTTAGCTAAATGTGTAGATGTTGCTTCATACTCGATTACCTCACAAGACATTACATTACACCAAAACCTCTTAAAGCTTGCCTAATTTTCATCCTGCATGCTGCGTCAATAAGCAAAAAGCCAGCCCTGCTCTACTGTTGGTTATTCCACTTAATATTAAGGTACTACGGTGTGTTGAAGTGCATCTGATGCAATAAGTGCTTACCACAGCACTAAATTGGCTCCCTGTGAGCAGCAAGATTTGCTCTAAAAGATTGGTTGTTGCAACATTGATTGAGAGAAAGGGCGTTATTAAAAAGATGAAAGAAACACCTCCCTCCTGCACTCTAATGCAGCTATGCAGTACATACATTTCGTGCAAGAATTTGCGCTCTTTTGGGAATTATTTCAGATAAACAAAAAATGCAGCAGTGGCAATAAAACTGATAAACGAAACAGTGATCTGCATTTACCCAGCAAAATTTAACTAAAGTTGTATTGTCCGGCTGCATTATCCGTAGAGGGCACAAGAAAAGGTGCTTGTCGAATTCAGATTGATTGATTGAAAACATTTATTTGAAAACAAAAGAGAGTTGCAGTTAAAAGGCTCTGCGCTGGATGAAGTCCCTATACGGAACCCTATTGGCATCAGCCTCTAGCTTAGCCCCCCGAACGAAGGTCCTCTGTGCCTGATGGTCCGAGCAGCTAAATAGGGCCACCTTCCACTCTTCTTGGGTTGGGGAGAAGGGCTGAGTTAAGCTAGCAAGCCCGAACAATGTGGTAGCTAGAACTCGCTGTTGGGCTCGTTGATTCATGTTTGAATTAAATAGTGAACTTTGCGCCAAAATCGCAACCACACAGAAGAAAAAACACATAGACAGAACGGGCACTCGTCCCGTCCTGTCTATGCGCCTTCTTCTTCTGTGTGGTTGCGAATTTGGTGCGAAATTGACTATTTGATTCAGAGTGTGGTAGGTGTTAGCCACCTCCTCACTGTATTGGTACTTGGCAGTGAAGGAAGAATCGAGATGTTTCATGATTAAAAAGCGTGCCGACAACTTTACTCTGCTGGAACTAAAAAAAAAAAATTCTGGAGAAGTAAAGTGCCATAATGTGACAAAGTACCGAGCATGTATAAGGCGTAGGTACTACTTCGGCACCGCAACCAGTGGCTTTCCAACACCTCAGTGAAATTCTAGCGGCAACTCGATGGATGACAAGTACTACAGATTGTTGAAGTTGGTGCATTATAATATCATTTTGCTGTAGTGCAGCTCAGTTTCATCGTGCTCCAACTGAGCTGCGCTATAGCAATACGATATTCGATGTATGACAGAATGGCATATGCAGAGAAGAGCCACTAGCTCAAGAAGTACACAGCACAAGTAATGATGGTCCTCAAGAACGCTTAAGAGAAACAGAACAAAAAGAGTTCATTCCCCGCAGCAGATATTGCTGTTTCTGTGAGAACTACCATATAAGCCAAAAGAATGGTCGTCATACCTAAAACGGGACAAGAAGTGTAAGGAATTCGGGCACTTTGTTTACATGTTCAATCCAAAAAGAGCTCGTTACTAGTCAATCTTACACGCCTTCCCTTATTATGTGCAGCCCTCCCAGTGCTTCCATTTCAGGAACAGAATGCACTTTGTCAGATTGCTTACAGGAATGTAGTTAGTTTTCAAAAAAGTAAATGCTAGCAAAATAGAATGCTATTGTTTGAAAACAACCTGTGAGCCAGGGGTTGCAGGCTTTAGCTTTGTAGAGTATCTCTTTTTTTAGATGAAAAAAGAGCAGCACCAGAGAGCACTGTTCAACTTGCAATGAAACTTTACACATGCCTACCTACTTAAATTGGCTGCATGGTTAATACAGTCGCACACAATAAAAGGCTGTGTGCTACAGTTATTTTCTGCACGAGGAACCGTCAGCAGTTGCCGAGATTCGCTTTTGTTTAGGGTTGCACTGTCATATTATCTTTACTGATGAAAACGTCAGGCAAAATTTGCTGCAATGTGGCATCATGGATAGCGTGGTGACAATCTAAAAGAGACAGGGCAGTCGTAATGTTGTAGTGCAAATCGAGCCAGTTTCTTTGATTTGCTGGTTTAAACCGACTTAGCGGGTTCCTTTATGTCTTCAATATAGAGCAATTTCCTCATGTGCTGCTAATTGCATGTTTTTTTGATGCCCCAAAACACAAGAAAAGAAAAGGCCCTTGCATTTATACTCTACAGTGGCATATGTTGAATGATGTAATGGAGGGCGTCCTCAGTCTTGGATGGGTAAATCAGTTTTAGAGCATCATTACATTTTGTCTTAAAAAAAAAATAACTGCCATATTGGATCTGAAGCTGTCATTAGATTACACACCACTGTTGCCGCAGTCCACACAAAAAGGCAACAGCAATAAAAAAAAAGTGAAGTTTGTATTGCAAGTGTGATATAGTATAGGAGTGGAAAATGTAGAATAAGGCATTTATGTGTTTGGTTTATGGGGCTTTTTAATTGGTTTGCATTGCAGAGCTGAGGATGACTGTGAGGAGCAGTTTATACCGTCCACTTGGGCAGAACCATGAGCACAGCTATGGGCCAGAGTCGCATGACTCTGATAACGACGAATACTTCAAGATTTGCACCACCTGTGGGCACCGAATGAGCTACGAGAAGATGTGATTCTTTTTTCCAATAAACTTTATAGCTGTACATAATTTTAACAAAGTAAAAGTTGCATCACTGGTCACAAGCAAGTGTCACCATTCATCTTTTTCCATGCACTCTTTAGCGAGTTAGTTGCCTTTGTGTGTCATAATAGTCCAGCATTTCGTATAGTGTGCATTCGTACAGGATGATACAGCACCAAATGTGAAAGGAAGTAAGCAGTGGTGCCATTGAACACAACTCTGTTCAGTAATGACTAGTATGAAACCTAGACTCTGGTTCTCAAGCATCTTGGAGCATGTGAACCTCTTGTACTCACTGTCATGTATCAAATGCAACGCAATGGAGGCTATGGAGACTTCTTGCAGTAGAATGCTTACACTTCTAGAAATAGTTCAATAGTTTTACCACTAGCATTGGATGGAAATAGCAAGGATGTAACAATTACTTGCATTCTCAGGCAGAGAAATAAATGAAGATGTTTGTGCCTTCCAAGCAAAACTTATTTACACAGCAGCCTACATTTTCTTGTTTGCTTAGTCCTTTAGTTTTGAGCCCTACAATTATAACTGGAAGTGATGACCAAGACATACAGACACTCAAAGCCCGAAAGAAGTACTACCCCACCTTCGCAGTGGCCTGCAGGTGATCAGCTGTGCATAAATTCAAGTTATTTGCTGGCTTTAGGATACTGGTGCATTGCCTATGGAAGTAAGCAATTGGCCTTATTGATGCAGTTAAAACTAGCAGTAGAGTGCATTGTGGCAAGAACCAGAAGCGACTTCGGCTTGCACCTAGTTTTGTTAAAAGTTTAGTTGAGGCATTTCAGAATGGACATCAAGCAGGAGCTTTTATTTTAGTACTAGATTTCTTCACTATGAGGTCCACTGCCCCGCTTTCCAAACGATGCTGCTCACGGCACTACATACGACTAATGCCCGTAGCTCAAGCTGCACCATAAATGGCTCAGTGAACATGGGAATAAAAAGAAAATTCAAAATAACCAGCAAAAAAAAATTTTATTGAGACTTCACGTCCCGTTGTGTGAAAGCCCGAAGGCTGGTCAACACAACACCAATGAAAAAGTCACTGGACCAGCCCAGCTAGGAAGAAAAAAAAAAGTTCTACTGGCCACCACGGAGCCGCAGGACAAGGTGGAGGGTCGATTCCTTCTGAATGTTGTAATCGGAGAGAGTGCGGCCGTCCTCCAACTGCTTGCCTGCAAAGATGAGACGCTGTTGGTCTGGTGGAATGCCCTCCTTGTCCTGGATTTTAGCCTTCACATTTTCGATGGTGTCGCTGGGCTCGACCTCCAGGGTTATGGTCTTGCCGGTGAGGGTCTTAACGAAGATTTGCATGCCTCCGCGCAGCCGGAGGACGAGGTGAAGGGTCGACTCCTTTTGAATGTTGTAGTCGGAGAGGGTGCGGCCGTCTTCGAGCTGCTTACCGGCGAAAATAAGACGCTGCTGGTCCGGAGGAATGCCTTCTTTGTCCTGAATTTTGGCCTTCACGTTTTCAATGGTGTCGCTAGGCTCGACCTCCAGGGTGATGGTCTTGCCGGTAAGTGTCTTCACAAAGATTTGCATACCTCCGCGGAGCCGCAGGACCAAGTGCAACGTCGACTCCTTCTGGATGTTGTAGTCGGACAAAGTGCGGCCGTCCTCAAGCTGTTTGCCGGCAAAAATGAGACGCTGCTGATCGGGCGGGATCCCTTCCTTGTCCTGAATCTTCGCCTTGACGTTCTCAATAGTGTCGCTCGGCTCGACCTCCAGAGTGATCGTCTTGCCCGTCAGAGTCTTGACAAAAATTTGCATACCACCGCGGAGTCGCAAGACGAGATGAAGGGTGGACTCCTTCTGGATGTTGTAGTCGGACAGTGTGCGCCCATCCTCGAGCTGTTTTCCGGCGAATATGAGACGCTGCTGATCGGGAGGGATGCCTTCCTTGTCCTGAATTTTCGCCTTGACATTTTCAATAGTGTCGCTCGGCTCGACTTCGAGCGTGATGGTTTTCCCAGTGAGCGTCTTGACAAAAATCTGCATGCCACCACGGAGCCGCAGCACTAAGTGAAGGGTAGACTCCTTCTGAATGTTGTAGTCCGACAGAGTGCGGCCGTCTTCTAGCTGCTTGCCGGCGAAGATCAGACGCTGCTGGTCTGGTGGGATTCCCTCCTTGTCTTGGATCTTGGCTTTCACGTTTTCGATCGTGTCGCTGGGTTCAACTTCCAGCGTGATCGTCTTGCCTGTCAGCGTCTTGACGAAGATCTGCATCCCACCACGAAGCCTCAGCACCAAGTGAAGGGTGGACTCTTTCTGAATGTTGTAGTCCGACAGTGTGCGGCCGTCTTCCAACTGCTTGCCGGCGAAGATCAGACGCTGCTGGTCTGGCGGGATTCCCTCCTTGTCTTGGATCTTTGCCTTCACGTTCTCGATGGTGTCGCTGGGCTCGACCTCCAGGGTTATGGTCTTGCCGGTGAGGGTCTTAACGAAGATTTGCATGCCTCCGCGCAGCCGGAGGACGAGGTGAAGGGTCGACTCCTTTTGAATGTTGTAGTCGGAGAGGGTGCGGCCGTCTTCGAGCTGCTTACCGGCGAAAATAAGACGCTGCTGGTCCGGAGGAATGCCCTCTTTGTCCTGAATTTTGGCCTTCACGTTTTCAATGGTGTCGCTAGGCTCGACCTCCAGGGTGATGGTCTTGCCGGTAAGCGTTTTCACAAAGATTTGCATACCTCCGCGGAGCCGCAGGACCAAGTGCAACGTCGACTCCTTCTGGATGTTGTAGTCGGACAAAGTGCGGCCGTCTTCAAGCTGTTTGCCGGCAAAAATAAGACGCTGCTGATCGGGCGGGATCCCTTCCTTGTCCTGAATCTTCGCCTTGACGTTCTCAATAGTGTCGCTCGGCTCGACCTCTAGAGTGATAGTCTTGCCCGTCAGAGTCTTGACAAAAATTTGCATACCACCGCGGAGTCGCAAGACGAGATGAAGGGTGGACTCCTTCTGGATGTTGTAGTCGGACAGTGTGCGGCCGTCCTCGAGCTGTTTTCCGGCGAATATGAGACGCTGCTGATCGGGAGGGATGCCTTCCTTGTCCTGAATTTTCGCCTTGACATTTTCGATAGTGTCGCTCGGCTCGACTTCGAGCGTGATGGTTTTCCCGGTGAGCGTCTTGACAAAAATCTGCATGCCACCACGGAGCCGCAGCACTAAGTGAAGGGTAGACTCCTTCTGAATGTTGTAGTCTGACAGTGTGCGGCCGTCTTCTAGCTGCTTGCCGGCGAAGATCAGACGCTGCTGGTCTGGTGGGATTCCCTCCTTGTCTTGGATCTTTGCCTTCACGTTCTCGATGGTGTCGCTGGGTTCAACTTCCAGCGTGATCGTCTTGCCAGTCAGCGTCTTCACAAAGATCTGCATGCCTCCACGAAGCCGCAGCACAAGGTGCAGGGTGCTTTCCTTCTGAATGTTGTAATCGGACAGCGTGCGGCCGTCCTCGAGCTGCTTGCCGGCGAAGATCAGACGCTGCTGGTCAGGCGGAATTCCCTCCTTATCCTGAATTTTCGCCTTGACATTTTCAATGGTGTCACTCGGCTCAACTTCGAGCGTAATAGTTTTTCCCGTGAGCGTCTTCACGAAGATCTGCATGGTGGTTGATCTGTAAAGAGAACGAAGAGGCAATGTCAAATAACGATGCGTAACAAATGGGTGTCGCCACAGGCAAATATGGCGCTTAGGCCTAACCGCGTCGAAGTAGGCCAAGAGGGTCTCGACGGTTAAATTCGCTCGAGCTCGCAGAAAGCATTAACAGCACGTAAACAACTAGCCGAAACAGTTTACGCCAAACCTGAGAACGCGCAAATGTGCTTAAACAAGGTACTGCTGGGCCTCAAACTACTACTTCGAAAACGCGCCCGAACAGCGCAATAGGCCTAACTAAAAATAAAGCTACAACGACCAGGCGCACCAAACTATCGCGCAGCACGTCGCGAATCGTAGAAATAGCGCGGAGGAAATACGAAGAAAGCGAACCGATGAGAGATTTTGAAGCTACTGCGAGGCTGCGTCTATTTCGCCTACCGCCAGCAACTGCACAAGCCTGAACTCGATCTGCACCGAGCAACCGACGCAGCGGAATGGCGGAATTTCGACCGCTCGTTCTAACAGCACGCACTACGCGCAGGGTGCGAGCCTCGCGACGAACAGCTACGTCAATTTCGTCAATGAAGACACAGGCATCAACGGACACAAAGGAATTGCCTTACCTCTTTGCGGCAGCACAACACACAATTCACGAGCGCAGTCTCACTTGCAATAGCTCGTTTCCTTCGGGCACAAAGGCTAAATACGCCGAGAAGGAGCACGTCGCAGCCTGCGATTGGTCAGACTAGGCCGGCAACAACCAACTTCTGCCAACATCCGCCAATCAGAGGCCGAAGCTGACGCAAGTTTGTTTGCGTGTTCGTTTTCGAGAAAGATCTAGCAATTTCAATGACGTCAGTTAGTTGCTTGCGCGCCATCTGCTGCGTTTTCAAAATAAGCCTAAATTGCTCCAAAAAAGTTAGACATTACGTTGTTATATTACAAGTTTTATTTGAACAGTATTTCTTGTAAAATTATTGTTAAGTTCTTACTAAACACGTTTTTATTGCATATGTGTTTACTTAGGAGGCGCTACTAGTGTCTTTTTTTATCGCGCAATGGCGGCGTTCTATAAAACCGTTTTAAACCGTTCTTTTCCTGCTGTTGCGTTATAATTGCAGCTATGATTGTATTAGGTCGAGGAACGGTGTCATTTGAGGTATTTTGTAACGGAAGCTGTAAGATTGTGTTGCGTTGCTACCGCGCTTAAGAGCACTTGCAACCTGCGTGGTCTCGAACGTGACACAAAAACAAAAGCTCCGTGCGATGAATCATTTTTGTCGACACCACTGAGTGTCTGCTGTGTCTAGGGCGCTGATGCGCTGCGCAAGCACTCTTTCTGTCATTCTTTGAATTGGTCAAATTGCAACCACCATTCTCTTGAAACGACGAAGCGTCAGTGGCCTCACGCGTGTACTTTCCTGCAATTCGCACGAAGGGGGAAGTTCAAAATAGAAACGTGATTGGGAAATGCGCTTTGCAGATAGAAAATACGGAAGCCTGTGTTCTTTGTCTTAAACTGGCGAAAGCTTGGTAGCGTTGAAATGGCTCGCAGGCTAGAGAGCCTTCGGTTCACGGTAAAAGAATACACACATAATTGGCGCCAGACGGGGCGTTGTCTTTCACGATTAAGCCCAATCGGAATCAATATAAAAGATTTTGGTGGTATGGTGCAGCTTTCGAAAAGAAAACCAATCACGATTGAGAAATCCCATCCAGATCAGGCCCGATCGAAATCGACCGCGTGTGACACCGGTAAAAGCGTCAAGCAGTACGTGTGCTACGCATCCAGCTTTAGTTGCTCATATCAGTAGCGTTTGTCATGTCATATGTTTGCTCTGCCGTATCACAGAACGGCAGATCAAACACAGAACACCACATAAAAACATTTCTGATGGCTTACAACTCAATGTAATACAAGGAAACGCACACAAATTAGACTGTGATCATGTTTGCGTCACACAAGTGTTGTACTTTGAACACAGTACTATTTGGAACGCCGGGCGAAAACATTCGAACATACGCGTGCAAACGCGGGGTCCTGTGATAAACGTGACACAGGCCGACGAGGCGTTGCACAGGCAGACAGGTGGAACGCGTCATGCTGCCAAGCTCATCTCAGCGTGACCAGTGTGACTCATACGCCTGCAGTGTCAGTAGTCTCAGTGTCCGAAGCCCTTCAATTGCGGTGAATGCCGTACGTGTACAATACAGACAGGCGAATTGAATTTTATGAAATGGATTAAATTTACCAATTATAGTAGTACGTGAACATTTTTCTGAAACCGAAACTGCATTAAATTTTCCAAGCAGCGCCTGGAGCGGCGTAGTACGTCACCTCATGCATACATTTTTCCGCCCCTTTTTACCAAATCGTCTGCTATGTCTTTGAATGAGTGAGTACCCTGAACCAAGAAAGTACTCTTACGCTATGCGTACTAAAAATGTGTACCGCTAATAGTTCCCCATGCCTATGCCAATGGCAACGTCGTAATTCGTTCTGAAGCAGTGTCTCTGGTGCCGTTTTAACGTGACACGTTGAAGCCTAAAAAAAAAAAAAAAAATTACTCGCTCAGTGCTTTGCTCAGAGTGGCACAGAGATCAGCAAACGCAGGCGTGCGTCCTTGCAGTTATTTATTTATTTTTTGAACCGTTGCGTGCGTACAAACATAATGCATTGGTGCATGAACCTATAGACCAACGTTTAGCGCACAGTTCTGTGATTCGCCTGGGGTGTCGCAAATTTTGACTCAGTCGCTAGCCGGCACTTCGTGAGAATACTTCCTTTGGATCGCTGTAAAGGTAAAGGCAATAAAAGTCGCGCAAGCAACTATTTGCTTTGTTTACACTTCGCTATCCGAATCGACGTTCGCTAGCATGGTCTTGTCGCTTGCGAAAATCAACGACGTTTCGGCTATTCGTCTACCTCTTTTACACTAGGTGCTTTCGATCGCAATTTAGTCACGTAAAGAGGCAATTTCTCTATTGGCTGCGTTTCTTGAGCACGCTGCAGAAGGGATTGAAAATTTGATTCGTGATCGCGAGCTTAATCGCGATCGAAGGTGTCATTTGTAGCCGATGTATGAATTCCTCCGGATGACGCAAAAGTACATGCCTGCGTGTAAGCACAATGTCGTCCGCTTTTAATTGATTGTCACAGTTCCCAGAGTGACTTTCGTACGTGTTTGCCAGCGTTATCGCGCAAGTCTTCAGCTTTTGCTGGCGTAGCTCGGTCAGCTTCGATATCTGCTCGCATTTGTTCTTCTAATCTGCTGCGACGCGATCCTTGGGGAAGTGCCTGCCGTCGCGTGCAGCGTGCCGTGCTTTATGTGAACACCATGCGCTTTGTCTTTTCTGCGATATACGATTCTCATCGGAAGTCCTCCCCCTTAGATTGCAGGAAGTCGGCAGACACTATATCAATTGCTGATAGGGGAAGACGTCAGCAGTCATGTGCCTCGGTCTTGACTGTGCACATGGACCGTCCATACGTGCAGCTACGGGCGCCGCAGTTGGGGCAGTGAAGTTCTGAATGCTTGCATAACATGCGACTGTGGTAAGCGTGTCTTTTCATTTCTTTTTTAAATTAACATATCTCATTGCAGATGCTACAGTTTTTTGGCCCAAAACAAGCAAACTGATAGTTTAACTACTGTCTTCAAGGATAAAGGTCAAAATTTAACTAATGAGCCTTGAGGTGTTGGATTATGTGCTACTAATGCGCTCTCCCAAGCCATGCTACATATTAATGTGCTGTACTTGCGAAATGAGCTAGCCAGGCACGAAGCATGATGATAAGCAGCTTATGAAAGGAATAAGTGTAGGTAAATCACGATTCGTTTAAGTTGAAGCTGCAATTCTGACTAATTGAGGTGGTAAGTGCCAGTAGTAAATATTGAGTTACGTACCAATTTCGGTTTTTCGTTTCGAGAGCAGGCAGCGGCTAACGTGCACTTACGTAGTGAAGGCCATCTTAAAGAATTTCGTCAGCTGTTTCATTTTAGCACAGACACAGCATGCTGAGAGCTGGTGGTTCGAACGAAATGCTTTTCACTTCCATTTTAGTGTCATTCCACATGAAAAAACTTCAGTCCTGTTTCTGTTCTGGAATGAAAGTAAGTTTCGTGATGGTTCGCAACTATGCTTACTTGTGGGCGAAATTCTAGTTTAAAAGGTATAATAAAAACATAGTATTTCATTTGCTTACATAAAAGAGAACCGCGAATTCTCTCAGTAGGTTAAATTCTTTTTGTCGGGAGATTGAGCATGATCTTGGTCAGAAGCAGCACGTCAGCGGGTGTAGTCTGAAATATCCATGAGGGCTGTTCTCATAAAAAAAACCTTAAGATATAAAATGCTATTCAAAATTATTATTATTATTACTAATTTTCAATTCTGAGAATGTCCTCTTTATGTTGGCCTGTGTGACTGGCACACCAAGATCCACTTGCATTAATATTAACAGCTCCGGTTGCCTCTCTTCATTTTTCACAAAATTTCAGTCCATCTTTACTTTGGCCCCGCCACGGTGGTCTAGTGGCTAAGGTACTCAGTTGCTGACCTGCAGGTCGCGAAATCGAATCCCGGCTGCGGCGGCTGCATTTTCAATAAAAGCAAAAAGGCTGTAGGCCCGTGTGCTCAGATTTGAGTGCATGTTAAAGAACCCCAGGTGGTTGAAATTTCCGGAGCCCTCCACTACGGCATCTCTCATAATCATATGCTGTTTTTTGGGACGTTATACCCCACATATATCAATCACATTTTCACTTTAGAATCTCTGCCTGAAATCTGTGTTGATACTGTTTCCTGAGGTGTGCATTAATGCTCACATTGCACCTCCTTGGTCATTCCATATAGCCGACTTTTGGTTTCACTCTTGAGTCAAATGATAACGTTTTCATCCCTGTCAAAATTTTTTTATTTTCGGTTTTTATACTGTTGTTACCCACTGCCTCAGAGGGGCATACATTAAATGAAATTGGTTTACTGATAGTTTTGCGAATGGTGCTGCCAAATTACGATTCATGTAACGTCCAGGACGGGCTCCTGATGGTGTTCAGCGCAAGTCAGTGTTTTACAAGCTATGTACTGATTATCACAGGTTCTTGATATGAAGTGCAATTGTTGAAGAACGTCATTAAGAGTGGATGTTTTGTAGGAAATGAATAATCGTGGAATTAGCTGCGTGGGAGGTGAGTGCTAACATGCTGCAAGTGTGGTGCCCCTATATGTGGCAGTTGTCGGCCTGTTTCCTCCCTATTTTCTCTGTGTATACATCAGCTGTGAACAAAAATTCATTTTTTGTTCTTCCCCAATATCGCCATGTATTTCCATTGCAAGTTCCTTTAATGAGAAAGCAAGGCATTCGAGTTATTTTTTAACGTTGGAGCATTAATTACTTTACCACTACATCTTTGTTTTTAAAGTATGGTATATTGTCGGGCTCTCCTGAGGCAATGTCAAGCTATTAACTTAATCATATTGAACAATGTATATCATACGAGTAGGAGCATTGTAGTCGGCAGATGACTTGGAGGTAAAAAAAGACTGTTAGAAAACTCGCCTAGGCAATTTTTTTCAGGAAGCAAGGGCTCATATGCTCTTTCAACTTGGTCTTCAGATGTGCTTTCAGGATACATGCTTCAAAAATACAAATATGGGAAGCTACTTAGATGCATCAATGAAAAATGTCTTGCTTGATTAACTACATCAACAGAAACAATACATATTCATTTATTGAATGCCGATTTGATATCACAGTACTATTTTCTGGAAGAAAAAAAAAGAAAGAAAGGAAAGGAGGAAACTAAAAGGCAGGGAAATTAACCTGAAAAGTTTCCAGTTGTTTGTCCTATACTGGGGGATTGGGGAAGGGGAATAGGAAACAAGAGGAAAGGGAAGAAAAAAAAACAAAGGACAGGAGCAGGAAATTGTTGAGAGGATACATATTATCAACTTAATAAAGTCTCATATTAGAACTCTACAAGAGTTGCACTTTGGCAGTGGCAGGTGACCTCATTTTTTGGGGAGCAGTACGTTGGAAACATTCAAAAGCCTTTCCACCAAGGGGTTTGAGGGCACTTTTGAGTTGTACTACAGAAAAAGCCACATCAAATACTTGAAGTTCATCTGCTAGAGCAGGTAGTCGGCTTGTGCAAGCGGCTATCGCAACAGCTTATGCTGTGCCTAAGCTAAAAGGATATGGTGTTCGAACAACCAGAAATCTTTGGGCACTGACAAGGTGGAGGCATCTGTGTTGGCTGGCTTGATCACTGCAAACACATCTGTCTTGGTGTGGCTGGTCGCCATGTTTGGCATAAAACTTTCTAGGATGCATGTTACCATAAACCTTGGGGAAAAAATTGCCCGCAGCTTCCCTCGGGGGAACACTGAGGAGGATGCGGAGCATATAATTGGTTAACGGGGTGTTAAAGTGCGACATACTTGGGTCGATGGCTAAATTAGGTAACGTGGTTGTGAAATGGGGTGTTAAATTGCGACTTACTTGGGTCGATGGCTAAATTGGTTAACGTGGTTGTAGGAGGGGGTGTTAAATGAGTGAACACGTACACACGTATGCGAAAGGGTGGCGCTGGTCGAAGGGACGTCGATCATTGTGTTTGTGGATTCGTTGGCATTCATTTCACCGCGACCTTGGACGTCGACGCGCCGTACAACCGAACCGACGAGCGGCAACTGAGCGAGCGAGCGCCGACCTTGAGTATATATACAGCGCGACGGCGCATGCACTGTCAGCTGTCGAATGTTCGAGAAGGGGGAGAAGCGCAACGGCGCATGCGCGCGCGTCAGCTGCCGATGTTCTTGAAGCGTGACGGCGCATGCGCGCTACATTATACAGCTAGCGAATGTTCGTGAAGAGGAGAAGCGCACGCGGTGTGTAGAGGAGGAAGGGTGCACAGATGGTGGAGGAGTGAAGCGCGCGCGGTGTGTAGAGGAGGAAGGGATGCACAGATGGTGGAAGAAGGAGGAGGAAGCTTGCGGACGGCGCCGCACTACAAGCCTCGAGTATTATATGCTCCGCATCTAAAATGCAGCTGCTAGAATCCATGTTAGCATAAACCCTGGGAGAATGCAGCGAATGACAGAGAAATAGCCACGAGTTCTTTGTGCCTCATGCAGTTGCACTCTGTGTAATTCTCTGCTCAGGTGCATGTGTCTGTTCAATAGTATGGGTTAGAGCCTTTCCTGTTGAGTTGTATGATAGAAAAGTAAGGATAGGTAAGCTTTAACAGTCCCTAATTATCAAAGCCATGCAAAGGAGTAGAAAGGGGCACTTTTCAAGCTCATCTCATCTGGCTATAGGATGTGCTCAGCAAACTCTCTAGATGCCGTTTCGCAGCTGCACTTTCTCGGTCACAGCTTGTTTGCAAGGTATATAAAAAAAAAGTCGAAGCCGGTGTACTGGCCCTTTAAAAAGGACAATTATTATCCATTCAGCAGCAGCACAATGCTACTGCAAAACAAATTTGTACTGGTTCTTCTAAGTGCCCTGTCGCGGTAGTTTAGTGGCTAAGGTACTCTGCTGCTGACCCGCAGGTCGCGGTATCGAATCCCGGCTGCAGCGGCTGCATCTTTCGATGGAGGTGAAAATTCTGTAGGCCCATGTGCTCAGATTTGGGTGCACATTAAAGAACCCCGGGGGGTCAAAATTTCCGGGAGCCCTCTACTATAATGCCTCTCATAATCGTATGGTGGTTTTGGGACAAGCACATTAAAGTACCCCGGAGGGTCGAAATTTCCGGGAGCCCTCTACTATGATGCTTCTTATAATCGTATGGTGGTTTTGAGAAGTTAAACTGCACATATAAATCAGTCAATTCTCCTAAGCAAAACACAGTTCACAAAAGATTTAACACTGTGTGGGGCTTCTTTTGTAGGCCTGCACTTCTCAGGTGGGCCCATTGTTTTCCCTAGCCCAAGCTAAACGAAAATACCCATCCAAGTTTTAAAGCTTTCATTGCCTAAACATATTCAGTCTCCTGATAAACGCAAAAAGAATACACAATACTGTTTTTGGAATCGCACAGCATCACGTAGTTTAGGTGAGTCTCCCCTGCACTTTGAACTCTGCAGGTGATTATCTTCTCTTTTCAACCATTTACAAAATTGCAGTCAATGGAAAGTTGTTAAACATACATAAAGAAACAAGTTTCAATTGCACGAAGGATGAGCCTTACTGCAGTGGCACCAGATAGCAAATTATTACACTGAATGTTTGTCTGAGCAGACTATGCATACGACGACACCTGGATAGGCAAGGCAAGAAAGGTCAAGTTTATGGAAGAAGAAAATTACAAGACATTTCCCAACTTAGGTTTGTGACATACATTTGAAGTGGGATATACATTGCTACATTTATCGCCATTGCCGAAATCGCTAGCGTCCTACCACACCAACTTTCCCGCATTCCGTCAATGCTCGTGTCTTTTATCGTCATGAAACCAGCCCAGGACACAGCATATCATTTGGACACCGGTGAAACGGAACCTTATCTACGTACAATTCGATGGTGTGCATGTGACTGCACTTGTTGACACTGGTGCTCAGCTTTCTGTTATGACGACTTATTTGCGCAGCAAGCTCAAGAAAGTTCTCACACCTGTAACATCTCCGTTCATCGGCGTTGCTGCTGACGGCGGTACAACATCTGCCGTTGGAATTCGCTCTGCTCATGTAAGCACTGCTGATCGCCACACAGTTTTTCTTTTCGCCATCTTTAAAAAATATCCGCAAGACATAACTCTAGGCCTCGACTGCCTGTGCACTCATTGACTGTTTGGACAGTACGCTCCATCTCCACTTGCCCATAACAGACCCTTCTACACCACAGCTGAGTCTCCTCTGCACTGCCAGATATGCTCACCTGCTGCCCCAAAGACTGACCTACGTCAGGTTTGTATTTGTGATACCACCAGTTCTTGATGGCGACAAAATACTGGCACCTATCACCTATGTCCTCATTAACTGCAGCTGACTGCGACGTTATGTTACCACACACCACTCTCCCAGGGAATTCCACGTGCCTTCTGGTAGTGAATTTCAGTTTGACACTTCAAGTGCTGCGACAAGGCATCTCTTTGGCATTGCTTTCTACCTTAGAAGACAATGCAAATGATGTTTTCATGGTGGCTGCTCCTTTTGATCTCCAGGCTCCGCACCGATCCAGTACTTGCCTGGACAGTGCTATCAAGTTGACAATTGTTTCCATTTGAATACCGTAGCACACAAAGGGGCTCCACCAGTTTCTGCAGTCCTACAGCGACATTTTCTATATCAGTGTCTGTCCATTGAGAAAAGCAACTGGTGTGACCCACTGCATTATCACTGCTGATGAGCATTCGATTCATAGCCGTTCATATTGCGTGTCGACAACAGCGTCAAATTATTCAAAGTGACGTCGAGAAAATGCTCGCCAAACACTTCATTGAGCCATCCTGCAGTCCTTGGGCATTCCCTGTTGTACTAGTCCACAAGAAAGACTGCACATGGCATTTCTGTGTGTACTATAGACACCTAAGCACAATTACAAGGACGTCCCTCTGGCAGGAATAGATACCCTTGATTGCCTTAACGTTGTCTGCTATTCTTACCAGAGTGGAAGTTTGGGCTAGTTGTTGCGTAGTCATATTTGCAAGTTTTTCAGCATGCGAACATAGGTAAAAGGACAGGGTAGACAGAAAAAATGCTGACTTCCTACTAACTTTATATTTTAGAGTAGAAAAATATATTGGTCCAAAAAAGAATGATACAGAACAGGAACAAGCCTAATCAATGTGTCAGTATTAAGACACATGTGAAGGGTCCTCATTGCCTTAAAGCCCAGCCTGGTAATCACATTCTAACTGTGATAAAGCAATGCAGTCACTTGCATGGTCACTTGCATCCATACCAATGCAACTGGCCATGGCGTCAGCGCAGTGCTACGTCAATGTCAACATGGCCATGACTGCATTATCGCATATACCAGTTGTCTCCTATATGTCTCTGAGCGCAATCATTCCATCACAGAGGGCGAGTGCTTGGCTATTGTTTTGGCGGTCGCGAAATACAGGCCTTCTTTATATGGACGGCCATTTTCTGTAGTTACCAACCACCGCGCACTCTGCTGGCTGAACTCTCTTAAATATTGCTCAGGGCAGCTTGGTCGCTGGGCTTCGTGCCTGCAGGAATTTTCCTACTCAGTCGTCTAGAAATCGGGTCGCCTGCACCTGGATGCCGATTATCTCTCCCGGTAACCTGCCGACGTTTCTCATGACACCGGCATGAACATGGTGCAAACACAGTGCAAATGCGGTGCACTCCATGTTTTCTGTGACCGAATTGGTTCACATCGAGGAAGAAAAGAAATGGGATCCAGTGCTGCTAGATATCATCAGCTGCACAGAGTATACCCCAAATGACGCCCCTGCCCATCACTTTGTGCTTCAAAAGGGTGTCTAACAGCTGCGACTTCCACCCAGATGGCCCTGGTTTTCTTATTCTTGTGCCTCGGCATTCACGACGCTGTATCCTGGCTGAACTTCATGATGCACTCACAGCTGGACACCTTGGCATATCTCGCACGTATGAGTGCACAGGGTACCGTTTCTTTTGACCATGCCTTGATCGCTTGGTATGCCAATATGTCATTACTGCTCGCTGCCCATCTGAAACCAGTTGACATACTCACGGAACCATTTTACTCTGTTGGGTTACACCTGCTTCGTTCTTTTTTCACATCGATGCTGAAAAACAAATAGATAGCCATGGCTACAGATTACACTACACGCTATGCTATTATGCTAGCTCTCGCGACAAGCTGTGCAAGCGACGTTGCTGACTTCCTGTTATGGAGATGCTACATTGGTTCATGGTGCCCTAATACAACTGCTCCAATACCAAGGCCATACATTTCTGTCCCAAGTCATCACCAACTTCCTGCGTTCATGTTCCATGCAACACAAATGAACGACTGCTTACCATTTTCAAACCAACGGCCTCACGGAGCCCCTTAATTGTACTCTCACAGATATGCTCGCTTTGTGCTTGTCACCGGACCACCAATACTGGAATCTTGCCCTACCGTACACATCTTTCGCAAATAATTCATTATGTATAGACACAGCAGGCTTTTTACTCCTCTTCATATCGTATGGAAATGAGCAGACTTTACCATTGGACATAGTCATCTCATCCCATACGTCATCCACTAGTAATTACGCCCGCGACAACATTGGTTGGTCTGTGATTCCATCAGCTCACCTGTGCTCGGCTGACAGCATCGCAGACCGACCAATGTCCTCAGTACGAGGCTTCACATTAAGACGTACATTTCAGTCTCAGTACCCTTGTGCTACTCTGGTCCGCTCATTGATGGGTGGGCCTATCTGAAAAACTTTAGTCTCCTTACACGGGATTTTCATGAAGCAGTAGCTGTTACCTTCAAGATTGGCCTCATCTCTCCCTCGTAATCCGCTCTGTTCATTGTTGATGTTCACGTGACACGACTCGAACCCTACAACACCGCTTGTGAAAACGACTTTTGAATATCCTGTACGGTACTTCCATCGTTCGTGGTAATGCTACGGGCCAGTGGCATAGCAGCCCAACAGATGAAAAGGAGCATGACAGAGAAAATACTGGCACGAGCTGATTATATCAGCAGTGCTGCTCACTTAACCAATTGTAAGTGCATCTTAATTTACACTTTCAAGTCTATCTTTTCTGTAACGATATCTTGCAAAATGTACTGGAAGACGGTTCATAAAAGTGTCTTGTGCTTTAATAACTTTGGCCACTTTCTTTTCTGCACTAAAAACTGTTGTGGGCCCGATTTCCTAATTATCGTCCGATGCAATACTGACAGGTATTGCAAAGATTGTGCTTCTTGTGGTGTAGTATAAGTATCAAATGGTAATGTTTAGCATTACAGTAGTAATGTATAGCTTATTATGGTTATTATCACTGCATTTCAGTGGCTATGCCATTGTACTGTGCAGCTTTGCTATTAATTTTGTTTGCATTATAATTGTGTATGTGGCTGTGCACTTGGCTCCTGATCTGGCAAATTGGTATCATGAAAGGTGCGATGACACATGAAAATATGTCACAGTATAATGTTTTGATGCATGTGAAAAACAATTGGGGGACCCCTAAGCTTCATCTTTAAGAGTTGAATGCAATAGTGATATTCTGTTCCTAGAGCGTACTTCAAACTCTTAGTACTATATGAAATTTTTAAAAAATTGCTATGCCCGCACTATCTGGGTGCAGTAGCAGTGTGCCTTTTGTAGTGGGTGATGCAAACAAACCAAATTCGATGCGCGCTCAGACCCAGAATTTTTTATTATTTATTTTATTTGCATCTTTCTTAATCTTTTGGTCACGCAAAGATGATGATTTTTTGCTCACAATAAACGACACAGACACCAATGCCAGAATTTCTGAGAACGAACTCTTCAACACCACATCGGGTTAATAAATTCAAGTGGGATACACAAGCATTGAAGCAAACAAACATTTAATCGAAATATGTTCTTAGCCAAATTGGAAGCCAATGGTGCAGATTATGGTTTCTTAGGGCTTAGGCGCACCTCTTTATCTGTGTATTTGACCCAAGCCTTGTCGAACAACTCCTCTGCAAAGATACAGGTAGTGTGAGAGGCTTCTGAAGAATCCATGACACAATGTGGAAATGACTTGTTTTCACATTGTGCTGCTACCCTGCTCAACACAGGCTGACAGAAGAACATGTCGTTGCTTGGCTATTGTTTGCTGCTGCCCAAGAGCCTAACTCCAGTGTTTCGTCTTCTTTGTACACATGTTTAGGAAGCATATTGTGGAAGTGCAAAAGCTGTGTTTGTGCATGCCTCGGACAATGTTATCTCTGTGTCATATCTTGGCTTTTGTCCTTTGCCCAAAAATTGCCATTAACAGACGGAAGTAGACTAAAGTGTTTGGTTCCCAGGCAAAGACAGTTATTCACATTTTTTACTATCAGAGCACCGTGCTGGTATTTTGCCCTGTCATGAGGCAGTGAAACGTTTTATCTTTGGCATGATCATTCTTAATCCATAGGCGATGCTGCTGTGAACGTCTTACAGTCTTGCTTTCTTACTCATTGCAACCTAGAGCATACCAAAACATGACTTTTTTTTTTATCTCACTTTAGGTAGTGTCAGTGATCAGATTACATCAAAACTGCTCTTATGTTTATCTTTAAATGTGTGTCAAAGAAATCCAGGAAGTCAAACTTAATCTCAAACTCTCCATTACTGCATTTCTCACTGCATAATTTGTGATTTACACCGAACTGTTAACTTGAATATGTAAGGAGGAGTTTTAATAGCATGTTAAAAAGAGGGCTGACATGAATTTCAGACATTTTTATATTGTTGCTCTGAATAAAAACAGCGGTATCGATAACCATAAATAGTGCATCATGGTGCTTTGAAATACGTTTAATATGCTTTTGATACTCCTGCTTGAAGTCATAGGCCTGCAGATAATTTAGAGCTCCCTCAGACTCGCTCATGAAACATGCCTTACACTTGGGGCTCATTTTATTGGGCTCACACTCGCCAATGTTTTCCCTAACCGAACTCGCTCGGACTTGGGACTCAGTCAGTCAAAAACTTTACTAAATGGTCCTGAGGAATTTAAGCCACCAGGGTGTCCACAAGAGACACTCTAGCAGCCGCTACTGTAGACGACGTCTGACTCAAGACGGGAACGTGGCGGCGTTCCGCCAGTTCTTGGGCCCTCTGGACTGCCTTTTGTTGGTTTCTGAGACTGGGGCTCCTGAGTGCCTCTTTCCAGTCGGACTCACTGGTGAGAGGTCTTCGAGGTAACGCGGGACGTTGCCATAGCATGTGTTCGAGTGAACAGTACACTTCTGAGCAGTCTGGGCATCGTGAATCTTATGTCCGAGTTGTAACGGCTGAGTCGGCCCCGTCATGGGTAAGATCTCGTTTGTAGCATGTGAAAAAGTACCTCTTGTGCGCGTTCGAGCTTGGCATGTGGTAAAGGGAGCTTTGCATGTGGTATTGGCTTCCATCGTTTCGGTAGTAGGAGGTAATTTCGTGAAAGATGAGTAAAGGATCATTAAACAGTACGTCTGGGCCCAGCTCTTCGGTGGCTGATTGATCGTCGCAGCGGGTCAGTTCTCGCACTCTATTATGAGCCTTTTCGTTGAGGTTGGGTTGCTGTGGGTGGACCTCTTTGCCCATGTGGTCTGAAAAGCAAGAGAGGTAGTGCAAGCCCATGCTTTTGCATGTTTGTAGAATGTGGGCTGCTTCTTGAGCGATGTTGCCACTAAAATTTTTCTCAATTAGTCTCGCTCAGACTCAAATTCACCAAAATATTACTCAATTGGACTCGGACTCATGGCTCTACTTCAGTCCGAGTGAGTCGACTCACGAGTCCATCAGCTGTTTTGTTCAAGGTATCAATGCTTTTTAAAACAGATATCTCGCATAATTGGAGCTCTGGTGCTTTTGTTCTCATATCTTTGAATACGAGTTATCAGTGGTCGTAATCTACAAAGGACATTTTTATGGAAAGCGATGACTCACATGAGATGTCCTTATGAGACCTACCTTGGAAAATAATGGAGGGAATCAAGCCACCTGTTCTTTTGTAGATCACGTGTCTGTTCAATTAGTTTCGAGCTGGCGTATGAAAGCTACCGAATTGATGTGCGAATAGACATAAGGACATGGGAGTGGGGTTTCTAATTCACAGAAACATAGCTGGCAACATAGAGGAATACTATAGCATTAATGAAAGGGTGGTAGGTATCATAATTAAACTGAATAAGAGATACAAGATGAAGGTGGTACAGGCCTACGCACCTACATCCAGCCATGATGACGCTTCAGTTGAAAGCTTCTATGAAGATGTGGAATCGGCAATGAGTAAGGCAAAAACACAGTATACAATACGGATGGGAGACTTTAATGCAAAGGTAGGGAAGAAGCAGGCTGGAGACCAGGCAGTAGGAGATTATGGCATCGGTACTAGAAACGCCAGAGGAGAGCTACTAGTAGAATTCGCAGAACGCAATAATTTACGGATTTTAAATACCTTCTACCGTAAACGAGGAAACCGCAAGTGGACATGGAGGAGCCCTAATGGCAAAAATAAGAACGAAATAGACTTTATAATGAGTGCACACCCAGGCATCGTGCAGGATGTGGAAGTGGTTGGCAAGGTACGGTGCAGTGACCATAGAATGGTACGGTCTCGAATTCGCCTAGACTTGAGAAAGGAACGACAGAAACTAATACGCAAGAAGCCAATCAATGAGCTAGCACTGAGAGGGAAAACACAGGAATTCAGAGTCTCGCTTCAGAACAGGTACTCGGCTCTTAGTGAGGAAACCAACCTTAGCATAGATACAATGAATAATAATCTAATGAGTATCATTACAAAGTGTGCAGTGGAAGTTGGAGGCAGGGTAGTTAGACAGGACACTGGCAAGCTTTCCCAGGAAACAAAGAATCTCATTAAGAAGCGCCAAATCATGAAAGTCTCAAGTACAACAGACAAAATAGAACTGGCAGAGCTTTCGAAGTTGGTTAATAGGTGTAAGGTATCCGACGTAAGAAGGTATAACATGGAGAGAATTGAACACGCTCTGAAAAACGGAAGAAGCGTCAAAGCAGTGAATAGGAAACTTGGGATAGGCAAAAATCGGATGTATGCACTAAGGGACAAAGAGGGCAAAATAACTACCAATATGGATAGGATAGTTGAAATAGCGGAGGAGTTTTACAGAGATCTCTACAGTAGCAGGGACAACCACGACTTTAATACTATAAGAACTAGCAGTAACCCAGATGACACCCCACCAGTAATGATAGAAGAAGTCAGAAAAGCTTTGGAGAGCATGCAAAGAGGCAAAGCTGCTGGTGAAGATCGGGTAACATCAGATCTGCTGAAAAATGGAGGACAGATTGTGTTAGGAAAACTAGCCACCCTGTTTACGAGGTGTCTCCTGATGGGAAGAGTACTAGAGTCTTGGAAGAATGCTAACGTCATCTTAATGCATAAAAAAGGAGATGACAAGGACTTGAAAAATACAGGCCGATTAGCTTACTCTCTGTAGTATACAAGCTATTTACAAAGGTAATTGCTAACAGAGTAAAGAAAACACTAGAATTCAATCAACCAAAGGAACAAGCAGGATTTCGAACAGGCTACTCAACAATCGACCACATTCATATTATCAATCAGGTAATAGAGAAATGCTCAGAATATAACCAACCACTATACATAGCCTTCATAGATTACGAGAAGGCGTTTGATTCAGTAGAAATATCAGCCGTCATACAGACACTGCGGAATGAGGGCGTCGATGAAGTATATATAAACATCCTGGAAGAAATCTACAGGGGATCAACTGCTACCATAGTGCTTCATAAAGAAAGCAACAGAATACCAATCAAGAAGGGTGTAAGGCAGGGGGACACAATGTCCCCAATGCTATTTACCGCGTGCTTACAGGAGGTTTTCAGAAGCCTAGGATGGGAACAGCTAGGGATAAGAGTTAATGGAGAGTACCTTAGTAACCTGCGCTTCGCCGATGACATTGCATTGCTGAGTAATTCAGGGGACGAATTGCAACTCATGATTACGGAGTTAGACAAGGAGAGCAGAAAGGTGGGTCTTAAAATGAATCTGCAGAAAACGAAAGTAATGTACAACAACCTCGGAAAAGAGCAGCGCTTCGAGATAGGTAATAGTGCACTTCAATTTGTAAAAGACTATGTCTACTTAGGGCAGGTCATAACCGCGGAGCCGAACCACGAGATTGAAGTAACTAGAAGAATAAGAATGGGGTGGAGCACATTTGGCAAGCACTCTCAAATTATGACAGGTAAATTGCCACTATCCCTCAAGAGAAAGGTATATAACAGCTGTATCTTGCCGGTACTTAGCTACGGTGCAGAAACCTGGAGACTTACAAAGAGGGTTCAGCTTAAATTGAGGACGATGCAGCGAGCAATGGAAAGAAGAATGGTATGTGTAAACTTAATAGACAAGAAGAGAGCAGAGTGGATTAGGGAACAAACGGGGGTTAAGGATATCATAGCTGAAATCAGGAAGAAGAAATGGACATGGGCTGGGCATGTAGCGCGTAGACAGTATAACCGCTGGTCGTTAAGGGTAACTAACTGGATTCCCAGAGAAGGCAAGCGGGTTAGGGGGAGACAGAAGGTTAGGTGGGCAGATGAGATTAAGAGGTTTGCGGGTATAAATTGGCAGCAGCAAGCACAGGACCGGGCTAACTGGCGGAGCATGGGAGAGGCCTTTGTCCTGCAGTGGACGTAGTCAGGCTGATGATGAGACATAAGGAAATGTGAGCGGACATAAAGCTGATGGTAATAATTCAATTGACTAGATTGGACGAGAGGTTGGCAAAACAATGTGGAGCTCGCTCATCAAATATGCCTCGCCCTTAGGGCTCTCTCGGACTCACCCTCATGAAAATTTTTCTCAGTTGTACTCACACTCGTCAAAATACTAATCACTCGAACTCGCCGAGACTCGTGGCTCTATCGGGGTCTAATTTGACTTGTGAGCTTGTTTGCCGACCTATGGAGCCTTTTCGAAAACTTAGTTAGGCTTTACTTTGTTGAAATGAGAAAGAATCTTAAATACCATGTACTCGTTGAGTAGTTACAATGAAATTGCATACGACATCAAAGGCATCCCTGAGGCAGTATACCAAGCCTGAGACACCGAAGCTTAAAACATGTTCCCCCGATAAGGTTAAGCCCATTTTTGAAAGAGGAGTAATCGGAAGTCAAGTTCTAATACAAGAATATTTTGGACATGACAAAAGGTAATGTGCAATATTTTTTAGTTCTCAGCAGAGTTGGCGGAGGAGTGATATATTCGGACCAGACCTGTGCAGGTGGAAGTTTAAATGGGGGGACACAGCATCTAAATCTGGTGGTCGTCACTTTCGATTGTCGAGATTGGCTCCACTGAGACTTTCATAGATATTTTAGGTGCTTATATTCCGTCCTTGTGGTTATTGCTTGCATCCTACTTGTGTGAATAACTAATCTTCTATACCTGATTGCGGTGAAGTATTCTACCACTGGGACAACCTGAACTATTGGGAGAACTAGCAATGAGCGGCTAAGGCGTTGGCCATTTCATTTAATGTTAGCCCACAGTGACGTGGGACCCATATTTATTTCAGGTACTTCAGCTGAAATGAAACTAAAAAAATAATTGGCAAATCTTAGGTGCTTCAAAATCAGCTGCTTTGTCTATTCACTGTTCAGCCTTCACTGCAAGCTACACTTTTTATGTATTGCCTCGCATCTGTGACTTTCAAGGTCCGAACCATACCCTTTGACTGGGCAGATATTTGCTGAATTCCAAGTGATGCTATCTGGAAACCACACACTACACATATCATGCAGGCAGATTGTGACATCACAAACAGCAGGATAACTCGAAAGTAACTTTATTTACACACATTATTCATCACTGACGGCGGGGTGGCAGCTCTTGACAGGCAGGGTATTTGGCAGTGGTAGACCAGGTCCTGCCACTGTTTTTGGCTTCCTTTTTTTTTTTTCAGGGGTGGGTGGTTGGGGGGGGGAGCACGTACCTACACAGAAAAGGTAACGAAAACATTGCATTTATGTGGCAATGTGGATTTATTGGTACTGTATCTGAAAGCAACATATTAGCACCAGTGTAGCACAGTTACAAAGGATGCATACAAACAGATGCACTTGCAGTATTTCGTCAGTGTGCCATGTACACACTGCAACTAGATTATTCAATGTACTTAGTGAGTGCTGACACTCTAGGTGTGCAAAAGAATGTCACCTGCAAATATACACACATGTGCTGACAGAAAATCTGTGTTAGTCTTTCCAAAGTCCGATGGTAAAAACTTTCTTCAGAACATCTATGCTCTACCAGTAAATTTCCATGCCTTCTCCTACAGCACCATTTTCTGGAGGAGAAGCTCCTTAGGGCGCAGGTCTGTACAGCCCATGGGGTTTGTTGTTGGTGATGTACATAGCCACCGGTGGCACATACCCGCGATGGCACATACCCGCTCTAGAGCGGGTATGTGTCACTGGTGGTGGTACTTGTATGTGCAACTAGATGGTACTTGTTGATGATGCTTGTATGGGATGAAATTTAAACATAGTACAAGAATGCACCGTTCATACTAGTTGGTGATTTCAACATTGATATCACAGACACGACCAATAATTGGCTTATTTGGCTTCAAGATATCCACTCAGATGTATATCGTATGACCATATGAAACCAACCATGATCCGAGGAACATGCATCAACGTAGTATTCGCAAATTTCCCACTGCAACCTGTACAGGAATCACTCACCCTTCATTTCGCAGACCATAAAGCCGTCATAATGAAAGGACATCACAAGCCATCCATTGTCTCTAAGAACAAATAAAAGTTGATTTCTATTGTGCTTCTCATGATGTTTTTAGATCATGATCGATTGGGCGAATTACACACCGGAGATTCATGGATTTACCGATGATTCGCTCTGGAGCTTTGCCTGCCCACTCGTCATCATTCACCCTGTGGATATGCCGAGATTCTTTTGCTACACTCTAGGCCTTATTTCACAGAAATAAACGTTTGTCTTTTTATGGCACTACCGCCACCTACTTCTGTTTATAGAAAGTTGGGAGAAGTTCACCATCCATGTATGCTCTGCGAGTATTACATATAAATGTTACTGAAAGTCGGGTGCTTCATTTTCCTATCAGAGCTTTAGTCTCTCCCGCTGACCGACAGGAATGCTGACAGAAACACTGCAGCAGAGATCTTCCTAGGAACAAAACAACCGACCGCAAGAAGACTGCGCTGATTCCTTATGCTTCCGGCGTAAGCGAAGCCCTCGCAAGAATTTTTAGGAGCTAAGACGTACAAGTAGCACACGTGCCATCGCACAAGTTTAGAAACCAGCTGGTCCGCGTTAGACTTATTAAATTGTGAGCACTATTTTAAAGTGGTATATAAAATTCCTCATCAAAACTGCCGCTCATCCAACAAAGGAGAGACAGGCAACTTGAAATGATGCATTGAGCAGCACCAAAATGACGTAGCTAAAAGACGTAACACCACCAACGCACTATCTGAACATCATTTTAACACAGGACACAGCATTGATTGTAATTCTGCGACTGTCATTGGCAGGGAAAAATCACTGTCATCCTGCTTCTTTTGGAATCATTATTAATTCAGTCGACCCCCGTACACTTAATCGGACATGTGGAATTTTACTCAATACTTGCACCAAATCATTGCGTTATCTAGTATAGATATAAAGGCACGGTCCAACTTCTTACGCTTGTATGTGAGTAAGAGACTCGTAGGGGTCTTGAAACGTCATAAATTTTTTTCGTTACAACTTTGGCGAGTGTTTATTTACAAGAAATGTATGCAAGAAACGTTGTTTTGCAAGAAACGTTGCAAGAAACGCTGTTTTGTCGAAACCTGGGTTACTTAATCAAAGAAAAGCGGCGCACAAAAAAGACGCAGACAAAGAAGAGAACCACACACAGCGCTGCACTCACAACTGAAAGTTTAATCCGAGCAACAAGAATTTAAAAAGTAATAGCCGCGCATGACGAGTGAGGTACAACGAGATTAGGTGATACGCTCATCAATAAAAGTGAACTCTTTTTTGTGCAATGTAACCGAGGTCTAGCTTACGCAAGCATCACGTGACTTGTTAATATGATGGGCTTCAGACACCTCACGGGTGAATTGATCGTGGTGCTTAAAAATAATAACAGTGTTAGACAGAAGAGGTGTGCACCCACACGTGGCACAATGCGAAGCTAAATGGGAAGGCGTGCCGTTATGCAAAGAGAGATAGTGCTCCCGCAACCTTTTATTGATACAGCGGCCCGTCTGTGTGTGGTTCTCTTCTTTGTCTCCGTCTTTTTTGTGCGCCACTTTTCTTTGAATATGAATACGCACCAACTCGCCCAACTTTCTATTCTGGGTTACTTAACTTTATCCTTAAGTTTCTTTTCCGACCCACTCAGCTCTCTTCCCGTCTTGTAAGGTTACACACCTATAATTTTCCTTCCCATTGCTCTCTGTGTCGACCTCAATCGATCCTTTCATATTAGTGTAATGCAAGATAGTAAAGTATCATAAAAACATTTGCAAATGAAAAAAAAAAGAACTACATGCATGATTTTGCTCATGTCTTTGGTCATATGACCACAACTAGTCATAGTTGGGGGCATGCAAAGAAAAGAGTGTGGAGAGAGTGAAGGGTAACGGTCTGGAGTGGTGGCTTATCGTAATGTTTTGTGCATGCGTGGTTGAATTAGCACACTCGCCTGATGATGAGGGCGAGATGACAGGGGAGGAGGCGGGGCTGCATCACCGCACCACTGAAGAAGGCCACTCGTGGATGAGGCGTGACACTTCCTCGCGGATCTCGCTGACGCGGAGACCTGTGAGGCCACCGTTCTGCGAGCGCAGCATCTCCAGACAGGCCACCAGCCTCTCCTCGGGCACATCGGGCATGCGCTTGTGCAGTGTGCGTGCGAGGCGCAGGTAACCAGACTTGCGCACCGTGCCGAAGCAGTTGGTTTTGCTCACAGAGCCGCCACCTCCACCGCTATTACCACTGCCACCGCCACAGAGGGTGCTCGTTGGAGACGAGTTGCTGGAACTGCGCAGGTAGTCAAAGTCTGCCACACTCTCCGACCGCGAGATGCGAGAAGACAGCCGCGTCCGCACCAAGTTGAGGATGCGGTCAAAGCCGTAGTCAGGTTCCTGCTGTAGGTGGCAGTGGTGGTCAAAGAAGAAAAAGCAAGTCATTTCAAAAAGGAGATAGTAAATGACAATGGTATAGCCAAGCTCCTAAAACTTAACAAGGCTTAACAATGGACATCTTTAAAAAAAAGCTATTCCTTTCACAGCTTCAGCTGAAAGCGAGCAGATTTGTACCTTCTGCTTACCATGTTTTTCAGACTTTTTATTTGTAAAGTAGTAAGTGATGTGAAGCTAGTTGGTGCTGTGTGCTCCATAAATATGAATCTATGTGACAAAAACTGTCTAATTTGAAAACTTTAGTACCATGTACCCTGCATACAAAGCATCTTTACTGCTGAAGGTCGCATCCTAACGACAGGAGCATCTGCAAAGACAAGCATGTCCGATGAAAGCATGCTTCCATAACTTAAATTGGCTAAGTTAACAAGCCACAACAGCTGTAAAAACAACCAACTATAGCTGCATGCAGTGAAAATAAGAGGACATACCCACGACAGCTTAAAGCCTGCGGAAGGTGGCAGGTCTTCAACTTCTATTTTCTTGTGGCGGCTTGCCCTCTCAAGGCAGCGGGTGAAGACACATTCTGCGCGGTCCCTCTGCAGAGCCAGCAGTTCAGCCCATCGCCTCCAAGGATCGGTGAGCTGACTGAGCAGCTGAACTTTGCCGTTGGTCTGGCCAAATACGTCGAAGTACAGCTTTGACACTGCAGCATTGCGCCTCTCAGCAAGGTCGATGGCACTGGAAAGGTTCTCAAGTATTGTGGAGCGACAAAAGTGGAGAAGCCTCACTGCCTCTTCATGATTGTGTGCACATGCTTCCAGCTCATGGGATCCATCCTCTAGGTCAGAACGATCTTTGTCAAGATCTACGTACATCTGAAAAAAAAAAAAGAAAATACAAGCAGCTCTACAATGCTTGCTACACTGTTTAGTGTGAATAACAGAGAAGTAGGTCATCTGTGGCATCCAACCAAAGCTGTTGAAATGCACTGTGCTGTGCTTAGTGCTGTTGCACTGCTTTCGTGCTTGTACCAGATTCGTGCAGCTTTGCAGCATGTAGCTCCACATATACTGCACACAGCTCATTTGTACACTAAAGAAGTGTAAAATCAGTACATCATTATCGTATTGTCTACATGGAAAGCGGGTATGCTGCCACAGAGCTGTAGCCATGGCAGGCCAACACATGGGATTGCCTAAGACAACTCTTATGGTGATCAGAGAAAATAACAGAAACTGCATGTGTGCCACGAGCGTGTAATGAGGTAGTGTATTCAAATCCAGTGCTCTTGCTTCTATTGTATTACTTGTACTCTGATGTGCTTTTTGACACTCTGCTGGAAGTGATAGATCGAGGCTGATCTTTGCTGTTTAGCATGCACAGAGACCTCAAGCAAATGCAAAAAAAATGGCGAGCATCCACTATCTGTTTATCTTTTTAACCATTCTGCCAACCGTATCCCTGGAGAAAGGCATCTCAGGAACTGTCGCTTGATTCGTTGTGGAGTAGTAGCGCGAGCAGAAGTTTTGATTACAAGATGAACAGAGCGCTATGCAGCTCATGCATTAAAATCCAAATAATACAAATGGTAATAACAAATAATCATTTTTTTCCCGTTCTACCAGTGCTTCACTTGGAAATCTGCAATGGCCCTTGTGCAGTCGAAAGAGTTAAATTTGCAAGTTTGGAAGAATTAGGGAACTCGAAGGCGGTGGAGACCGAGCTTTATTCCAACCTCATTTTTTGACCCTGCATCACGGGGCCGAGGGACCACACCGTGTTATCGGCTTAAAGTGCATTTCAACGACAAAACTCCGAACCTGAGTTTCGAGACCCGGCTGCGATTTGCGGCTGCCGCTTACCTGTCCCTCGCGCGTCGCCGACGTGTCCTCGAGCAGCCTGGTTTCGCTCTTGCCAGCTCGCGCCCTGAAGTCGGCCAGCTGTCGCTTGAGCTTGCGCTTCTTGTTCTCCAGGCTGTTGATCTTGCGCTCGAGCTGCTCGATCACGCCGATTTCTGGCACCTGAGCGGCTCGCCGCAGCATCAGGCCCATCAGGAGCGCCAGCAGGAACAGGACGATCTCGATACTGGACATCATCGCGGTCTCAAGACTAGGGACCGAGGGGTGCTAGTAGTGCCGGGCGAGAGGTTGGACTGTCGTGAGCTGTC
The DNA here is from genome assembly GCF_013339725.1 of Rhipicephalus microplus. Classification (NCBI taxonomy): domain Eukaryota; kingdom Metazoa; phylum Arthropoda; class Arachnida; order Ixodida; family Ixodidae; genus Rhipicephalus; species Rhipicephalus microplus. Next base: position 271,875,924 of record NC_051165.1, read on the forward strand.
GCTGCAGGTCGATCGGGACCACGATCACGGCAGTCACGGCGTTCCCATACGCTAAATATTACGACCGGGAGAAACACGGGATGATAATCGCGCGACGGGCCCGACAGGGATGCCTTGGCCAGGTGAAAGTGAACCGCGCTTCGAACGAACTCCGGCTCTGCTTCTTTTTCGCCTGGCAAGCGAGAGCACGGCACGCTGGCGCTCGGCCGTCGCGCGGATCAGGTTGGAACACGAGCTCGAGCCCCGCGCGTGGTTCGCGCAGGTTTGGAATCGTAGTCGTCGTCGTCTGCATCAGCTGCTGGTGCACTGTGCCGAACCGGCCACATCAAAATATTATGAGGCTGAAAAAAAATTTTACAGGGTGCACTTTCCATCGTGTTCGGGCCGGACTTTCCAATCGCGATCAAGAAACTCGACCCGGGATCGCGCGCGATTAGCATATATAAATCGCAGCGTGGATGATACGCTACACGGTCACTTCTGATATCTATCGGACCTGATCCAGATCGAATCGATTGTTTGGGATTGACTCCTTTGGCTTGTTGGCGATGCGCCACATGCACCGTACGACACCGCAACATGATACCCGCGGCACTCGAACGGCTGAAGCCTGCCTGAAAAAAAAAAAAAAAAAAAGAGTGTGCACTTTCTTGCTTATGGGGTAATGGCACGAGACGGGACAGTTGGGCGAGCTGGTGCACTTAAACGAATAATAGCGCGACCTTCGGCCTTTTGATGTTTGAAGGCTGATTGCTGAGGCACGCGATCGCGCGCCAGTCGAATTTGAAAACGTTGCCTCGGACCTCGCCATTGTGCCCTCGCCCATCGTATGAAAACACGCGTTGATGCATTCCTACAGCTGTACGCAATCTGTGTGCCGGCGTTTCGGGCCTCGCGAGCTCTGCGTCTTTCGTGATTCCGTTTCGGTGCTTGACCGGCTGTTTTCGAAATAGCCTGTTTTCCGTACAAGTTGCCGTCAGACTGCAGTACGAGCAGTGGTCCTAATTTTCCCTTCTGACGTGTCCGTGTTCCGTCTCGGTTGCACGCTCGTGATTCATGTGCACCTGTTCTTGTCAGCCTTTTTAAAAAGTTTTCTTTTCCTGCACGAATGCGCCGCGCGAAATTTTCGTCGCGCTACAGGCATGCGTTTCCGGTAGCGGTTTTCATTTTTGCCCGTCTTTCTTCCGCATTTGTCGCGCAGAACGGCTGCCAGCACGACTCCATTGCACCAATGCGAAAATGTTGAGTCACCTTTCCCGCACAACACGGTTGTCGCTACTGGAGCCGACGAATGCCGGAGGTCGCTGCAGCTGCGTTTGATCGACGGGCCGCTTCGCCTCGAGCGACTTTAGGCTGCACTTGCTTCTTTACTTGTTGTATGTTTAATTTTCGGAATGTTGCATCAAGGGGCTACTAGAAAGTGACATCGTAATGGTGCGACTGAGAAAGCTTGTCATATGTGGCGTGAGGGGCGTACGCGCGGCACTTTTCGATCGGAGACCCGACGGGATCGAATTTTTTCTATCGCGGCCAGCACCCTTTCCTGTCTCGCTGAAATAAACCTATAAGACTAGGAAACTCGATCCCAGTAAGGCTGTTCGATCGCGATTGAAAGTACGGACGTTGTGTGGTAACCGTGTTTATGAACAACTGTGACCACGTCACGCCGACTCCCAATGCGATATATATATATATATATATATATATATATATATATATATATATATATATATATATATATATATATATATATATATATATTGTGAGACTTCATCTTCATCTGTATGACCAAACCATTGTAGTGATCATCATCATATGTCACGCGGGCTGGGTCTCTGGCTCGTGCATCTGGATTAAAAAGATAACCTGGTTACTGCAGTACCGGACGTTATCTCACAATATATATATATATATATATATATATATATATATATATAGTCCGCCCCTATTACAACGTTAAACCCCACATATCAATCAAATCAACGCCCCTATTACAAGCTGGGGTTTTCAGGCACAAAACATATATTTCTGTGTAGCTTGCATCTATTTAATGCATTTCAGTGAAATTGTTTCATGTTAAATTAATCAATCGTAGCATGTATGAATAAGGCGTGATAGCGCAGGTGTATAGTCGGGATTCTCTTTATCATTCCCCTGTGTTCATATTCTGTCCCGTAGTGTATAACAAATTCCTTTGGTCATAGTTAAAGAAAATGATTGTAACATCATTATGTATTCCTATCTTAATGTGTTTTCCCCGGCCCTTTTATATGCCTTATTAACCGTATGAATGTTGTTGTGCTATATAGTTACTGCAAGCTTGCAGGCATTATTCATTTCTAAACTGACAAATCTCATGACCACGAGTTGTAAAGGTTTTTGTGAAAGACTCTTTGTTACTTGAGATAGCGAGTCGCTAAGTATGTATACTTAATGTTTTACGCAGTACTTGCCAATGCTACGTGTTGAATCAGAGGGAAAGCAAAGCACGCATTGAAGTGCTGCCCCATTGGTGAAGTATGGGGGACGAATCGGGGACAAGTGCCGGAGTCCCTACACCACGAACCCATCTCCTGCCTCTTAGGTAAGGCTTCCACATTTACTTCGTCAAACAGAGGTTGCCTGAGAACATTGTGCAGTATCCATGTGCTATCAGAATATGTTTCTAGTTTTACGTGCTATTGCATTTGTGGCTCTAATATGTATATTTGGAATTATGTTATGATTACCAATCGACCACCATGTGGCTGATCGGAGCACCCTCGTGTAACTGTGGGACAAACGTGCTAATAGACTTTCTGTCTGCATTTTAGTTTAATCTGAGTGAACCTCATTTAGCACTGTGATCAAAGAATGCTGTGAAACTAAGGAAGGTCTAATTAAAATTGTTCTAAGATTAACTTGGGATCAGTGTTGCTGGAAATAAAAGCCAGTTTGACCAGCAAGCTTGCACTAATTTGACTAGTGGTTTTGGGAAATGTCTCGCTGTTGCGAAATTGGTATAAACCAGTGCACAGCAAGCAGTCTTCTTGGAGTTTGTTTCTGTTAGTGGCATAAGGTTAACACAGTCGGCTACAGTAAAAATGTTGCAGTGACACGCAGTGCACATCAACAGGCTCGAACATTTGTAGTGCAGACCAGGGCCGGATTTACAGTGCGTAGGGCCCGGTTAAAAAAAAAGGGGGGGTGTGGGGGCCTCCTCCCCTTGCCCCCTTTATTTACCGCTTTGTCATCTGCTCATGCTCGAGACTTGACGCTTCCTAAATTTAGCTGCAAAGAATGCAAGTCATATTTATTCTAGGCCTCTCTGCAGTGTTTAATATCACCTGGTGGTTTTCCATCTCTCGCAGCACGTGGAGAGATTGTCATCGTAACAACTAACTATATCAGGAGACGAAGACACATGAACAGCATTAAGATTTGTCTGGTTCGTTGCATCGTACTGAAAGAAGACTAAACTGTGTGGGAAGTTAAGATGAAAAGAAGGAATGTATGCAACACTTAGAAGTTCAGTCCAAGCACCATGTATGTTTCTTCCATTCGTCATAATAAATGAAAAAAAAAACACATAATGAAATTGCGTAAAAGAAGTTCAAAAGTGGTGGTCGGTTGAAGACCCCCGCCACAACGCCAAGCAATGGCGGTGATGGTCTGCTCGAGGCCAGATAGTTGATATGTGTTGTAGATATTTCCTGTGCAGAACCTTTAACAAGTGATGTTCTTTTGAGTTTTTCTATATAACCACCAAGCAGGAATAGTATTAAGACAGAATGGCAATGGGCAATGGTAGAAGCGAAGAATAAAACCATTACTCCTTCAGAGTCCTTGCTTAACAAGGAAGTTCCATACCTACAGATATTAAATGGCATGTTGTTTACACTATAACGAAAGCATGCTATAGCATACCAGCGTCAGCTCTATACCGGTTATTTTCATGCAGCGCATTAAACGATATTTCAAACAGGAACCACTTTCTATGCGCCTTCGCATTGCGTGTTGTACAGCAGCTGCTATAATCCTCGTCAGGCTCCTGTATGTGTCCATCCATTGGATCAGCTCCTTCCCTCTACACGACGCATGGCCTTGGGCATTTAAGATGTTTTTACCACAGGCTGCACAACTGTGAGCTGACTACGAGATTATGCACGTTAAGCAACGAAAAACCTTTTAGAAGCATGTATATTGATTATTGAAATTGACAATATGTTTCTATCAGCAAAAGCAAGCAAGAGGGTTAAACTTTTTCGAACAAAACAGCAAAGTCTGCCATTTTTTCTGGCCCACCGGGGCCCCCTAAAACCGGAGAGTCCGGTTCATTTGGACCCTTTCAACCCGGGATAATCCGCCCCTGGGGGAGACCAAAAAAGAGACAATTCGCTCTACAAATATAGGCACATTAATACAGCAGGATACCTAGGTAAGGGTATTCTGGTTGCATGGAAAGGCATTTGTACCTATCAGAACAGCACGCTATAGAGAGAGGAACTCATTTGTTAAAAGTCAAATCGCAACTTGAGTGAAGATGCTCCCTGTGCCCAGCAAGGGTTAGGATGACAGTGAAATGCAAGAACTAGGCAAAGGGGTGTGGGCTACTTTACGTTTCAAAACATTGACATTATTATGAGGAATGCTGTATTGAAAATCATCTGGTGTTCTTTGACGTGCACCTAAATCTAAGTGCACAGGCCTCGAGCATGTTGCTTCCATGTAATTGCAGCCAGGATTCGAACCCACAACTATTGGGTCCCCAGTCAAGCATCATAACCCCTAGGTGACCATCACAGGTGGCCATCTAAGAAAGTAAACTGACCAACCTAACGAATGAGGGGATTGGCTGGTAGATGGTGGCATGTTTTCTTGAGAGATGTCTGCCACTGGCAATCTTGGCTCGTCACTGAGTGCCACAGTAGACTAGCTCTCACTTTTCCTGGTTTCTTTTCTAAATCTGCAGGGTTCGGATAGCTTACAGCGTCGGCCATGTGCTCAACGACCTGTGCGCCTCGATGTGGTTCACCTACCTGCTGGTGTACCTCACGTTCGTGCGACAACTGCGTCCAACGCTCGCTGGTGCACTTCTGCTGGTCGGCCAGGTGGCAGATGCAGTGTCTACTCCATTTGTCGGGATCGAGTCCGACAGGGATGACGACTTCTGGCTCTGTCGTTATGGGCGACGGAAAACATGGCATCTCATAGGTTAATTCTCATTTCCTATCATTGTTTCCTTACCATCTCCTCTTTCTTGTTCTTGTTTTTCTTTTTTTTTTTTAGTGTGGTAAAAAATTCTTGAACACAAGGTGTTATGGGAGACAACATTTTGACAAGTGGACGTCTTCTTCAAGATTGCAGTTGCAACCTTGAAGAAAACAAGTTTGCTTGTGGGAAATTTAGCCCCTGTATTTTTTGTTGTTCAGGGATTTTTCATCGCTTCAAGCTTCCACCTTCTGAACTTCTGCCTATTTTTTTCTTGACACTGTAGCTCAACATTTATGTGGGATGCTTTCTCGCCATAAAAATTGTGTTTGATATAGTTAAAGCAACCTATGTGTATTAAGATTGTAGTGAAGAGGAATGAAACAGTGCAGGTGCTGTCGCATACTTTGGGCGAGGCCCTGTCAATCTAACAGCGGCGTGCGGCAGACTCGCAGGCTTCCACTTTACGCTTCGGCCTGCGACGCCCAAAGGGCCTCCAAGTGGTACATTACAATTTTTCTTGTATGCCAGTCGACCTGTGTAGGGTTGCTAGTGTAGTGATGTTTGTGTCTGACTGACAGACTCATAGAGTAGACATGGACATTGAATGAAAAACAAACAAGCATTTAATTAAAACAGGGGCAATGGCAGGAGCTAACAAAAATGAATTAAAAATCAATATCAACTGTTGGAAAAACACAAATGCACACGATGAAAAGAACAGCTACAAAACAAAGTATGCTCGAAAAGAAGACAACAGTTACAAATATACACAACGGGGTAAGTTAATAAAGTAACTGTAAATGATGGAAACTAACAAACACAAAGAAAAAATTATAATAAAAATTGTGCTCCTGCTATGCAGCGCACACTACTGAATGCTTCAAGCTGCTCACAATAAAATAATGGTTGAAAAAAAATAATACTAAACAAAAAGTTCTATACAAACCATGGCAGCTCGTGGTGTACGTAAGGGAGTTGACGGGGTGCCGCTGAAGCTCTTGCCAGCTTCGGTAGACGATAAGGGTGCCTGATGTTGCAGCCGACTCAATTCGTTGTGAGGGACACTCTGTACTTGCTGCCTGCGCGAGACTCGTGGCACCGATGACAGCTCTCTTTGCTGGTTAAACGTCAACTGCTCTCTCTCTTTCTCTTCGGCGCGTATGCGATTTCTCTTCGGCGCGTACGCATGCCCCTTTGAGAGGATTTTTCTGAACACATACGTGCCCCCTTTGCTGCAGGTGTAGGCAAGACCCGGCAGCGCCGTTCGTAAGTATATTGTTGCCGGAAGTTTCTTTCCAATACGAAGGGGCATAAGGGGCAAGATTGCCAGACAATTGTGACAGGTGTAAATTTTGCTCACCACTCAAAATGCTGTGGCCAGTTGCCGGGGCCACTTGTCAAATGCTGTGGCCAGTTGTCTGAGAAGTTTCCCAGAGAATGGTTTAAAATTCTGTAGAGGAGGGAAGTATAGAGAGCCTACACTATGATTTTTTGTGGATTGTTGGACCACTATCTAGCGGGGCTGCATGATGTATTCCACTGTTTAATTTTGTTTTCAAATGTGGTAGCTAGCTGTCCTGTTGGCATCACTTTCGAGCTATTACAGCTTCACAGTATTGGGGGCTGACAGTTTGTAAATTATACCATCTCTTTGTAACGCAGGTACGTTGTGTGTAGTGGGAAGTTTCCCATTCCTGTTCTCCGAGCCCTTGGGCAGGCATCAGAGCAGCCAGGAGGCTGAGTTTGTCTACTATGCGGCCTTCATCATCAGTCTTCCAGTTTGGGTGGGCGTCCACCCAAATTTCCCATCTGTCTCTTATCCCGGACATCACGCCTATCCCTCATGAGAGGGTCGAGCTTAATGCCATGCGGTGAGGGACACACCTACTACCTCCAGTGCAGTGGCACGACTGCTTTACTGTGTAATTAACATTTCCCTATTGTTTTCTGCTGAAGCTATGAAAGACAGAAATAAACAGTTGTGAGAAGGTCTGGTCAGGGTTGCCAGATTCGACTACTTTCAAGAGGACACGACGACAAAACAATGACATTGGCTACTTGGCTACTTTTTGGCTATTGTTCTGGCGCTGGCATCAAGAGCTAATATACACTGAAACCCAGCACAATTACCAAAGACACAGCTGTGAAAAAAAGTATTAAGTGTTCATTTGCGGAATCAAATGCATGTGCCTAAAACAAGTCCCGACCACCTTGGTTTTCACATTATTAATAGAACTTGTATAGGTTCGGCAGCACTGTAATGTAGCTGGCTGCAAACTCATTCAGGCTTTTTAGCCGCTATCTGCCTCACGCGCTAATGTTCTGAGCTGTAGAGGTGGCACCACACTGAGAGATTGTTGCTGAAAAGTAGATGCGTGCTGCTCGTAGAAGCCTGGTGCAAAGCGCACACATCTCGCTGTTTTTGCAGTCATTTTTCATTCTGGTTTAATATTTTCTCTGCTGACGCTGCTGCACTTGTCAGCCATGATGTCTGTGATGTTGACTGTTCTCTTTTATTTGTTTGGAAATGACAGCCCTTTTTTTATCAGTGTGTGCCCGCACGATGCACTGCATGTGTTTCTTACGTGAATGCGTCTAAGCTGTTGTTTGCATGATCTGTTAGCACTGACGCAATAAAAAAAACCTTGGCATGCGAAGAGCAGCCAGTCATGTTTTTCCAGTGACTAGCTGTAGACACGTCATCTGTTAAGGGGGCCGAATACGATGAGTGCTTTGAAAACCTTGCCAAGAGACATATTGGACATATTGGTTACCCCAAGTCCGTACTGAGGATCAAATACGGCGCCTTCATTAAGTTGAGGATGTGAGTGCTGAAATGCGAGCAATGAAACTGTCGATAAAAACACAAACGTAGCGGGTTGCATCAGGGTCTAATCCTATGCAAGACATTGCCAACAGGGCAATGTAACTTCTTGTTAGTGGAGCGAGTGTTTTCTTTGTGCGTAAAGTGAATTTAGGGATTGAAGTTTGTTTTTCGGGCATACTATATCTAATTGTGCTTGCCTGTATGCAAGGAGGTAAATGTTGGAACTAGTATAATGAACCTCAGTATAATAAACCCCTATAAATTCTGTGAGAAGACATGCATGCTTGGTTATGGAGTTGGCTTGCAAGGAGGAGGATAAATGGAAAGACAGAGACGTTAAGCAGTTCTGAGACTGACTGTTTACTCTAAGCTGTGGAAACGTGATAATTGGAATATTAAAGGCAGCAGTAGTAAGCTTTGCACTGTGCTTATTTTATGTATGGGGTGACTTCCAAGACTTCTGTTAAATCCGTGCAGAGTGGCGACTGAAATTTTCGTGTCCTCCAACATAAGGCATATATGTGGTGTGGCAAAACAAAAAACATGGCCACTATAAGTAAAGGTGCCATAATTGAGGTTTTTCTCACATTTTTATGTGTTTTTGTATTGAAGATATTTCTTTCCAATAGTGTGTGGCAGGTTTTGATGCTGTGTATTTGTTGGACTGGGTGGGCTGGAAAAGCAGAAAGGATCACTTCGCTTGCACTGATGGCCATTGGTTCAGTGTTTGTGCCTTCTACATGCCGTGCAGCCATTCTGACGAGGACCTTGGTATGGCAACAAACTGTCAATGTGGTCACTGGCTTCCAGGCTTGAGAAAATTGGTTCTTCACTTTGAATTGTTATTTTGATGCCCTATTATCGGGACTTCTGTTGTCACCATTATGAAAAAAAAAAAACAATACTTCAGTGGCTATTATTCACATAAAGTAGTTGAAGTCCCTTTGTTATATGAAGGTATAACTATATATGTGTGGTTTATTTTTTCTAATTATAAAATAGGTGTGCAAGCCCATCAGTTTTATGTATCAGTTATACCTAAATGCTATGCTCTCCAGCACTATGTTGTGGGTTTAGTTTCCTTAATCTGTTAATAACTCTAATGACTGCAAAATTCAACAACACCCATTTATGTTGAATGGCTGCAGCAATCCAAAATTAGTCCATAGCCCTCTACTGTGGTGGAGCTGTTAGCCCCTTTTTGCTTCATTGGAACAATATGCTTAGTCACTGGATTACATTCACGATGTGGGTTTATGGCATGGTGGTTTTCTGCCATATCAGCTTGTCACTTGTTCCCTTTCACTATATTCTGGCCAACACAATGACTGTTCTGTTTCTTGGTTCGCAGCTATGCTTGTACGGTGGCAAGCAACATAATTGTGTACTTGGTTACCTGGGCTGCATTGGGCGTATCAGGTGCAGATCATGAGGCACAGGTGGGGCCTACCGATGGCTTCGTCTTCAGAAACATCGTCCTCATTGTGGTCAGTGCTGGCTTCTTTATTTTAGATGTATGTGCATTGATTTTGTCTTTTCTTTCCAGTATTATGGTCGCAAGAGCTTGTTGATTTTGGGGAGTTAGTTCATTCTTTGTGCCACTTGAAGCAGCGGGAAAAATATTTGGAAAAAGGCACTGAGGCGACCCACTGCCGACGCCTTTGCCGCCATGTTTAATTAACTGGTGGTTGTTTACATCGTAGAGTTTCCTATGGTTACTATCATGTGGTTTGATAGCTAGAGCAGCCGATGTAGCCAAAGCTGTGAAGCAAAAAGGCGATCTGCTATCGCTGGCGGGAAAACTTGTCTCGGGCTGATTTTTTTTTTTTTTTTTTTTTTTTTTTTTTTTTTTTTTTTTTTTTGCGACAGCCTCGTGCCATGTTTTTCTGGCCACTAAAGCGAGGTGAAAATTGGTAAGTTTTGCCACAATCACTTCCTTCGAGGCCAAGAGAGAACGGACCTCCCTCCCACAGAGAAGCCGCATTGGGCCGCTGGCGTGCAGTGGTCCATCGCACAGCTGTATCATCCGCGGTCGCTGGGGAAACTGTTCACATAACACCGAATTCCGGCGTATTTCGTATAATGTAGTTCATCTAAAACAACCTTAAAATTCTTATTATTGTGCAATTCGCATAAACCGTAATCGTATCATCGAGATTCTATTGTAGCTGAGTTCCACAATTCTTTCTTTTTTTTCTCATACAAGACATTGCTGGTATGAACCTATTAAACATAGTATCCCAATGAATAAAGCGGAGAATCTACAGTCTTGTTGTTGACATGGCAATATTAGAAAGTATGAACGACGTGGTGTGTCAGTATTTAACTGCATACTTAGTCAAAACAAAACGATAGTAGCAGATCTGCTAGATTGAATAAAGAGATATAGTAGTTGGAATTGCAACCGAGGCTTGTCCTGGGGCGCAATTCTCGATGGGTCCACCAAGTAGACTGTCCACTTTGGCAGAGCACATTGAATTATTCGAAAAAATAGCAAGTCGTGACGTCATGTCGCTTTGACTACATCGACCCACCGCCAGTACATTCCCAACTTAAAGAAAAATAAAGTGGATGAAATGTGCAGTAAACAGGATACTTAAACTTGACAAGCCTGATTTTGCATATAAACGTGTTCAGATGCTTCAAAACGATGCAGAGAATGCGTACATACCTTCCAGGTGTGTCAGACAGGCCGCGTTAAACCTAATTCAAGGGCTTATGATGATTAGAGATATTCACGACCTCCAACATGTGCATCGAAAAACAGGTCTCTGGGGGAAGCATTTGTTGCGGTAAAAAGCATCCCATCTTTCCCATTTGTGTCTAAAGTTGTGAAAGCTTTGTGACGTCAAAGTTACGTTGCACAAGAAAAACCGGAATGCTGCTCACTGAGCTCCAGCCAATCATTGGAAGCTGAAGTGAACAGTTCACTTTGTTGATCCAGCAAGGATCAAGCTGCTGCTTAGGCTCTCAGCTGGGCAATCTTCGTGGAAGCTATTTTCGCAGCACGGATATTTGTGGCCACACTGTTTATGACACTCTAAAATTTTAAAACATATTTTGTGCGAGTGCAGGTTGCCATTGGGGCCTTCTTCTCCTTCATCTTTCACTTGGTCGTGCGCGATCCGTCACGAGGTGGGCGTCGGGAAAGTCGCTCTCGTCATACGGACGAGTACATCCGGTCATTGGTGCTTGACCGTTCCCACCACTTTGTGTGGAAGGACTGGTTCAGGGAGAAAGGCTTCTACCTGGTACGTGCAAGTTTGGCATAAGCCACATTTATTGTTAGTATGCCCGTAAAGGAGCCTTTTTGTGTGGGCCCATAAAGGAGACTTTTTGTGTGGGCTAAAGCCTACTGTGATGCAGTGAAGCATAGGTACCACCTAAAATTTAATGGGCTAATTTTAAGAACCTCATAAATTGTTTCTCAGATCACCACTGCTGGAAACATGTATTTTGGTTTGGCCTGTAGTGGCAACAGCTTAATTTTTTCGAAAACTAGTTGTATTTTTCTGATGTTTGTTTTGGCAAGTACTTTAAGGTCAGATATTGGAATGCTGTGCAAGAACCAGACATCAGGTGGTGCCCCTAGCCTTTGAACACAAACCATATTTTCTTGCCTATAACCTGCACCAACAAGCAGAAAAATATGCCTAAAGAGTGGGAGTGTGAGTTGTATGCACAAGTTGTCTGCATATTTTTTCTTTTGTTTTGTAGACTTAGAAACACAGTTTATCTGTGGGCATGTGCGAATAGTAATGTTTTGGTTTAAAGCGAATTGTGGCAAATGGTGATTTGGTCAAATAATTTCGAAATGAATTTGAATAGTACTATATATCACAAATTAGAAAGGAATGTTGTGAGGAACCTGTTTGTTCAGCCAGGCTCGAGCTAAATCACACTGGTGATGATATTTACAGATGATGAAGATGTACAGGTGATGATGATATCTAAAGAGAAGGAAGAGTCATTCGCTTGTCGCGCTCACACTAATTTCCCCGCGCGGTGAAAGCGGCCGCCTGGTCGCTTGACAGTATTATGAAATGCTTCACGCGTAAGGCTTTAAACAAGATACGTGCACTGTCTCTGTTCCTCGGCAACGATGATCAGGATTAGGGCTAAGAAGAGAAACGCGGTAATTGACAGATGTCTGTTCGACCACCGTATGCGGCCCAATGAAGCGACTGATGAATTTGTCGCATAAGCCGGGGACGCGTAATGGAGTCCATAGAAAAACTTCGTCACCAGGGGAAAAACTCGCAACATGGCGAGACGAGTCGTAGCGAGATTTTCAAGTGTCTTGAGAGAGGCCGGTGTTAACATGGGCCTGGTGACGGCAGTGTGCGAGACGAGATAAAAATTTTTCAGAGAAAGGAGCCGTCGAGGGTGCAGGGGCCGAAAGGAAAAAGACATCCAGAGCGAAACTGAGCGAGCGACCATGGACGAGAAAAAAAATGGAGAAAAGCCGGTAGTGCATTGAGCAGCCGTATTATAGGCAAATGTCACGAAGGGTAGAATTACATCCCAGTTCGTGTGGTTGGGGTGAATGTACATGGCGATCATGTCCGATAGGGTCCGATGAAACCGTTCAGTCAATCCGTTGGTCTGCGGGTGGTAGCTAGAAGTGGTCTTGTGAACAGTGTTGGAGGCACGCAAAACTTGCTCGACAATGGAAGAGAGAAAGACTTTGCCAGGATCACTTAGGAGAATGCGTGGAGCTCCTGCGCAAAAAGATGTGGCGAAGAAAGAAATCGGCGACCTCAGTGGCAGTCCCAGATAGTATAAAAGCTGTTTCTGCGTAGCGGGTAAGGTGGTCAACGGCCGTGACAATCCAGCGATTCCTATTGAATGATATAGGAAGAGGGCCATACAAGTCGATTCCAACGACTTCAAAAGGCGAGGGGGACAAGGAAGAGATTGCATTAAGCCAGTCGGAGCAGTTGTCGGTCGTTTTCGTTGTTGGCAATGGACAGATGAGGCAACGTACTTAGTGACGGCTGAAGAGAGGCCAGGCCAAAAACAACGACTTCATATTTTGTCATAAGTCTTGTGATAGCCTAGATGAACGGCAGTTGGATCATCATAAAAGGCTTCCAGAACTTCACGTTGCAGAGAACGTGGGATGACGGGTACCCACTTGTTGCCATCGATATGGTAAATATAGCGGTATAAAGCACCACCGACAAACTTAAATTGTTTAAGTTGTCGACGAAGTCTGGCGTTTGGAGGAGTAGTAGAGCCGGTCAAGCGGTCAACAGTGGTGCGGCAGTATGGGTCGACACGTTGTGAAACAAGGACGGATAGGGTGGCAGGTGATGAACTTAGCGCTACAATTAGAGAGCTGCTCTCGTTTTGGAGTATTGATGGTGAGTGGTTTCCGCTGGCCAAAGGACAGCGCGATAGAGCATCAGCATCTTGATGCTTCTTTCCAGATTTGTAGGCGACATCGAAATCATACTACTGCAAGCGAAGGGACCAGCGACCGAGGCGATCCAATAAGTTTTTCAGCGATGAAAGCCAGCATAGGGCGTTATGGTCTGTAACGACGGTAAAATGACGGCCGTGAAGATATGGTCAGAATCTTTGCACTGCCCAAACAACAGCAAGGCACTCTTGCTTGGTGATAGTGTAGATTTTTCCTGGAGCGGTAAGAGCGCGACTTGCGTAAGCAACGACACGTTCGCGTGAGTTTTTGTCACGCTGCAAGAGTACCGCACCTAGACCATGACTACTTGCGTCGGTGTGAAGGATGGTGGGTGCGGTGGAATTGAAGTGGCAGAGTACCGGATCCAACGTGAGGGCTTGCTTCAGTGCTGTGAAAGTGCTTTCGCAGTCTTCGGACCAAATGAAGGGGATGTTGCGTGCGAGGAGTTGATGGAGCGGAGACGCAAGTTCCGCGAAGCCACGTATGAAGCGCCGGAAGTAAGAAGATAACCCACGAAAGCTGCGCAGGTCCTTTTGACGTAGTGGACGAGGAAAAACGAGGATGGCGGCAAGCTTCTCGAGGTCCGGCCGAATTCCTTCTTTGCTGACGAGGTGGCCAAGAACCTTGATTGTCTTGCTAGCAAAGGTACATTTCTTGGTGTTAAGCTGTAGATTGGCTTTTGCAAGGCATGTGAGGACTTCGTCAAGACGTTGTAATGCTGCAAGAACGTGGATGAAAACACTACTATGTCATCGAGATAGCACAGACACATTTTCCATTTCAAACCAAGCAGTACGCCGTCTATCATGCGTTCGAAGGTGGTGGGCGCATTACAGAGTCCAAAAGGCACCACATTAAACTCGTACAACCCATCTGGCATTGAAAAGGCGATCTTCTCTTTATCAGACTCCGACATTGGTATCTGCCAGTAGCCTGACCTAAGGTCGAGGCTAGAAAAATACTCTGCGCCCTGTGATCGAATCCTGTGCATCGTCGATCTGAGGGAGAGGATAAACATCCTTGCGCGTTATTTTGTTTAGCACTCGGTAATCGACGCAGAAACGCAATGTCCGATCTTTCTTTTGAACGAGAACAACTGGGGATGACCAGGGACTCGAGGAAGGATGTATGATGTTGCGTCGTAGCATGTCTGAGACGTTTTCCTCGATAATCTTGCGTTCTGCCTGAGACACGCGATATGGACGCCGATGTACAATATGAGAGCCGTCAGTCTGGATGCTGTGAGTAGCGGTGGTAGTCATGCTGAGGGCGAGCGAGTTCACGTCAAATAGAGAACGGTGTCTATTCAACAGGGCGAGCAAATCTTCAGTTTGATCAGGTGTTAAGTCAGTGCTTATGGTTGCCGACACAGGTGTGGAAGAGGCATTGAATGGCAGTGATTGTGACTTTGGGACATCGTTGTGGTTGTTGTTCGAAAGAGTAACAATCGCAACAGGCTCACTGTCGGCCGCGCAAAATACTGTTGAGCCACAGGGGAGCACTACACACTCGAGTGTTTGATTTATGGCGGTTAGGTAGGTAGACCCATCGAAGAAGCGAATAAGCCCTGGTGTGATCACAATGCCGCTATGTAGGGTATGGCCGTAAGGGAGCATTAGTACGTCACGATCCACAATGTCGGTGCAATTAACACTTATAATTTCTTCGATGTATGGCCGAAGTACATAATCTGACGTGGTGACAAGGCGGATGCATCTATCGTGTTCAAGCGAAGAAGAGTCAGTGGCATTTAGATGCAGGAGGCGCTGATGACAAGATATGAAAGCGCACGCAGAAGCCAAGAAATCTTACCCCAGAATGAGAGCAAGGGTGCACTCACGAAATATCGCAAAAACGATGTGATGACGAATGCCTTCGATGCAGACATGAACAGTACACTGTGCAAGTGGACGAATGAGAGGGTTGGTCGCCGCACGGAGAGGAGGGCCGCCATAAGGCGTGGTTTTCGAAGGCGGGAACAAAAATTGGCACGAATAATCGAAATGGCAGCGCCAGTGTCTACAAGGGCCTCAACGCGTACACCTTCTACAAACACTACTATCAAATTCGATGACCGCTTTGGAGGAATTGTTAGCTGCCCGGTGGATGCAGTTTCCCCTCCTAAAACTGCATTGAGGAGTTTTCCGCGTGGGCATTCGTGGAATCGGAGGCGGGCCGCAGAGGCAACACTGAACGGCGACCTGGTGAAGGCGACCTGTGGCGAGACGTACGGAAATTCCCAGGCATGTCAGTATGGTAGGTAGGAGACAGTGAACGGTAATAGAGTGATCGGGAGGGTTGTCGTAGGTAGTTAATGGTCGGACAGAAGCTTCGATGTTCTTCAGGAGCGTAGCCACGTTGCTCGTCTTGTTGGCGCCTTCGACAAAACCGAGCGATATGTCCTCGATAGCCGCAGTAGTAACATATTGGTCGAAGTGGGCGCTGAGGTGCGTAGTAAGGCGGTGCACGCACTGGCGGTGACAACGAAGCCACAGGCGTATGGTCTGGTGGTGTAGGCACAGAAACGGTGGGTGCGGCAGAGAGCGTGGCAACTTTGGCGTACGTGCGTGTCTGGCGCACGCAGGGACCGTTGGAACACGTCGGACGCAATCTCTTGTTTAATCAAGTCTCGCAAGCTATCTTTTTCAAAAGGGAGAGTAACTTCCGCAGTGCAGGAAAAGCAGGGCCCGTGAAGCTCTTCACGAACGATGTCGCGAATAAGCGCACGCAAGTGGAGGGCTGCAGGCAAACGAATGTCGGTGGCATCGTAGCAGAGCCGAAGAGACTGAAGCTCGTCAAGTCGCTGACAGATGGTTATCACGTCCTGGGTGGTGGCAGGATTTTGGGTGGCGAGGGCGTTAAAGGCGACGGTGCTAAGGCATTTAATAATTAAATGTAGCGTATTTGGTCGTTCTGAGACATGCCGGTGTTAACGCGCTTGCATAGGGCAAGGACATCCTCAATATAACAGGTGTAAGGTTCACTTGGCAGCTGCGTGCGTTCAGCGAGCTTCTTCTTTGCTGCCTCAGTGGGAACTGTAGGGGCACCAAATATTTGACGAATTCGCTGCTCGAAAGTGTCCCAGTCGGGAAGATCCGGGTGGTGGTTCCAGAACCAAGTTTTCGCAACATCGGACAAGTAAAATGGGATGCTGCGCAACTTCTGTGGATTGTCCCACCTGTTCAAATTGCTGACGAGGTCGTAGTTCTTGATCCAGTCTTCGACATCATTGTCTCGGTGACCGGAAAACACAGGTGGATCATGCAAGCGAATGTTGTTGGGCGGAGCAAGTGGCGGTGGCTGAAGTAGGACGGCGACGTTGGGTGGGCCAGGGTTTTCTTGGGCCGCCATGGCTGGGGGTTGTATGCGACGACCCGAGCAGAGCTCCAGCGAGAACGGGCGAGAGGACTTGAGGGAACGAAAAGCACCGTCCACCACTTGTGAGGAACTGGTGTATTCAGCCAGGCTCGAGCTAAATCACACCGGTGATGATATTTACAGATGATGAAGATGTACAGGTGATGATGATATCTAAAGAGAAGGACGAGTAATTCGCTTGTCGTGCTCACAATATGAGCATATTCATCATGACTCAATTAACTACACAATATTTAAAATTGAAACAAGGCATACACAATGCAGTGCTGATTTTCTTTGAATAGGGGTATTCTAGGTATAGTGCCCCTTCACCGTATGTAAAACCGCTTCTACAAGGCGTTAAATGTGGTTTATGCATCTATTTGTTCATTTCGAATACTGTAAAATTTACAGTAATTAGAATTCATGTTGAAGTAAATTTGAATAGTATAATATAATTTGAACATTCAAAGAGCTTGAATATGTGCACGTGCTTAGTTATATGTGAAAAAATACATGTAGAGTATATTAGAGGCATGTCTTGTGTAGTGTATACTGAAACAGGACTTTAGTGTACACTCAAACCTCATTATAGCAAAGTTGCATCTCTTTTGAAAATGAGTTTGTTATATATCTCTAAATTTGTTATAAAGGTGTATTCCTATTACAATATCTATTGCATGACTATTTTTAATTTACTTTGTTATAACCGATATTTAGTTATATCTGAGTTCGTTATATTGAGGTGTGAGTGTATTGAAAATTGTGACTGATCATTTGCATGCTGTCTTTTAAAAATTGATAAGCCAGATATTCAGGATGTTTGTAATATTGCAGTTTAATATACATATCAATTACCTAGTTTTTCACCTTGGCATTTCATGTTTGAAACTGGACAGATCGGACTAGTAAGGGTACAGTAAACTCTAGGTAAGCGGAAACCTCTTGAGTGGTACTACTAAAATGGAATAACTGCCTCTAACATGATCAATTGAGCACTTAAATTGCTCGCACCTATTCATCTCTCAGTAAACAGCACCCCTGTTATATGAATTATGTTTTCCTGGTCCCTTCAGGTTACATTTTACGAAAGTCGACTGTACTTTGAAAAATATCACTGTAACGATAACAAGAAAGATAAGACAGACTTAAGGTTGTAGATTAGACTAAAGGCTATGAGTTTTATCGCAGGAAAATGTCATCAAGTGAGAAATGTGAGTGTATATTTAGGGGCTGGGGTTTGGCTGATGCACTGATGTCGTTCCAGGTGGCCCTTCTATACATGTTCACTCGCCTGTACGTCAACCTAAACCAGGTTTACATCTCCATCTACATTCAGGACACGCTTTTGCTACGAAGGGTAAGTGTAACTGGTGCATGATCACATTCAGTGTGAGACCATGGGCAGTAGGGCTCGAAGACTGCATGGCCCCACCAGTGTGGAAAAAAAGAGGGCTGATCCCTCCAGGAATTGGTATATAACATGAAAGGGAAAAAATTCGCGGCATATCTGCGTGCTTCGCTGGCAAGATCGTCGAAATATGATAGTCTTATGTCTAGAGAGAGAGAGAATCGAACATTTATTTCACGTTATGCACGTGAAGATCGGCGAGTAGGCGCTGCGTGAGATGTGGACGCCATCAAGCAGTAATTTCAAGAAAGAGAGTTTTTCTAGAATGCAAAGACACTGGTAGGCGGCAGCAACATGTAGTTTTAGTGAAGCGTAGAAAACACCCGCATTTTCGTTCATAGCGTTGCACTGTCAGCACAGCGTAATAAGCACTGCAGTTTTTATAATTCAGTATGTACACTAAGCCGTCATTACAACAAAGTCACTTTATTCAAATCATCACTTTTTTCGAAGTTTCACACAGTCCCGACCCCAATACATGTATTTTAGACCAGATTACTTGAAGCGTGTCAATAGCTTGCTCTGCATAGAGCGAAATAACAAGTCTTGGATTGGGCCCACGCTGCTGAAGTGCTGCACGCTTTTTTCATCCATGGGCTGGGCTGAGTGGCCTTTTTTGTGCTGAGCAAGCCGCTAACGTAACCAGGCGAAAGCGCCCCAGTGCAGACTGGTGCAGACGGCGTGAGAGTTTCCGCGCCACGCGTTTTATC
This sequence comes from Rhipicephalus microplus, assembly GCF_013339725.1. Taxonomy (NCBI): domain Eukaryota; kingdom Metazoa; phylum Arthropoda; class Arachnida; order Ixodida; family Ixodidae; genus Rhipicephalus; species Rhipicephalus microplus. Next base: position 271,894,847 of record NC_051165.1, read on the forward strand.
CTCTCTCTCCATGCCCTACTTAGGTACAAGGGCTACCGTTGGAGGCGCTCGCTAACATGTCGGCTGTAGAGTGCCTCGATGCGCGCGGAGGCAAACCACTACCACTATGTTACTGGCTATGCCGGTGGTGTCACATGACAAGTACAGTGCCTTGGCGTGCTCCCTGGCCGTCGGACTTTTTTTCATTTTGCATTTGGAAGACGCACGTTCAAGTGTATTGTGCGAGGTCTGTGTGAACCCTTGATGTTGTGTGTGCGCATCATGCGCGTTTAGTGACCGTCGAGAGAAAGTGGCACCACTGGTGCTCACACGGAAGTGTTTGACACTGGAGCAGGAACTTGAACTGATACGGGAGGTGGAAAAAGGCTGGCAGAAGTCTGAAATTGCAAGACAATTCTCAATACTATTGTCAACATTATCAACTGTTCTGAAGAATAATAATGCCATACTGGGCGGCTTCGAGAACATTTTCCCAGCCAAATGAAAGTGCCACCATGATTCTATGTATCATGAAGTAGAAAGAGCGCTTCTCAAATGGATGAAAAACGCTAGAAGTGCAAACATTCCTATAAATGGGCCTGCATTGACCGCAAAAGCCGAAGCACTAGCCGCCCAAGTGGGCAAGCAAGATTTTAAGTGCAGTAACGGCCGGCTTGAACGCTTCAATACACAGCACAGGGTGTCTTCAAAATTCGACTGTTGTTGACAGTGCAGCCGTCGACTGCTACGTCGTGGACAGATGGCGTAATCGGCTGAGCGCCCTACTTCAGCAGTACGAAGATAGAGACACTTGAGCTTGGACGAGGCTGCATTCCTTTACAAACTGTTGCCGAAGTGCACGTAAACTACACCGGGCGGAACCTCACCAGGATGTAAACAAAGAACATGTTACAGTGCTGTTCACTATATACACCAAACAGCACGATAACACACTGTAATATGCACATGGTGTGCTGCCTATAAAGGCGCCACTGATAGCCATCTAGTAGATGTCAGTGACGTTACGTGCAGGAAGCCGAGCAGACAACTCTTTGCATGGCTTTGCTGAGAGAGGATGGGTGAAGCTTGTTGCTACGGTTTCCTCTTTGTTCAAGTACCAGACAACTAATCTTTAGATAGCAGCTGCAAGAAAAGTGCAAACCTCTATGAAAGTGGACTTGTGCATGCTATTTCTCACAAATGAGCTCTTTACCAAGTGCACCTCACTGATTTGAAATGACGGCATGAAAACCCGACGCCGACGGTTTGCACAGAAGAAAAAACAAGTATAAAAGTGTAAAAGGCCCAGTTGTGAAGTACAGCTCATGGAGGACATCCGCTTTATCTTGTTTACCAATGTGATGTCCCGATAACTCCTTGTTCTTCCTGAAGTCAACCATTGCTGCATTGTTGTTCTGTAAATAAAAAATACTGAACGTCCAAGTGAAGTGCCCATGCATGGCGGTAGAACCGAACCTACACACGCTCATGTTGTGATATCTTCTGCCTCCTACCAGTGTCAACACGATTGACTGCAACGAATGAGCATGGATATGGCAGAATAAAAGCACGAGAACAACAAGCGACTCATTAGCTAACACAATGACAGAGTGGCTCATCTTTCCCAATGAATGGTAGCGATCCATTGCTTCCATGGCTCTTGCTCATGAGGCCGTGTGGTAAATTAGTGGAACCGTGTTGCAGGCGAGTTAATATAAGTGTTGGAACACCACCCCTACAACGAACGTTTCACTACGGTCCACATTTCACTACAAAAACGTGGGCAGCTTGAAAGCACATGTACGATGGTGTTGTAACTACGGCGGCTTTCTGCTTACCTTCCTGAGAGTAATGAGCAAGTTCGCCACTTATGGCACTGACATTAGCGCATCATGTTTAGACTAAGCTCGTGCGAATAGTAGATGTTAGGTCCAAAGTTAAGTTGAAGCAAACGGTGATACGGTTTAAATAATTTTGAACCAAATTCAAATAGTATATATCACATATTATGAAGCAAAATGGGCATACTTTTCACAATGCAACTAACCTGCACCATATTTTCTAAAATTGAATCAAGGCGTGCCTAATAATCATTGTTTCTTTAAATATTTGTGGCGCAACTGAGACAAGCAAGGAAAAAAAAAAGGAGGAAACAGGATAGGGCACCCTATCCTGTCTGCACAAACTCGCCCAAAGTCACACTCTGCTCAACGTTGTTCTTTTTAATTTAAAGGAAGCAACTTTGAATAGCAAGTAATAACCTGTAAAATATGTTACATTTTAAAATTTACTTTACTTAGAGCATATAAGCCGGCACTAAAGCTTTTTAACTTAGAAAAAGGAAGAATTGGTGTGAGGGTAATATGTTTATTTAACCTTAAAGGGGGGCTTTTTGGCAATGTTTTTTTTTGAAAGGTGTATTCAAGGCATAGTATCACTACACTGCAGTGAAATGTTCTTGACAGGGGTTTACACGCGGTGTAATCTACATCTATTTGTTCATTCTGAATACTTCGAAATTTCCGATAATATAAAATTCAGATTGAAGTGACCTTAGTGCTCGAATATTTGCACAAGCCTAGTGTGAAGTCAGCTTAGGGTGAACTTCCTTTTTGTCTGCCGATAAGTAGAGAACTCTCTGGAAAAATTGTGAAGTTCACGTGAATGCTGCCATGTTCCACGATGCCACCAAAGCTAAATGAGCACTGTTCTTGCCAGTTCTTTTTCTTGCTATTTTGTCCTCATAGCAGCCTGCTTATTCAGCGGTAACAGCCAGTGTGAACAGAAAAAAATAGAAGGTCTCTTAGAAAGGGAGAAAGAAAGAGGAGCAATGAAGAGGCTACTGTGAATATCTTGGTGTAACTTGTTGCTAAGATACTATTAGACACACCAAATACATTGCAAGGTACCCAAATTACTGTTTCCATCTCCTGACTTGCTCATTTGCTCTGTATTTTACAACCCTATCCTATTGTGACCTTTCCAATATGTGTCTAAATGAAGCAGATGCAATGTTCAGTATTGTTAAAGAAGTTGCTTTTGTGCTACATCTATGTTTTTCTTACTCTCTCTCACCTTTATTTTCTTTGTTCAAGTTTCTGTGCAAATGTAAGTTATGCCAGATTAGTTATGTTAAACCTTAATACTTGGCTCTCCTTCATTCCTGTAGTGATAATACACACTTATATTTCCAGGAAAGCATAGCAATCATTCCTCTTGTCATGTATGTGAGTGGCCTCATCGCATCGCTACCCATTAAGCTTGCAGCGAAACACATTGGAACAAAGGTAAGCAGTCGTTTCGTAGTTTAACCATTTAGCATTTGTTTTAGTTGTTGATACTTTCCTTGCCGGCAGCAGTGTTGAAAGTCTGAGAAATAGCTTGAAAATTAGCAGAGAGCAATAGTTTGTCGACCTTCCATGGTGATCTAGCGACTGTGGTGCTCAACTGCTCAGCCGAGAGTAACTGGACTGAATCTCGGCTGCTGAGGCCACATTTGGACAGAGGTCTTATGCTAGAGGCCTGTGTACTTAGTCTTGGGTACACGTCAAACAACACTAGATGGCAAAAATTTCCGGAGTCCTGTGCTACAGAATTCCTCATGAAAATATGGTAGATTTGGTAGATTTGGAACATTAGACCCCAAGAAATATTATTATTAATTATTAACAGTTTGTGGATTTTGAGAAAGCCGCATTTTTCTTTAAAAAATTATGCTTACATTACTTCATTGTACTTTTGAGTTCACTCCAGGAAAATCAGAAAATACTTCACTGTCTGGCCTTTCTGTCAAGTTTTTTATTTTTGGTGGCTGTTGAGGTTTTTGAAATTTCAGCTGGCTGTTGGTTCTGCCATCTGTTTTGTTGCTGTAATGAAGCACTGTAAGCTGTGCAAATGTAATGAAAACTTTGCTTGCTTTATTTTGTTCCTGCATTGAACGTTTATCAGGCCTGACCAAGGGTGCTGCTAAATGGGGCTGTACTGTTATCTCTGTTTCACTCAAACCTCAATATAACAATGTTGCATCTGACACAAAAATAAGTTCATTATGTTCAAACACTGCATCTATTACAAGACTATTTCGATATCTCATTATATCTGGATATCAGTGAATATCTAGTTGTACAACCATGCCACACCTGATCCACTGATGAGTTTAGGCGCAAGATTTACAATTGAGTCTAACTACTAGCATCTTTCATATCAGTGATGTAGCAAAAACAAGTTGATCATTTCTCTTTTTAGACAAGTAATAAACGGTAGTCTGAATGTACAGCCTTAGTAACAAAATCAGGAAGCTAAGAAGTTGAAAGCTAACTATGCTAATGAAATCACGTGAAATTGTGTACATAACTATGGCCCTCGTGGCAGTGCCCTGCAAATGAAGAAAAGATGACTGGCTGGCAGTAAGCAACAGCTGACATTTGAGAGAGCCATTTATGTGGGATGTCCTACGGGTTTCTAATACAGCAGTACAGACATTGTTGATCACGTCGGCCAACTTTAATGGTTGATGCATCTAACGATGTAGTGGTTTAGTGGCTTTAATGGCACTTGTAGCTATAGTGGTGTCTACTCAACATTCGTAGTCCCCATTGACTGTCATAGTTTTGACAGAAAGGGCTGGTTACAAGCTTGTTGTCTGGAAAAAGAAAACTTTGTAATTTTTTTACCCAACACACGAATTATTTCTCCCTCGCAGAATGTGCACCTCCTCGGCGGTGCACTGGGAATCGGTGGCTCCCTGTGGATTCTTTTTGGTCAGATGACTCCCATGTACAAAGATTATCAAATATACGGTGTCGCCGCTGTTGTGGGGGCTGCGAGCACGACCATGCTGCTTGCCAGTCTTGCCATCACAAATGAACTCATTGGTGGCCACACGGTGAGTGCTGCCCTTGATTGCCTGTTTTGCATTGCATGGCAGAGAGCAAACACCTACTAGACATTTTTCATAGTTTTAAAGCTAGCTCAATCAATGGCAGCTATAGTCAGTTGCAACCTAAGAATAAAAGTCAAATTGGAAATAAAAGCGCCGCCCCTAAAACTGCAGCTCACCAGCCATTCATCTGTACAAGAGAGCCGTGCTACATGGTTTTTGTTGCAACTATAAGTATTTGTTCGCTGCTAACACAAATGAAAGGTGCAATAATAAATAAAAGTTCAACGTCCCTGCTTGAAACATTACAACATTTGAAGGAGAGTGATTTGGAAATCTTTGTAGAAATTGCACAAGAAGCCAATGTGTTTTGACCGAAAATCAGAGGCACCGTGTATTTTTATTAGGAAAGCACTTATCTAAACTGCGTGAATGGTTCTTCGTGTCACAGATATGGAGAAATAGGATTTGATGCGAATTTCCTTGGGGTGGGAGAGGCACTTTTGCAGGTGGAGCTTACATTTATTCTTGCATTCTAAACGACTGTAGTCACCTCTGAAAAGAGTGTGCTAAGAGCAGTTTACTTCACTATGTCACGGAAAATGGGGGCTCAGGTCTCATAATAGAGACACTAATTATAAACGAGCCCCAGCACGCACAGCTAAGACTTCATCTTCACTCGTAGGATGGCAGGGACAGCCATTAATTGGGCAAATATGCAGTGCAGGGAAGTGTGCTTGTGGCTTGTGAAAAGCGTCTATTGCGTAATCTTAGTTTACTTGTTTCATAGTTTTAAGCTACGCCGATGCCTAGTGAAGTCGGGTAAAATTAATGTAATGGTGCTTCTTTTTGTCTCTGTTTAAGAAGCTTCTTGCGCTAAAAAAAAAAAGTAATTCAATGATGTCCTTTGTAGGTTCTGGTGTGATGTGGTCTTCTCTGGTCGTTGGGCATAGCTTTGGCAGTAGTACAGTGGAATACAGACATATGAAACCTGGCTATACTGAAATATTTTTTATAGTGAACAGTTCTTGAATCTCCTTGTAAATTGTCACTTCACACAGCTTTATACTGACAATAGGAGACAAACCCAAATGTGAAGCTTGTCAAGATGAGATAACAATAAGCCACATCTTAATTTGCTCAGAATTGAAACACCGAAAAAAATCTTTTTTCTGAACTTTAAGATGAGCATATTTCTATTCGCTTAGAATTTATTATAGGTGGAGAACTTTTGCATACATATATGTTTTCAAGCTTTTTAAGGGCAGCAGGATTTTTACAGAAACTTTGAAGTCTCATTTTTTAGTTGGCTAGCTAAACATTGTTACTTACTTCATCCACTTTCTCATCTTTGAAAATTGGGACGAGATTTTTGTTCAATCAGTAGACACCACCTGCTCGGGCAAGGAGTCATCGATGTGGCTCATTTTTTTATCGCACAGTTTATACCTCGTGTTTAGAACATGATAGACCTAGTTTCTTATGTGCCAATAAACCAAACAAACTATCCAACCAACCTTGTAAATCTCATGCAAATACTGTGTATATGTCTATGAGTTGCAAGTAATATGTGTGTGTGTGCATGTACAATGGGTGTATCAAACTACTGTTCACTTCCACATTCAATATGCAGAATGCCGCATGCTGCCCTTGTGAGAACTTTTATTAGAATGAGATCACCTCTCGCATTACATGAAATGGCACTGCTTGACACAGCACGCAAAATTAGAAGGGTTGTGTAGGCCATGTAGGAAAATTGTCTGTGTGTGTGTGCCTTTGTTTGTGCCTGTGTGTGTCAAAAATACAAGTACCTTGCACATCGGGGATTTTATTTGCTCTCTATAATAATGGAATCATTTTAATAAGCGTCACTGTCTTGCAGGTGTGTGATGTACTGAAGCAATAGGGCAGAGTCAATTGACCTGTTTGCAGTGAATCACGCTGCCTCCAGCCATTGATTTGTGAATAGAGGTCTGTTGCACTGCTTCAAGACTACTAAAGGATGCCTGGCTTGACGTGCATCCCTCAAGAAAGTGTGCTGATGAAGGACATCATTAACTTTTGTGTTTCAATACAGCTCTTTAGTGACAAATTAGCGCAATAGTTTTTTGCAATCTCAAGATATTGTCAGAGACATGCAGAGCTCTCAGGTAACCTTAAGGTGAAAATGTTTTTCTATTTTTTTAATTATCTTTATAACAAAGCTTTTTTGTGGTTCGCATCAAGCTTGCTTCTCTAGACATGCCATCAAATATGGATGGCAGTGTCACCTTGGGGTTCCTATAACAGTTCACCGTGACATAATTAACTCTGACAGAATTTGCTTGGGTACGGTTCACCCGTTTTTTTCTCTCCTTTATTTTTAAGAAAGACAGAACACCTAGTACTCTAAGTGATCTATAAACTGAGCGTAGCAAGTTGCAAAAGCGTCCACTGTGCCACAGCATCCCAAATACAAGGAAATACTCTGAAGTTTCTGCCGTCCCACTGATATAGCAGTGCAGGGGTTGTAGCCCAAAACTAAAAGAAATTTGAATTTTATTTTTAGTCCTATTAAAGTGAGTAAACTGTTTTTACAATGCTAGCAAAAATAGAATAAAAATAGAGTTTTGGCACAGTTACTCGTCTGTCTTTTCTGAGGTTCTTTTATTTTCGTAATGGGCTACATGTAAACTGAACTTGTGGACAGTTTCTGGTTAGAAAAAATGACATCAATGACAAGTGTGCTCCTCATATTTTGTATATTCTTACGGGAATTCAGAAGTGTATTTCAAGGAAATAAATGCTGAAATGCTGTGAAATATGTCGCACATCACCCACGAAATCCGAACTAAGGCACGAATTATTTGCCATGGGATAATGCTTAAGCGCACAGGGTGCGAAACTGCTGGGTGTGAGTCGAGTACGCACGTGCCATCCATGTTAATATTTTAAGGTTGCTATAAATGGCAAGGTCTTACTTTGTTGCCTTTTTTTGTTTTGCAGACAAGTGGTGCATTTGTCTTTGGAGCAATGAGCTTTATGGACAAGATGGCCAATGGTATTGCTGTGATCATTATTCAGGATGCACATAAATGCAAGTAAGTACAGTAAAATTTCCATTTCAACCAACGTGAGTTAAATGAACTATTCACTTGTACAAAATTCTTTTCAATCTCTCGCCAAAGTTCTGTTGGACCCAACGCTAACGCATTTCAGTTCCATTGCCATCCATTGCCTCTCACATCACATTGACAACATCCATTGCCTCTCACATCACATTGATCAGAAATTGCTTGAAAGACTGGGTACACACAGCTCTTTGGTTTTTGAGGACTACATCACCTGTGACTCTTACGTTAAGACATTCACATCTCTGTCTATAGAAGAGGTAATGGGATTCCCACCAGGAGCGTAGAAAAAACAAAAACATTGGGTGTATACCTCTCATTCCACTTCGTAAACTCAGCCGTCTTTGACTTGTGTCACGCACTTCGCCCTGACAAGGTCGATGATGGTGGTTTTGGGACATTAAATCCAACTATTATTCGACATTTAATAGAAATTAATGATTAACAATGTCTTCTCCCTCCAATCAAGCATCCAGTGGCACCACGAGAGGCCGTTGCTCCAAACACCTGCTGTACCTGTCGTGCTTGCTGTATATTATTGCACTTACTTTACTTTTTACTTTCACACACGCAAGGAAGGGGGGGAGGGGTGCATGTTTTTGATTTGTATGTGTATGAAGTCCACACAAGCTATAATATTGATCACATCACATAGAAAAAAGCTGACGTTTGTAACACCCTCAAAGAAATTTCTGGTTACGCCCCTGCATCCTACTTCAAAAATAAGAAGAGGAGGAGGAAGAAGTAACCCTGTAAAGGAAGCACAAAGTATTTCATCTAAGCAAGCACTGATGTACCAAAAAAAAAAAAAGAAGCCCTTCACTGCCCTAGAGACTGTTGTGCCAGAGAAGGTTCATGAGAGCTTCGGCACAGTGACACTATCCGTCACCACTGCAGTCTGAAGGACACAAATGCGCCAAAAAAGTACCGCTCTCCTCAAAACATGCTGGATTGGTAGAAATTAACATTCCGATAAGCAGCATTGCCTATAAAATTTTCAGATCCCTTTTCAACAACTAATGTTTTCTTTATTTCCTGATAACAAGTTGCAACATACCTGTTTCATTCCAGCAAACTCTCACTTTAGCATGCTTTTTCCTCGGGTCTCCTGAAGTTCATTCAAGCGAAGTTTCACCATACCATTACAAGTGTTTACTAGTCCGTTGAAAGCCGCTAAGGTTCTCATCGCTGCGTTTGCTTCATGTAACCTTGCCACTGTTACACCATTCTAACACCATTCTTACATCACAGACATCATTCATTCATTGTGCCTCAATAATTGACATCTTTTATTACCTACCACAGGACAGAAGGTCTGTGCCAGTTGTGCCCAATTAACCTTGTGAATTTATTAATTATCATACCTCATAGCTTTCTGCCGTTTCCTAAATTGCTTTTCATTACTTGCTCCCATTTCATAAATACAACAGGCTGGCAGTTGGTTATCTGGCCAATCACTATTTTTCTTAATCTTGATGGGAATATCGGTTATGTCTGTTTTTAAAAAAAAATTTTGGGGTGCTGTTGTTTTATCATATAACATCTAGCCAACAACAGTTCATTTCAAAGCTTGTTGTGCTGTGCTTACCTTCAGTCTTCCGACCATGTCCGAACACCAGTCTTCCGAACACTTGGGTACGGGCGTGTCTCATTAATTTTACCCTTAAGGGACCACCTGAATTGGTTGAATAATCTGCCAGGCTGAATTTGGTAAGGGGCAGCAAGAATAACCCACACTGCTAACTGATTTTGCAGTGTTTTCCCCAGCTGCATATGATGTAGTAAGCTATTGCGAGGTACCGCTTACACATTAAGATCTTCTATGAGCAGATAATTCAATTGTAAACATGAGCTCATCACATTTGCTGTACCTGAAGCATCATTAAGCCAGATACTGCTATTGTAACCATTACTGCGCTTACCATTAAAGACAGGCGCTCGTAAAATGACCAGCTAAGTTTGAGTTATCTGGCAAAAGCGGATTTCAGGATTGAATGAAGGATGATCCCATAGATATGTATCTGGCATCAATGCAGACCAGCTGTTTAGGTTGAAGTTACTGAAAAAACAAATTACCAGAATCTTGTTGTGCTAGCAGAATGCATATTTTACTCCTATATCTACACATTGGCTTACGTTTGGGCAAACATTGTTCCTCAGTTGCCTGATGTGCGATACTGTGCTTTCTTTTCTCATTCTAGTGCGTGCATAGGTGTACGAGACAACTACTACCAGAAAATAATGGTGTATGTGTGCGGTGGAGCTGCTGTTGGGGGAATACTCTTTGCTCTTTCACTCTTTGCCATCAACCATGACAGCTCACTAAATACCAGGAATGGTAGCAACGGAGGTAAGAGAGGCGCTGCCATTTCATATGTTCAGATTTTGACAATGAACAGTTCATCAAAATGCCGCTGAGTTTTTTTGTTTACGATAAGAAGCCAGCCTCTTCGTAATATAAGCGAGCTAAAAAAGGCGCCATTGAATGGTTGTACAAGGTTACGGGCCTCAAAGGGGCTTTGAACAAAAGTGAATGCACATGTACTCTATTTTTAAACAGTACAACTGTTTAAAAATGCTTTGTTAAAACAGAAGTTTTACCGCATAAAGATAGTTACATGCTAATGGCAATTTTGAGATTACAGATAAAAGGCCATTCTAGCTGATTATTGTATTGGTCATGCTGTTACTTCTGCAAAACCAGTTTACAGTACTCCTCTACTGCATCGCTACGTCACTTTACGATACACTGCTGCTTTACGATGGAGCTCCTTTATTCAGTCACTATTAGCACTAGCCAGGGATATGCAAAGTAAGATGGCTAGAGATTTTTGTTCTTTTCTTTAAGATGCATTGGTAGTAGTGAATATCAATGCCTGACCATAGCAGAGTGGTGTAACTTGTGTACACAGATTGCATTACATGGTGTGCACAAAAATGTCTCATGGGTCTCAATGTAACAGCAATGAGTTGTGTGAGTACTGTTGTAGCATGCTGCAAAAAGATCTCTTGTGCAGCTGAAACTTGCATTCTCTCTTTTTTTTTTTTTTGTTCCAGTGTCAACGAATACCAGGCCTGGGGATATTGTTGACGTTCGGTCCTCTAGTCCAGCCGAATATGAAGAGAGCATTGGAAATTACTTGCCAACGTCACCACTCCTAGGATCAGCGTCAAGTGCATAGATCCGTCGAGTGCGTGGCTCGCATGGTGCGCGTGGGAGATTCGTTCGTTCAAGGACGCACTTGTGTGTGAGACATTCCTAGGGACATTTTACTCGTCGTCTTCCATCACTGCGTTTCGGTGACGTCTGTTGTGCCCAGAGGGTTGTGAACCCGACGTGGGATGTGGAAGAGCCAGAAAACAAGATTTGACAGGGTTACTGGCACATTCAGCTTGTTGGTCGAGACATTACGCAAAGCATGAAACGGCCTGCATTGCTTTTTCTTCAGCTTTTCTTTTTCTAAGCTAGTTTTGATTGATGCCAACACATTTTCAAGCATTTGAATTCACGTAGTAATGTACACATTAGGTGCATCACTTTGCTGTGCACGTAAACTTTTGTTTCTTAGCATTCGGAAAAAGAAAGGTGCATTTGGAAGTGTTAATGTCTGCCACATGTTACTTCTTTAGAACATTTGGTATGTCCTTCTACTTCTACAACACATATTTTCATGGAGAACTGCAGAACGTTTAATGTCTCTTTTTCCCAGCCTACCTTCCAAGTAACAAGCATACCTCAGTGCTTGTGCACTGTCATTAAGTGGGTATGCATAGTACTATAAGTATTTTTATTGAATCTTCATTTATTATTATTGTTAGAGACAGCGGTAATAATCTCTACCTGTTGCCATGTTTTATAGTTTTAGTACATTATTACCTGCCCATTTTAGTAGAAATGCTTTTATGATAACTATTATACACATTTTATTAATTTTCAAATGGGCAGTTCTGGTATTTGTGATCAAGATGACTTGTGGTTTGGGTGACACATTTTCACTTTTCTGGCCACCTCTACACTCTCTTGCCAACGATTACCAGTGAATGATTACCAACGATTGCATGAATGCTGTTTGCCACTGTCACTACTTTTTTTCTTTTTTGCCATCATTCTGTTTAAGCAGCACTTGGAATCCACTTCAGCTCTCTAGGTATTCTTGGCAGGTTTTAAAAAATTTGCACCGAAGTGTATAGGCCAACAATTCTGCATACCAGTGGTGTTGATTAAAAGCCATGTAGCTGTTTTAAAGAAGGCCATGTTTAACATGAGACTTCTGTTATATGGTTCCTGTTTAGATTGGCGACCAGGTGCTTATTGTCTTAAAAAAAAGCACACATTTTTATGAAATTAAATGCTTCACAGAAGTTTAAAAAAAACACATCGACAAGCTGTCAGCGTTGTGAAACACACTTACTCCGAAAATCTTATGTTCCAGAAATCTGCTAAAAACCCTGAAATTTATCTAAATGTTTCTTAATCTGGTGTAGGACAAGTTAATATTTGCCAATTTAGAAAGAAAGTGCACTGTCAAGGTCTTATTTTTTTCTCGCAAAGTTCGACCAAGAAGCTTTGAGACCCACTGGAATTGGGGCAGTGGTGCATGTTCCACGACTATCACCTCCAAATTTGTATAACACATCATTGCTGTTTGTTGGCCGCCGTGGTTCACAAAAACATATATGAGGACACTGCCAGCACTTGCAAACTGGCTTCATGGGTCAGTCTTATTTTAATTAAATAATTGATAACTTTTTACTCTAATTCAAATAGTAAACCGTTCTCACAAAATAAGAACTTGCAAGACGTATCATTGGGTTTTGTATATATTGTTTTTTAAAGTTTGACACGGTTTGCATGCGCCATATTCAAAGATTGTGTAATCTATCGGCAATATGGAGGTTAACCTTGCTGGCCCAAGTGAAGTCATAAGAGGCTTTGTCTTGTTCTTCTTTGGAAGTGCATGTGAAAACTGTGGAGTGTGTGCTTATCCTACGTATGGAAAACTCTTCAAGCAGGCCTTGATTTATGAACTTGCAAGCCTTTCTCCTTTGGTTAATTATGACTATTTTAATGAGTCGTTCAAGCTTTATTGCTGTGTTTGTGGAATCAGTGTGCATGACAAGAAACTAGTTTCTACATTCACTGCTAATGAGATTATTGTGACTGTTGTTTCACAGTGATACAAAAGTATGAAAAGTACAAAGATTGTCTAATATTGTCCCAGACATTGTGCATTACATACATCTTGCATCATTTTTAATTGCAGCATTGCTCTGAAGTAGAAGTGATGGGCCTCATTTTCCTGCATTCTGATATTTCCTGGCTTATTTACTCCCTTAGCATGCAATTGTTTTGGGTCGAAAGCGTTTTTGCTGTTTATAGTTGAATATGTGATGTGTATATTTATAGAATGCACTTATATAAATATGTTGATATGTATACATAATACACATTATTTACTCGAATTTTGGAATAATAAACATAGGTACTTCGTGAATTTCGTTGCTCATATGCAACCATCCAGTGATGGTTTTCACCGAGCTTTGGTACGACACTTACATTATTGCTTCGGAAGAGCTTCAATATGCATTTCTCATGTTCCTGTGCTGCCCTCTGCCATTGTGGCGAAGGGTGGGGAAAGGGGTGAAACTTGCTTTGTGATACGGGACTAAAGGAATCGCCAGAATGAAAATCTTGGAGATTGATATGCGAACAGAGACCATTGACCTGCACTGTGGAAACCAGAGACCATACCAAAACTTTTCGCAACTTTTTCACTAGGGGAAGGACACATGTGCCGTAGCCCCGTGAAAAAAGGCAGATTTCGCAGACTTCCAGAAACTTCGTAATTTTGGTTTGTCTACTCTTAGCTTCCGTTTAGTTTTGAGTGTACTTCTCAGTTTTAGCTGGAAGGTGAAGCAATCATAATAATTAAATAAACATACAAAGTGAGTTAATTTACCCACATATATTGCAGCAGACAACAGATTATGAACTAAACATAAAGCATGATGGTGTCAATCGATGATTGCCATCAATCTCTGTCACAGCGCTGGTGTGTTGAACAGCACAGGCAGACAGGAACGAGTGATTTGCATTTCGTCGCGCTTCAAAGTGTCAAACGGTGCGGAGAGGTACACACTCCGCACCGTTTTTGCGTGTTGAGAGCGCAGCCAGTAGAAGCTCCCGCCTGCTGTGGGGGGCAAGAGCCGTGCGCTGATGGTTGTTGCGCAACCATAAGCGCCCCCTCCCCTGTTCACTCGCGAGATAAGCGCGCGTGCAGACGGCCCCGGCCATAAAGGCGATGTTCGCTCCGCAGAAAGAGAAGGCTAGCACATTCTTCATCCTCGTCATCATCAGCCTGACTACGTCCACTGCAGGACAAAGGCCTCTCCTATGTTCCGCCGGTTAACTTGGTCCTGTGCTTGCTGCTGCCAATTTATACCCGCAAACTTCTAAATCTCATCTACCCACCTAACCTTCTTTCTTCCCCTAACCTGCTAATATATAGCCAACCACTATACATAGCCTTCATTGATTACGAGAAGGCGTTTGATTCAGTAGAAATATCAGCAGTCATGCATACACTGCAGAATCAGGGCGTCGATGAAGCATATATACACATCCTGAAAGAAATCTACAGGAGATTACCTGCTATCATAGTGCTTCGCAAAGAAAGCAACAGAATACCAATTAAGAAGGGTTTAAGGCAGGGGGATACAATGTCCCCAATGCTATTTACCGCGTGCTTACAGGAGGTTTTCAGAAGCCTAGAATGGGAACAGTTAGGGATAAGAGTTAATAGAGAGTACCTTAGTAACCTGCGCTTCGCTGATGACATTGCATTGCTGAGTAACCCGGGGGACGAATTGCAACTCATGATTACCGAGTTAGATAAGGAGAGCAGAAAGGTGGGTCTTAAAATTAATCCGCAGAAAACGAAAGTAATGTACAACAACCTCGGAAGAGAGCAGCGCTTCGAGATAGGTAATAGTGCACTTCAAGTTGTAAAAGACTGTGTCTACTTAGGACAGGTAATAACTGCGGAGCCGAACCACGAGATTGAACCAACTAGAAGAATAAAAATGAGGTGGAGCACATTTGGCGAGCATTCTAAAAATTATGACTGGTAGATTGCCACTATCCCACAAGAAGAAGGTATATAACAGCTGTATCTTGCCGGTACTTAGCTACGGAGTAGAAACCTAGAGTCTTAAAAAAAAGGGTTCAGCCTAAATTGAGGACGACGCAGCGAGCAGTGGAAAGAAAAATGGTAGGTGTAACCATGGTCCTTCAATACGTCGTATGGTGTAACCATAAGAGACAAGAAGAGAACAGATTGGATTAGGGAACAAACGGGGGTTAGCGATATCATAGTTGAAATCAAGAAGAGTAATTGAACATGGGCCGGGCATGTAGCACGTAGACAGGATAACCGCTGGTCATTAAGGGTAACTAACTGGATTCCCGGCGCATTCTTACCCGTATATATATATATACGTAAATGACGGCGGCGGCGACGGCAAAAACCAGGCGAGACTGTCCATATAATTGCTATCGCAATAAATAACTCAGTTGTACGTGTCCAGTGGTAGGGGGAACAGATCTCCGCCTAAACTGTGACCAGCAGCCCTTAGATCCTGGCGACGTTTTCAGACAGCTGAACGGCCGAGAGTTGCTCTTTTAGATGCGAGCTAAGCAGCACGGCCTGCCACTGCTCATCATTATCTATTTTACGAACATATGAAGACACCCGTCGGCAAGCCCATGCACAGAATGTGCCTCAGATCCGCCCGTTCCCTGCATAGGTGTTCCATATGCCAGCGATGCAGGGAACGGGAACTGGAGATATGGAAAAATATTGTTAAACAATTATATCGGTTAATAATATTGCTACATATATGAGCTGAGAGAGGAGAAGGGGAGGAATACCTGTACTGGTGCAGATATCAACGCCATTATTACCCGACCAACAACCTCGCCCTGCTGATAAGCACCCTTCGACTTTAACCGTAACAGTATATGGGAGGAAATTGTGGATAGTTTGTCATCCTATCACTTTTCCTGAGCAACATTGAAGTAATAATAATAATAATAATAATAATAAGTTGAAGCTAGTTTACCGAAAATGTAGGATATCTATAAATATCGGTCAAGATCTCTCATGTAATCTCTACCAATATTAGACAAAATATGACCTTGTCAACCACATGGAAAGCATTACTTCTAAGGGACGTTGACCGGGAATAAAAGAAGAAAAAAAAAATCACAGCATATCCACCAACGTTTCTAGACTAGGTAAGTTGCAAAACTGAGTGATGTTGCGCGGCACCGCCGCTGCCAGCGACAAATATGGCGCTGCTGTCGCATCCAGATTCACTCACTGCATGCTCGCTCACAGAACACCTAGCCACAGAACACCTACCACCTAGCTCGCTCGTGTCACTCCTGTAACCTCCATCGCTGTGCATGTTGCAGTGCGTCGATATCGGTGGAGGCTTATTTCTGCGTTAAAATTTTTGTGCTTCAGAGCGCCCTGTTCTGCTTTGTATGTGTTGCGTGTTTTCATCATGCCCAGATGTTGCGTTCTCGGCTGTAGAGTAGCTGCAGGAAATAAGAGACACCACGACATTTATTTTGTGCCCACGTGTACCTGAGCAGCGAGAGGTATGGGACCACACTATTCCTCGTGTAGATAAGAAACTGCCTCAGCACCTCACGTGTGTGTGATATGCACCTTCATGAGAAGGACATCCTGAAGACTTTCACTCACGTCATATGGTAAGAAGGTACAAATCGCAAGAGGAAAGTGGGATCTCGTCGAAGGAAGCGGTTCACGAATATTCCCGAATTTGCCCGCTTACCTTTGTCGCGGGGCCCGCGATAAAGAAGCGAAAGCTGCCCGATAGGAGTGGGGTATCTTCCGGAATATCATCAGTGAAAAAGAATAGAATATCTCCGAACACTGAGCTCGAATACAGTGAAATAGGTCTCGACATGCCGTCAACTAGTGGCGTCATTTCGCTTCAAGACATAGAAAACATTATTTTGCATGCTCGCGGAAAGTTGTTGAGAATGGCGAGACAAGACGTCTTGTGGTGTTTCTAGGGCTCAAAGAAAAAAAAAAAAGAGCGCTATTTGTGGAGAAATGCGTTGTCGTCGCAGAAGACATGACAGTCACCATTAGCAGCCGTCACCATCACTTAGCCAAGTCGCCTGGTAATGCAAATACCATCACCCAATGGGCCGAACTTCTGGAGGACATAGAAAAGCTGCAAGTGTGTTCATGTTGTCCCAACTGATTGATAAGTGGGGTTTAACGTCCCAAAACCACCATATGATTATGAGAGACGCCGTAGTGGAGAGCTCCGAAAATTTTGACCATCTGGGGTTCTTCAACGTGCACCCAAATCTGAGCACACGGGCCTACAGCATTTCCACCTCCATCGGAAATGCAGCCGCTACAGACGGGATTCGATCCCGCGAC
Organism: Rhipicephalus microplus; assembly: GCF_013339725.1. Lineage (NCBI taxonomy): Eukaryota > Metazoa > Arthropoda > Arachnida > Ixodida > Ixodidae > Rhipicephalus > Rhipicephalus microplus. The sequence goes on from NC_051165.1 coordinate 271,912,300, forward strand.
CTGCGGGTCAGCAGCCGAGTACCTTAGCCACTAGACCACCGCGGCGGGGCATGTTGTCCCAATGCGTCAGCAGGCAGACTCGTGAATAATTACTACGAAGTGCTCACCGATACCCCAAAGTGCGGTCTCTGCTCGAAGCTTTGGCTGCAGCTGTGTTAACAGGTTTCATTAGAGGAACTCCAGAAGAAGCAGAGGGAAGACATGCTCAAGAAAATGGCCGCACGCGTAGCTTTTTGACGGTCTAAATTGCTAAAGAATGTGACTGACATGAAAAAAAAAAAATGACTACATAACCAGGCAAAAGCCACAAGATTGCGCCACATTGTTGTAATTTATTTTCAAGCCCGGAAAACACAGCCGCAAAAGAGGATGCCAGACATTGTAATTGGGTTTTTCGCGTCTAAAAATCTATTGCGAACGTACACCAACTAGCAACTAACCTACAGACTCGTATGTTATGCTATATATATCAAGCATTGTTTGTTGTGGGCAGTTCAGAAAACCATAATTATACTGTATTAGCCTTACACAACTAAATATTACGCAGTATTAAGTTTCTGCGGCAGCACAGCAAATCTCGATAATATACTGCTGGTAAGCTCTTTCAAAACGGCCGCCACGGCGTCTTGCCACGACGGCTACGCGTTTTCGTCTGCTAGCGGAAGCTTGTTGCGCCGCCAGCGCCACCAAACCGGAAGCTGTCTCGGTGCCGTGTGCCGAGTAGTCTGACGCGGAGAGTTTTGCAACTTACCTAGTCTAGAAACGTTGATATCCACGGAGTGAATGAATGATGAGGGGGGCGAAGCTTCCGTCAGCCCGTCAATGCTTCCGTCCGTCCACGCGACAATCCATGCGTCCGTCCGCCTGTCCGTGCATCCGTCCATTCTTCCGTACGTCCGTCTGCTAGTCTGTCTGTCCGTCCGTCCGTGCGTCCACCTAGTGAACACTCCAAGTACCGCCATCTCTCATCTCGCAACCCCTGTGGCACATACCCGCTCAAGAGGGGGTATGTGCCACTGGTGGCTACATACTTAGATATATACATAATACATACATAAATGCATACATACATACATACATACATACATACATACATACATACATACATACATACATACATATGGAGGAGCGACAGACCCACGCCATAAGAAGCTTCGCCCCTAAAAAACGAAACCGTTAGGCCGGAGAACGTAACATGCATAATCTGATTAAGGAGATTCCAATGTAAAGAGAAGCGTATTAGCCGTGATTTCAGTATGAAGAAGTGTGATACGCAATCGACGGGGCGGGAGGGGGGGGGGGTAGGCGCGTGTTCTCGCCAGAGGATAAGGACCGTCACGAAGGCTTATCAAGCCAAGCACACAAAATTGAGTTTTTTCAGCTCAGCAATTGCGTTTGTTGCGCGTTAGGCCAAAATGAACCTAAATGAGGCTAGTTATGGTGAAACAGGCGCAATAAGTACGAATACGTAATTAAAATTAGTTTTAAGACTAAACATATTTAATTTAGCTTAATGACACTATATTCGGTGATTAGTAATTAGTATCTTCCTCAGCTTGAACTCTCTGAGCCCATAAAGTTCAATTACTTTACTGTGTTTTATACGAACTTGTTCAATTACACTTGAATATAATCAGACGAGTTTGATGATGCCATGATAAACCGCACTTGATCAGATTTTTCTATGCTTACCTTGGCGCTGCCTCATTAGCTTAGTTATGCATAAATAGTTATGCCGTACGTTAAACTCCAGTATGTTTCGTGTGTGATTGGATATGAGACTAATCAAGCATGACTTGAACACGTCTTAATTAACAATATTTATACGTAAACGAGCTTGATCGGTATTGTGTCAGTAAGGAGTAATTAGTATCTTCTATGATCAGACGCCTCTAAGCTCATGAAAAAGTCGACTTGACCGCGATAAGGTTTGCCTATTTGGGCTAATTTTGCTCGGCTAAATGAAATGCTAGCATGAGCAGCTATGCATAATTAGATTTGGCTGAACGTGTGCTTTCCTCGACCTATTTGGGCGCATCGAAGCTTTACTACGCTTAACATAAAAACAGTGACCTGGACTTGGCCTTAGCTTTCATACGCCCGAATTGATCAGGTGATACCACGCTAATCTATATAGGCTGGATTAGATTCGGCTACACTTACATTCACTTGACAAGGCTAATTTAAGTTCAACTTGGCCTAACGCGACAAAGGCAAGCTGAGCCGAGCAAATTTAATTTTTGTGTGCTTGGCTTCATCAGGTTTTGCAAGGCTGGCTACGCTTAGTTATGAATAAACCGGCATAAATAACTACGTGATCCCGGTGCTGGATCATATAGTGGTTTTGGGACGTTAAACCCCACATATCAATCAATCAATCCCGGTGCTGGAACCGGCACCGTCGCAGCCTCTACGTTTAAAAAAAAGAAGAAAAAACTGTCACAAATTTGATGGAGCAAGGACAGCGACACCTAGGTGTCGTTTTGGCTACTAGCTCATCGGAGAGAGCGACAAGAGAGGTGAAGTGATGTGACGCGACGCGCATGCGCACCGCAGCAGGCATCTCGTCGCCAGATAGCGCGTCGATGCCTTTGGCCACGTGATCCCGTGGTCTGCGCACTTACATTTACGCTGACGCCTGCATCTGTGATACCTAGCCGTATACACTGCACTATTTCAATGAGTACTGCACACTCACAAATATGCACTATCGGCATCAAACGAAACGCGAACAGCGGAGCGCGTGGCCCAAGCCTTATCAATGGCACAGTGCGTGCCGTCGACCAGTCATTGGCACAGACAGGCCCGCACATCCGGTGTGGCAGCACTGCGCGATTCCCCTTATAGTGCAATATTTCTGCTTGTGTTACAGCTATGGTATTTGAAAGGAACAAAGAAAAAAAAACAGACGTTAAACTACACTGCAGCCAAAGGCGAGTATTGTAGCATGGTTTGTCATCACAAAGTCCATTATCATGGGATGCCTGGCTAATTCTATTTATAGTAGACAAAGGCCGGTTCATAATGCTGGCGATTTCACGCTGTTTCACTTCGTGCTGGTAAAGCGAAACAATTTGCGCTCTCTCTTCCGAAGAAACGCTCGGCATTTCCAGTTAAAGTGATGCATTTTGGGGTATAGGACTCTGAAAGAAGGGTGCAGGTGAAGTTGCACGTGGATAAACTAGAACCCCTGATCTATTTCCTCAACGTAGCGTTTTTCAATAAAGCAAGCAGAAATGCGAAACAAAGCTCGCAAATTGTCTTAATTTATCGTGCCGTAAACATCAACAAAATCGTTGTTATCTTGAAATAGCGCTGAAGTCTAAGCATGCATAGCCTAAAATATAACAGTTACGGTCTCCTGGTATACTTATGCACACGAATCGCACACAAGAACTGCAGGAATATTGAGAAATCTACATTATTCCTATCACTACAACGAAAATCTTCCCCTAGCGCCACCTAAACAGAAATAAGGAAAGCGCTGAAATTGAAGGTTCCCTGTCTCCCCGAATGCGGCGTGCAAAAACATTTTGCCTTAGGAGGAAACGTTTTTTCTAACTTCAAACCATGCACCGTCATCTGTAAGCCTTCCTCCCCTCAGAGTCTCATAAGGCTGCGTGGTACCGCGGGAGAGCGTGAAAACAGGTGGGCAGTATCCTCCGAGAGGATGGGGTGAGCGTCTTCACGGGAAAAGAAAGGCTGAATTCCTGGAAAGTCCCTCTTTTATGTGTGCACGTCTTTGTCGCCCTCCTCACCCCCCACGGACTATAGCGAAAAGCGAGGGTTGTGCGACGACAGTCAGAAGACAGCAGAAAAACGAACGACAAATGAGCGATACGAGCGAACTGAGCAGACGTGCGTGGGTAAGGTATTTGTGAATATCTTTTTTTTTTACCGTGAAATATACGGAGCTTCAGACGTGCTGCGCTTGTTGGTATGAACCCATCACAACAAACAGCACAAACACGAAACGAGGCACACCTACAGGAATGAGATGAAGTCTGTTTTGTACTTTCTGCGTGTTTATTTCATTTATTTACTCTGGGGAAAACTATGGTGCGGCAGGAGTTGAGGACGCGTGTTCGCTTTCCGCCTTTATATACGACAAGCGCACATTTCCATAGCGCCGAAATGCGCGAACACCAATGTTCTGGAGTACCCCATGACGGCGTTCCTCATAATCACTGCAAACTTGCTCTAAGGGGACGCGGGCGCTTGCAAACTCTTCTCTCGGAGTCGCCTGTGAATATCCGTCATCGGTTTCAATAAACCACAAAATCGAGCAATATTTATTCCGTTGCTCACTGCATAAACTGGCTAAAATCATGCTACTGCCTGAAAATCTTGCAGATTTTTCAGCCAGTAACAACGAAGCGAAGTGGCATGAAATTTGCTGAATGCACGGCGTGGTGTAAGAAAGTACTTCGGTGCGGGGAGAGCAATGAGGCACCAGAGCTCTTTTTTTTTCTGCTTTGAAGCACCCGCGACAAGTGAGGTCCTTCAGGGAGGCAGAAAGGCGGATAACTTTTGACTATGCTCCCACTGAGCAGGTCTGGCGGGGGAGCGGCAGTGGTGAAGTCCATCTATATTTCCTATGCACTGAGGGTTTATGCCACTCAATCTAAGGATTGCAACGTCGAGTAGGGAACTTGTTGGTTTTCTTCAGTGCCAGTGTACAACACCATGCGACAAGGCACCCTGGCGACGCTTTCGCCTGAAGGAGAGAGAGAGAGAAAGGCAAAGGAAAGGCTTATATGCTACCCTACACGAGGAGGGAGAAGGGGAGAAAAAGAATAGAGGAAAATGTCAAGGGCATGCGGCACCTGCTGACAATTCGTCATTGGGAAGTCTGCCGTGCGGAGAACTGTCAATGCGTCAAGATAGCAGCTCCTTGACTCGTTAGCGTGAGTCATACACCTGACGAGTAGAAATAGCCGATCTTGGACTTACGCCTAGTAGCTCGAAAAGAACAGAAACGTTTCTGAAAAGGATAAGTTTATAAGAAAGTGTGGTGACATCGGTGTGCATAAGACACGTTTACATGAGTGCGAAACATGCGCTTCGCATTCATGTAAGCAATGGAAGGCGCATTGCACTAATGTGTAGGAAATGGGCAGTTTTGCGAGTGCCGGTCGATTCACGGGCCGTAAATCACGATGAGGGGAATGGTGACCCCCCGTTGTGCGAACTTCGTGCGTCCCTCTTTCGCTATAAGGAATTAATTAATATTAGCTCAAGAAAACAAAAACACTCGAGAAAGAAGTGGGACGAAGCAGAAATGTCGGGAGCTGAGATATTCCTGCCTCCTGCCACTCCTTTTTCAAGTCATTGTTATTTTGCTCGCGCTAATATGTACCTATTTATATAGTGGTTGATGACGCAGAAAATTGTGCGAATTTCTGTTTCCCATGCTCGAGGCACGACTAAGCTAATGAGTTATTTTTTTAAATTCTTTTACATAAACCAACTGGCCCAGCTACAAGTCCCTGTAATCCGATACTCGCTCGCTGTAATCCGACACCACATGGTAGCTGCGGCGTACAGAAGACGAGAGGTCCTGCAAACGGCGTCGCATCACCTTTCCGAAACGCGCTTGCAAAGTCGATGGGCTACTCTGGCATTCGTGTAAAATTGATTACAGCCTGACAGCTCGAGGCAACTGCCAGTCAGTCGGCTGCCAGCTGGGGCGACTAACTTCATTCAACAAGAGGCCGGCACGCCGTCTCCACGGTTGTTGGGAGTGGGGTCCAGTTCGTCTTTCCTCGATAAGAAAGCAGGTTTGCGTATAGCCGGGCGTCGACAGTTTGCCGTAAGCCGGCACGGCACGCACAGCGTTTATACGAATGCGACAACTGGCGCATCACGACCATGTAAACGGGGGTAATGCGCTAGAAAGACGTATCGCACAAATGCGCCAGGCAGGTCTGGATTTCGAGGGGTAAGTCGACCCAGAGTACTTTTCACGACAAAGGAAGGCCGACCACTCGTCGTGTTGGACTTGTGTGCACTTCTCGCATACTACAAGACAGCTGCGAGGACAGAAAGCAAGAGCTTCTCGAGACTAAAGTCCGCTAAATTTTTCTCTTTTACCTAAGTAACGACAACTGCCTCCTCTCCCGACCCTCTCTCACACACAGCCGGTGTCTGCCGCCATGTGCTTCCTAACTAGGAATACTTCCAAAGCCACGTACGTATAAGTAAATTAGCCACGCGCCTATCAGTGAACAATGTGCTAACGCGACGCGCTTTTCTCCTCCAGCTAGTCCCCCGTCAATAGTGAGCGAGGAACGCGTTTTAGCAGGTACCAAGAAGGGGTGCCCAAGGCGACACCACTAACACCTGAATAGTCTAGATGGCCTCGCATGAGGGCAGGAGATGTGGAATGACAGCCACTATGCTAGCCTGAAGGTGCGAGGCAGCATGACGATGGGGGAGGCGGAGTGAGTGAGGATGAGGACGGACACAAAAATGCGTGCTCAGCACGGAAGGCGACAGTGCTGTAGTAGCTGAAGGGGAGAAAAAAAAAGCCCCTGCTCAGTGCCTCATTTCTTCGAACCGTGTCAGCGTGATTTGCACCCCCTCGTCATGCAGTGTGGCGCGCCGGCACACGTGTGGCAGTTCACCTCCGAAATGTTGGCCTTCCAGTCCTGACTTGGTGGCGCCGTCTGGTGTTTTTTCCAGAACTACTCGCAATATGGCGACAGTAGGACCGCCACCTTAAGAAGAAAAAACTGTCACAAATTTGATGGAGCAAGGACAGCGACACCTAGGTGTCGTTTTGGCTACTAGCTCATCGGAGAGAGCGACAAGAGAGGCGAAGTGATGTGACGCGCATGCGCACCGCAGCAGGCATCTCGTCGCTAGATAGCGCGTCGATGCGTTTGGCCACGTGATCCCGTGGTCTGCGCACTTACATTTACGCTGACGCCTGCATCTGTGTTACCTAGCCGTATACACTGCCCTATTTCAATGAGTACTGCACACTCACAAATAGGTACTATCGGCATCAAATGAAACGCGAACAGCGGAGCGCGTGCCCCAAGCCTTATCAATGGCACAGTGCGTGCGTCGACCAGTCATTGGCACAGACAGGGCCGCACATCCGGTGTGGCAACACTGTGCGATCCCCCTTATAGTGCAATATTTCTGCTTGTGTTCCAGCTATGGTATTTGAAAGGAACAAAAACAAAAACAGTCGTTAAACTACTGCAGCCAAAGGCGAGTATTGTAGCATGGTTTGTCATCCCAAAGTCCATTATCATGGGATGCCTGGCTAATTCTATTTATAGTAGACAAAGGTCGGTTCATGATGCCGGCGATTTCACGCTGTTTCACTTCGCGCCGGTAAAGCGAAACAATTTGCGCTCTCTCTTCCGAAGAAACGCTCGGCATTTCCAGTTAAAGTGATGCATTTCGGGGTAGGACTCTGAAAGAAGGGTGCAGGTGAAGCAGCGCTGGTGAACGAGATATGACGATCGGTTTGAAAATCAACCGCAAACTGAATACATTTTTGTTTTATCGTGTGAAGTCACCGATCGCACTGCGACGCTGAAGTAAGAGCAAGGAATTGCGAGTGATACGATCAAAAGCACTTGGCACGCCCTCGACGGCCACCATTACCACCATACAAAAACTAGAGCAGAAACGGAGATAGCGCACTGTAGAGGGATCGGGCAGTGCTTCCAAACCGGATGTGCACGTTTGTCAGCGGTGATGACTGGACGGCCAACACTATACTGTTTCTAATGCTTGAAACAGGCGCTCCGCTGTTCGGGTTTCATTTGACGCCGATAGTACCTTATACACAACGCCAGCAACGCTTTTGTGTTGCGTGTCGCCCAAGTACCTCATTCAAGACCCACAGTTCGTCGGACCTGGATTTCTTTCCAGTTCACTCGTGACGTTCGGCTGCTGTGGATGTCGCTTATTCACCGGCGCATCATTGAGCCATGGTCGCCGGATCTCAGGTACGGGAAAATTGATTGACTTTCGATATCTAAAGAAGTTTCATTGCAATGAAGTAAACTGCTTACTTTACCGTTTTTTTGTTTACTTCGATTTGATGACGAGGGCTACAGCACTGCACTTTCGCACTGCTATAACAACATGTTGGCGACTGCAACGGGCCGAGCCCGGCCAAGGCACCTCGGAGTACAGGGCTCGGCGATTAAAAAGATATAAGCGCATATGGCTGCTGGTGGTTTAAGTGCCGCATCTGATTGTTGTGGAAACCGATATGAATTAGCAACATTTTTATGGCGCACTGTGAATTCCCCATCATCGATCACACGACGCTTTTCGGTGGTGCATGAAGCGCTGGACACCAAAACTGGACGAATAATGTCGTTTTTTTTTTCGATCTTTCAGCACTGCATTACAATAGTACTACAGTGAAAGGAAAAACAAAAATCTGCGGGAAAGCTTTCTAAGCATGAAGAAGTAGTGTGACACAAAGGGTTGAAATTTTCGGACGGTATACATTTCGTTCAAAGCTCGCATACAAATCGTGAGCGCTTATGAATTCTACGGCAGTGGCGGATCCAGAGGGAGCGGTAGGGGTGATGAGCCCCCACCCCCTTACGCCAGTGTCATCACCCACCTCCTCTACAGTTCGTGCTGTTCACTTCCCATCACCGATTAGTACTACCATAGTGAGTTCACATTAACAGTATTTATGTTATCATTGGGGTTTTTTTGCTAGTAAAAACAAAAAGAAGTTACAACCTCATCCCCTCTCCGGTGTTACATCAAGCGACCGCCCCCCCCCCCCCCTCAAAAAATGGTAGCATATTCACGGGGTGAATGATGGAGAGAGGGGCGGAGAAGCATGCGTCCGTTCATTCGTTCATGCGTCCATCTGTGTGACCGTCCATGCGTCCATCCGCCCGTCCGTGCGTGCATCTGTTCGTGCGTCCGCACGTCCATCCGTGCGTCCCTCTTTGCGTTCGTCCATGCATCCGCCACTGCGTCTGTCCATGCATCTGTCTGTGTGTCCGTTCGTCCACCTATTCAACACTCCAAGTACCACCATCTCGCATCTTTTCATCTTATATTCCCCATATAGAAGAACCGCCATTCAGCGGGCATTCCAATGACTAAACGAGAGGTGGCACACGCACACTTTCTTACGACTTGCGCTTCGGGTCTACTTCCCACCTTCAACCACCTCGAGTTCATGGTATATACTAGTTCACCGTATTCATGGCACTGCGGCCCAACGCTCGCTAAACCTTTCTAAAACCAAGGAGTTTATGTCTAGCGAGTATAACCTAGCAACCCTTTTTTGTCAGATACGGCTCAATGTACATGCCAATAGCTGCAAATGGGGAATGAGAGACAGGAGAATTCGGCTTTTAGTTAACGCGCACGCTGCGAATTTTTTTCATTGTTCAACAATGAACAGGATAAATCTTCCACCGGCACCCCCTTGCAGGTCAGAACGTAAAACTGCAGGGTTACACACTACGACTATACGATGAGGGACGAACGGGTGTTAAGAAGCTTCGCCCCTGTTCTACGCACTTGTATGCAGCAGTTTTATCCGAGACCAAGTCGTGATAATGATAACACATTTGATCGTTGCAATCGAGCCGGTCACGAGACGACTAACTGCTGCTGCGCAGCAACATCAGCATGGCATCAGATGGAAAGCGTGCCACAAAGCTGGTATGATGAACATCAGCAAGAACGTGATTGGCGCCGCACATCTGTGTTGCACAGTGATATGTGGGGTTTAACGTCCCAAAACCACCATATGATTATGGGAGACGCCGTAGTGGAGGGCTCCGGAAATTTCGACCACCTGGGGTTCTTTAACGTGCCCCCAAATCTGAGCACACGGGCCTACAACATTTCCGCCTCCATCAGAAATGCAGCCGCCGCAGCCGAATTCGATCCCGCGACCTGCGGGTCAGCAGCCGAGTACCTTAGCCACTAGACCACCGCGGCGGGGCGTTGCACAGTGTAAGACAAGCGAGAAAGCTTGGAGTTTTTTTTTTTTACTTCTGCCAGTGCTAAAACCATTTTTATAGTTTTCTCTCATTTCGGTTGACTCTGACAGTGCGCACACCACGAAGTGCAAAGTTATCGTGGAGCTCGGTGCAAGAATACTTTCGGTGAGTGAACGACGCGAAGCGAGCGCTTGCGGCGGGGAGGGACCGATTATGTTCTCGGCGTGCCGATAGATGGCTCGCCGGACTGAGGACTGGAGCTTCAGAATGGCTTCAGGCCAGGCAGACGTCTGGATGACAATCTGTTCGTCGTCACACAGTGTGCAGAAATAGCTCGCAGGGAAGGGAGAACGCTGTTGTGCTGCTTCCTCGATGTTGAAAAAGCGTACGATAGCGTGCCGCACGGTCCTCTCTTTGCATGCCTGTCTGACCTTGGACTGCCCCGGCTGCTAATCTCCACTATACAACGGTTGTACAGTGACAATGTAGTGAGTGTGCAGTTGGGTGCCATAACTACTGGCCCAATTCATGTAAATAAGGGTCTGAGGCAGGGCTGCCCACTGTCACCATTGCTGTACATTCTATACGCATCCAGAATAGAGCGGGCCTTGTTGAACTCCAACCTCGGATTCAGCATGCGTTTCAGCACAACTAGTGCTGAAGAGAACTTCCACCTGCCTGGTTTGGCATTTGCAGATGATCTGGTGGTTATGGCAGAGAGTAACCAGGAGTTGCAATCCCTCCTCGACATCTGCCAGACGGAACTCGCGAGTCTTGGACTTCGATTCAACACTAAGAAATCGGCGGTTGTCCGTCTAACTGGAGGGAGTACCGATGCAGCAGCGTTGACTTTAGGAGGAGAACTGCTGGCCACACGCAACGATTACAGATACCTGGGCGTCACCCTGTGTGTGGATGCAGCAAAATATAGTCTACACGAGACTGTGATTCGACAGACTGCGTTGCAGGCTCAACGAATCCTTCGTCGCCGATGCCTATGGGGTTGCAACCGATTTCAGATGATCCGGGACCTGTGGAAGATGGTTCACGTGCCGGGCCTGACGTTTGGAAACGCGGTAGTGTGCATATCGCCAACGACACGGGAGTGGTTGGAGCGTCAGCAGAGAGAGGTCGGCCGTGCAGCGCTCGGTTGCCATTATCGAGTGGCCAACGAGGCGATTCAGGGAGACGTCGGATGGTCCAGCTTTGAAGCTCGGGAAGCCGCCAGCAAGATTGCCTATCGGGGTCGTCTCACGCTCATGCGACGCACTCGATGGGCGCGCCGCGTGTTCGAGTACCTTTCGGCAACATGCATGAGGACTGACTGGACACGACGACTCTACCAGCTGGAGAAGAAGTATGGCTTCTTTGCAGAAGCCAGTCCTATTGAAACAGCAGCCAAGTGGACGGTCGAGGTCCGCATGCGAGTCAGAGAAGCAGAAGAAACCCGATGGCGAGAAGCTATGGAGGCGAAGTCCACTCTCGAGTGCTACAGGAAACACCAGGACAGCATCTGTGGGTCGCGCCTCTATGACAATAGCATTGGCAGCAGCCTCCTGTTCGAGGCGAGAGCTGGGGCTCTTCGCACTCTGGAGTACCGCAGAAAGTTTGATGCCACTGTGGTCAGCAACCTGTGCAGAGTTTGCGGCGTAGCGAGTGAGACACAGGAGCATCTCGTCCTTCACTGCAGGAGTCTCCCAACTTCTCAGGTGGAGGGTGCAACCCTCCCACAGGCGCTCGGGTTTCAAAGGCTTGATGAAGATGGAAGCAGCGACAATGGGGGGGGACGGTACGCGGTCGCAGCCACGAAAAGGCGGCTTACTGAGTGGTGGGCAACTATACGGCGGACTTAGGACCTAGACCACTGTGTGCGCGTCTCTTGCCTGTGTCGTTCAAGAGTGTGGATCCTTTTCTTGGTCCTTTCTTTTTCTCTGTGCCTTTTGTTTTTCTTTTCCCACTTTTCTTTTTGAGGCCAGGACACTGAGTGTGTTCCCCCGTTGCAAAGGGGCCGGCCGCCATCACATCATCATCATCATCATCATCATCATCATCGTGGCGGGCTGCTGGCCAATTCTGCAAAGTGTATCCGCTCAAGTGAGCGACGGTTTCCGAATTCGAGAAAACCGGATGATCGTGCGATATTAACCACGCGATACAGTGGCGCCGCGAAAGAGAGGGTGATAAAGGTGGTGGTAGTGGTTAGAATGAAGAGGAAAAAGGCACCTAATTTCTGTCTGCCTTCAGGCGACACGGCACAGTGCCTTATAGGGGTGGGGAGAAGGAGGGATAAAAAGAATAGAAGGAAAATAGACGGAGAAGTAGACAGGCAAGCGACGGAAAAAAGAAGGAGATAGGAAAGTGGAGATCCGGTCGAAGCAGTCCAAGGGCGGGGCGCCACAATGCAAGAGCTGCACGGCGTCAGGAGACCGCGGAGGGCGAACCAGTCAGCGGGAGCTACGCTGGCGTCGGAGATCGCGAGGGCACAACCGTCCAGCTTGAAATCCTGCGAGCGAAAATCCAGTGATAAAGGAGGAGGTTGACGATGCAGCGAAGGTGTTGGGGCGAAGATAAATGAGCATCGCTACTTTCCTACACTGACAAGGGGGGAGGGGACGCCAGGGCAAAGATATTAGCGCCATCTCCCCGGCTCCTAGCGAAGCAGAACATTATCTGGCAGCGGATTGTCCCGGTGTTCGCTCACCTAGAGTATTCTTGCACCGTGTCATGGAGACAATTCATGAAGCGGGGATGTATAACCTGGAGCTCTGTCCTGGCTTTAGAAGGTTCAGGTGAGCGGTACCCTCCTTGCTACGAGATGAGACACCTGTTTACTTGGGCTAATGCTCGGCATGATAGCTATTTGGCTTCGACACTTTTTTTCCGCTGCCTGCACACACTTGGGTCACGCGTGCAGCGGCGTAGCCAGAGAATTGCAAACCGGGCCCATTGGCAAACTTGCCTTACGCAGGATTGATGTCGGGAAAGCAATCGCGTTAATACGACTTATAAAGCGTTTTAAAACAGCGAAAGAACAAGCGGTCATCGCACAATTGCGAATAGCGTAACGAGTGGGTCGTCCAATGCTCCCACCCATTACAAAAGCTTGTTCTTGTTCACCTATTAACTGTGGCGCATACTGATGCTGATGCTGATGACCTCTGATGGATGGCGCTTACCCACAAAGGGGGATGGGCCAAGAACCGGGCGGCAGGATACTTAAATGAAACTAAACTGAAAATGAAGCCAATCTGAAAAAGTAGCTTAAAATAATACTACCAAAAAACAAAAATGTGTGCTGAGCTAGCGGCCAAACCATCTTTTGTTTTTGAAAGACATAACTACGAATTATAAACTAAAGATCTGAAAAGGTAGTGGTTCACTAGCATGGTAATCTTTTAGTTGCGTTGATGTAATCAAACACAGCGGAGCATACATCCCTGTGGCAGTAACCAAATGAAGTTCCGCCAAGTGATAAAATTACTGGTAAATTTACTTGTATTCCTAGCTTTTGTAATGGGGCTACTAAAAATCTTTTTTCTCTGATAAGAATAACGATGACAGAATAAAAAGAAATGTTCAATTGTTTCGATTTTGTTGCACCAAATGCATAGCGGTGACGCCTTGAGCTGAGCTTTATTAAGGTAATAATTTAGTTGTGGAACTGCACAGCGCAATCTGGTATAAGTTACCTCTAACTGGCGAGATACACACCACTGTTTATTCCAGCAACAGCTCAAATGCTCGAAATCTTTGAATTTATCCAAATTACCTTTTCCCCATTGCAGGCAAGCATTTCGGAACCTTAGCGCGGTTACGTAAGCCGTATCTGGCAAAACTGGGATGGTGGGCCCACCCAGGGATACTGCTGCTAACTGTGGCACGTACCCACTTCAGTCAAAGTTCCTCGTCGTCGTCAGGCACTGCATGAACAATTAGCACAAAATTCCTTGCAAGTGTTCAGCGAATACCACGCTTCTTAGAAGAACAGCAAAAGGTAGCATAGCGAATGCCGGCATACTATACCAAAAAATTGTAATAATATTGCCGTGGTGAGTATCAAGCAAGTGTGCTTGTAGCAGTTATCCAATGAGTGCTTAGAAAAGGCTCTGAAAGGCCACTTTTCTAGCCCTTCGCTGTGACTGTGCTGCGCCTATACCGCGCAGGCCTGGCGTTTTTAGAATCCGTGTAGTACGAGCGTAGTTGCGGGAATTGTTGCGCGCTTGAAGCGCTTTCTTTCTCCTTTCGTAGCAGCGAGGGCGCTGAAACAACGCCACTCGAAGATAATTAGACAAAGCTTTAGGGGCAAAGCTTTTTATAGCGGCACCCGTTCGTCCCTCTTAGCCGTTGTAGTGTGTAAAAAATAACATTTTGACCTCCAAGATGGTGCCGGTGAGAGATTTCTTCTGTGCGTTGTTGAACGATATAAAATAATGCTCAATCTGCATGCCAATGGCTGCCAATGGGGAATGAGGGACAGGAGCATTCGGCTTTTAGTTAACGGGCACGCTGCGATCGCCATTAGCAGCCATTGGCATGTACATTGAGCACTATCTGACAAGAAAGGGTTGCTACGTTACACCCGCTGGGTGTAACCTCCTTTGTTTTAGAAAGGTTTAGCGAGCGTTGAGCCGCAGTGCCATGAATACAATGAACTAGTATATACCATGAACTCGAGGTGGTTAAAGGTGGGAAGTAGATACGAAGTGCAAGCCGTAAGAAAGTAAAAGCCGAATTCTACTGTCTCTCATTTCCCATTAGCAGCCATTGGCATGTACATTGAGCACTATCTGACAGGAAAAGGTTGCTACGTTATACTCGCTGGGCGTAACCTCCTTGGTTTTCGAAAGGTTTAGCGAGCGTTGGGCCGCAGTGTCATGAATACAGTGAACTAGTATATACCATGAACTCGAGGTGGTTGAAGGTGGGAAGTAGACCCGAAGCGCAAGCCGTAAGAAAGTGTGCGTATGCCACCTCTCGTTTAGTTCTTGGAACGTCCGCTGGATGGCGGTGCTTCTATATGGGGAATATATGATGAAAAGATGCGAGATGGGGGTGCTTGGTGTGTTGAATAGATGGACGAACGGACACACAGACAGGTGCATGGATAGACGCATGAACGGACGCAGGGGCGGATGCATGGACGAACGCAGGGACGGACGGAAGCAAGAACGAATGAACGGACGAATGCTTCGCCTCACTCTCTATCATTCACTCCGTGGATATGCTGCCAATTTTTTTTTTTCACGCTCGCAAGTCACTTTCATTATATTTTTTATACAGTATCCTTCAGCGAGCTCCAAACAAAAGCATAGTTTTTCTTGTGCATTGCATGTATCCCAATTACAAAGAATATTACAAAGCGCCGCATGCCGCCAACACGCTCGAGCTCGACCAGCTAACTGGAATGGTTAGAGCAATGAAATATGCAGTTACGACAACAGTTCACGCTAACTTCCCCGTCACTTCACTAATGCCGTCCGAATGACGTTGCTGTTCAACGAATGTTCACAATTTTGACGTTGCGAAAAGCTACGTGTGTATTCGTTTCGATATCGTTGTATCGATCGCGCTGATAGAACCTGCAACCGAGTGCAGTGAATTCCGCACTGTTCTGCTGATTGAGTCTGATCGTGGCTGTGACACAAGCGCTACTTAATGGGAAGTTAAATGCTTGTGTTCCGTTAAAGAAGACTGAGCTGCATGCTGCTTACAGCGCAAGTAATGACGATGGCGTAATGTGTTTGCAAACCATCGTTACATTAAACATTCGGTTCTGTGCAACCGCGACGGCGCGCTAGTGACGTACACTACTGCGTCATATCCGCCAGGCAGGCACTGCATAAACCTATATCAGAGTGCCGTTCAGTTCACACATGAATTAAAATTCGCGCAGTTTTCTGTAGCACGCACAGGATTACGCAAAGCATCGTTGATGCACGGTCGATGAGCTGATACCACCACCCTTCGCACTGCTGGCAAGAAATGAGGTAGCGGACATTCAGCAGTTTCTATCGTTTGGGAAAGTACTTTGGTCCGATATACATTCATTTGACGATCAAGAGTTCCTCTGGTGAAGGCGGCACGGGGATTACGTCCGTGCTTCCTATCTTTTCCTATGCGAGTTCACGGGTTGATAATCACACCGCAGCCATCTTGGACTGCACTGGCGCGCCACCTATAGGACGTGGGCATAGCGAACATTATTTGGCTCGTCTGTTTTCGGGAGCTTCGACCAGCGACTGACAGCGTTTTCTGGACATGGTCAAAAAGTGTTGCATGTGTCTTTCAAAGCGATGTGCGCAGATCTGCTCGTACGATTTTTCTTTCAGCACCCGATCAGTCACGAAATTGAAATCGGGGTCAAGATTATAGCTGCTTTAGTTGGAACATTTAGGTAATATATACCAGTAACCACTCTACGTAGTCGCTATTTTGAATGTGACATTTGTCACAGCGTGGCAACACGATATTGTCAGTCATTAAGTTCTGGGCTGTGTTTGCCGATATAATCAATTTGTCAATTCGCATCAACTTGGAGCTCTCGAAATAATGTATCTTGTCGAACAAATTGCACATGTAGTAATGAGAAATCATCTTCTATGTGCGGGTGTTTTATATGGCCCAGTGGTTTTGAGTTCACATGCCGTAATCTATAAAGTTACCCTTCAAAATTGTGTGTGTGTGTGTGTGTGTGTGTGTGTGTGTGTGTGTGTGTGTGTGTGTGTGTGTGTGTGTGTGTGTGTGTGTGTGTGTGTGTGTGTGTGTGTGTGTGTGTGTGTGTGTGTGTGTGTGTGTGTGTGTGTGTGTGTGTGTGTGTGTGTGTGTGTGTGTGTGTGTGTGTGTGTGTGTGTGTGTGAAGTGGGCTCTACCGCAGTATAGGGTCGTCAATAGCAGAGCACGCTTTACAGGACAAAATAAACCTGAATTTCAAGCGACGTAGCTGGCAGTTCTTTCGGCTATTATAACAGGATAACATACTGGATAGCTGAAAAAAAGTTGAGAAAATATTAAACAGTGTATGAACACAGGGTGACCCGATAGTCTGAGCGCAAGTGCACAGCTTTGAATACGACGCGTTCTTAGGAATTGCGCAGCGAAGTTCACGTGTTCCAGCGCAAACTGGGTTGTACATATTCACCGTATATGTTTCTTTCTTGACGGTTATCATCAACAGTATCGCTTTAGTTATAACGCATAATATAAAATCTAGTATCAGCGCATAAATAGGTGACACTTTACCAATAAAACGCTATTTTTATGTTTTTAGGAAGCTTCATTTCTAGCTCCGACCCTTTGCTGAGCATTGAACTCACTTGCCTTTTTGTTCATGATAAATGTGTCGAGAATAAATCTATAGGGAACACCAATATCGCGTTACAAAGCTTAGCCCTTCTGTGTAAAACACACGTCTGAGCGCTATCGATCTGCTCAGAAAGAACAATATATCAATGTTTGTCTAGAACGTAATGAGTGGTCCAATAGCTTTGGCGACATTCCTGTACCCCTCGCTATTCATACAAACATTTACGCGGTTCAATGAAATTAGTTAACCTAAGTTTCAAGACGTGTAATGAGATTCCAGTTCATTTTTCAGGCGAAATTACGAAGAACTCTGTAAACTAAACTACACAAAGCAACGTCAAATAATTAAATCGTCTTGCGACCAACGCAATATGTTCAAGCTGCTTTCGCAGTCATTAAGGGCAAACGAAACTTCATTGCTCGCTTTATTCTCCGTCTTCTTGATTTTTGCAGCGCTAAAAAGAAAATTACTTCGCTCCCTTCTCGAGTCGGCTCAAAGAGTGCCCGATTTCCTTTACATTCTTGCGCGAGCATTCGCGAACCGCTGGACTCGTTCCTTCCTATTCAAAAGGGAAAAATCGGGGGTTATTTCTTTCACTCCGCTGCACGCCATACTGTGTGTGTATATCGCCATTAAGCGCACTGGTTGTTTGATAGGTCGTTGCTTAAGACTCGTTGAGACGTCTCTTCCTCCCAAGAAAACACTCCCGCAGCGCGCCTTGACGACAGTAAGCGGCAACAGAGTTTTCTGTGCCTCCTTTCAGCCGGTTCTCCAAGTTTAGCGGAGAACCAAAATTGAAGTCTAATGAGACGGCAGGGGGCTCTCCTCCCGCCCTTCCTCTTTTCCCCTCGTTTTTTCCCTCCTGGGGCGCCCTAATTGAACCAATCACAGGCCACCTAGGCCGTCGCCTGCGCTTGACGTTTTCTTCCAGCCACGTTCTCTCCCGTTGCGGGGCCAAAACGGTCTTGCCGCCGCACTACCCACCAATTCAATGTACCCAGACCCTAATTATACCGGTATTCAGCCTGATTTTTATCGTTGTTATGCTCGGGAAATTACGCCCCTTCCCCCGTAGTCTGCCTTTGCCGAGCACGCACACTGCGCGCCAAGAAGCAGTCTCGTTAGCGAGTTTGCTCCCCCGTCACCCGTTCTTCGTAATTGAAAGGTTGGCCGTGCTCTCGACAGGTGGCGACTCCGGCGCGGAGGAAACTTGTCGTCTGTTCCCGACGCGCGCCCTTTTCTCTGTGCGTGTGTGCGTATGCACAGCGTCTGCGCACTATGTGCGTTTCGTGCGCTCCCGACGTCTGCCGCCGCAAGCCGAGTCGGCGCCTCCAATTAAGACCTCTTGTTGGACGCACTTGCGCTTGTTAGCCGTCGCCCGAAACCTATGACTCTGGCTCGGGCGGAATTCAGACTCGCGGGTCACGGGATCGGCACTCTCTTGATCCGCACTGGTCGCCAGTCTTTCTCCTTCTTTACGCTGGCGGCAGCTGCAGTGCAGCACCCGGGATTGTTCTTTCAACGAAGTATCGGACAAGTATAGACCAATGTAGAAAACTCTGCATTGCTGTATTCTAAACAGCAGTTGGTCTGCTTGAGGTAGGCACGTAGCTAGAAATTTTTTCTGAGGGGGGCACCCCCTTGATTTCAGGGGGGGAGGGGCATAAGATGGTCACTTTATGGGGGTGAAAATTACTATAAAATGGTAATTTTTTTCTTTTGTATGGTGAGGCGAAAGACATTGGGGGGGGGGGGGGGGGGTAAGGGGCACATGTCCTGAGTTCCACCTCCTGGCCACACCACTACCTTGTGATGACAAAGACACGTTGTGCTTTGCGCTATTTCATGGGCAGCTTATGAAGTAGTTTGTTGCGTCAGCGCCATGAAGAACTGCAACTGGCCGCAAAGCACGTTCATAGCTGCGATTACACACTATAGCTCATGTGGTGCGACGCTATTATCATTGTTGATTGATTCTACCAAGAAGCGAATGCACCACTTATTTATTGGTTTGTACGTTTACTACCCGTTCAATTAACAACGACAAAGCTCATCGCGATGCAATGGCATAGCGACGCATTCGACAGTTCAGCAACACTTTTCTCGAGTGCGGAAGACACTGTATCTTTATGGGTTGCCTAATGTCCGTGTCGAAAGTGATTATCAGATAAATATAACTATATCTGCATGCCGTGTACTTAGACTTGTCGAACGCACGGAACAGGGTCTGGCTAAAGCGGTACGAGAAACTTTTTGAGGACTGTCGATTAAATGGCTAAGTGGACGTATGGACCGTTTAAATTGAGTGTAGGGTCACATCCTCACTGAACTGTGGCACGGGAGTACAAACGGTGACGTCACTGCCTCGGAAACGCATTTTGGGGGGGTCACACATATTTATCTCATCCCGGAAGTGATTGTGGCAGCACCAAGAACGTTTTTGTTGAAAATGTGTACGAAGTGTAAGTAGGCCTACGCTGTTTCGAAGGGATAATGCAGGAAATTCGTAAGCGCGAATTCTGCGTATAAGATAGCGCAATAGTCGGCAACATGCGGCCCACGGGGCAGTATTGCGGGGCCTCGGCATGATGTACAACCCCGCCCACCTTTGTAGGCTCGTGTGTTTAGATTTGGGTGCACGTTAAAGAACCCCAGGTGGTTGAACTTTCTGGAGCCCTCCGCTACGGCGTCTCTCATAATCATATGGTTGTTTTGGGACGTTAAACTCCACATATCAATCAACCCCTCCCACCTTCCCTTATCACTTCCCTTTTCTTACCGTATGAAAGCCGACATGGCAGTTATGACCTAAAATGGCGTATTTGCTCCATGGTTACGTATGTTTGATTGCAAATTTGTCACATGCGTTCTGATAATAAATGAGATTTTTAATTCAGCTTTATAAGATATTGTCGATTCGCCAAATTTTCCCTCTTCGCCTGCAGATCCTCCTACACGACCTCTCTATTTCCCTCGATTTGCCGTCCGGTTCCGATTTGTTGGCTTCGTGCATTTTGACCTTCCGCGAGAAAATACTGCCGACACCTGAGATAGCGTATTGTCCTCCGACTTACGGCATAGCTGAAGATTCTTTTGATTGCTCAATCGATACCAGCTTCGCTTCCTGTCGCGGCTTTCGAGCAGCAGCCTTTCAGAGAGCTATAAGATGTTTCCGATAATATCTTCCCGCCGGGTTTTGTTCCTACGTATAGCGGTGATACCCTCTTGGGTAATGCCAACTTTACTAGATGCGCAGCTGTATAGCTCAATCGAAATTACTTATCTTAAACACGAAAGTGTTTTATGCCAGGGTCCACCATGATTTCAGTGACGTATTTCCGCCACGGAAATGGCGTCTAAAAATAACTTTTAGAAGGAAAAGAAAAGTGTTCCGCCAAGGGGAGTCGAATCCACGACCAATCGGTCGGCGACAACAGTTGCCGGGCTCGCTATGCACTGCGCAACAGTCGCATACTTTATGGGCTATGAAACACGTCTGTCATATCTACCACTGCCCCCTCACAGTTCTCTCGGTAAAATGTAATAATGCATCACACCGTAGAATAGATCATTGGTTTCTTCAGCGCGTCGTTTCTACGCGTCTGTACTACTCGATGCCTCCGAAATAAACCCATTCCATGTTTGCAAACGCAGGTAGGCCGACGTCGCCATTATGGGTAAAACTATAGCGACGTCCGCACGTAACTTCCGCCATAAGCGCTGGGGGTTGTGATGCGAGCCAACAAAATGACGTTGTGAGACGCCATAAGCTTTGTGAAAGACGTAAGCGCTGAGGGCCGCAATGTGCGCCAACAAACAAAACTAAGTTGTGAGACGCGACTCGCATCCAACCACACCGCAGCTCGTTGGCATGCTTTTTTTTTTCTCGTTGCTTGACTGACAACGCCACATGCACCAGTGAAAACCCAGCAGAAACTGTGGTAGGCAGAGCGTCTTTTGCCTACCAAGACAGTGCCACCGCATTTTCATGACGTAAGTCCGGTGGAATTTGTCTTTAGAAGCGCAATTTCGTCAACGGCTTAGCACACTGCCAAGTGGTGACCTTACTCTGAAGCGTCGGAGTGGGTTATGGCATTAAATCATACCAACATTAGTTCTGCAACACACAAAGCAACACACTTAATTCGCCTGGATGTAACTTCGTGTTCCCCGCTTACGCTCGCGGCATGATAAGTCGTGGCTCGCCTAGAGGGAAGGCACGACGGGCGTTGCGTCTCCCTCTGATCGAGCAGTGGTGTTCAACAACTCCATGCCGTAAGTAGGTGACCTTATAGCCCAAGTTTGGCACAAACTGAGGCTCTCACTCTATTTTCTTCGGTTCTGCTACTACAGCTACCACAGGCATCCATGACCAAAAAGCATGTTTAATCATTAATCAGTCAGTAATCATGGATGTTAGTCGTCGGGATTAAGATGTTTTGTAAAGCGTCAACGTGGATGCATTTACGAAAAAATGGTGCTTAAATTCAGCTGTCAAACACCAACAGACACCTCTCTTATATGAATGTACAGCAAGCACTAAACCACTTCTGTAAAGAGACGTTATATTTTCGTGTTATACCGATTCTTAAGAAGGAAGGATCAACCACAGTTTTGTTTAGAAAAAAATTATTGCCACAAACGTAAGTAACACTCAACAGAACATTTCCTTCTTAGACATACTCTAACGATGATGACAAAACAGACGTCATTTACATGAACATGGATATGAGATGACGTTAAAAGAACGTGTACATTCGATGGTTCACCGAAGCACAACCACAAAAAATACTTCAAGGTAAACAATAGACCCGAATAAAACATGAATATGTACATTTTGCATATTTACATGTTGGCATGCCATTTCTGCCGGTGCATCGACACATCAGCCTACCAATACCAGGCCGGTCGAAAGACAAGTTTAACTCGTCCGTCACAGACCGACACAAAAGGGCAAGACCAGTGCCGAAGAAATTCCTCTTCACCGAGGAAGAAGAGCTCCTCCGACAAAACAGACAGCAGCTCCGAGTACAATCGCTCTAGGATCGGGTAGAGCGCGCGGCGGCGGCGGCCCGCTGCGACCACCTCGCAGCGGTTGCGCCAGAGGCAGAAAGAGCCGGCAACAACGCGAAGATAAGCGAAGCGGCCTCGCGAACAACGCCCAGAAGAAACGAAGCGATTCACTCTGAGACAGCGAAATCCGGCATGTACGGCTCTCCAAGTGACACAATGCCTCAGAAAATGCTGATTTGTTTCCCGAAGGGAGCAGTTCGGACATGTTGCTAACTGGACCATTCTCCACCTTTCGAGGCGGTCGAGAGTGGGAAGCACACCCCAACCCAGGCGCCACATGAAGTCCCGGAGGTGTCCAGGCAGAAAAGAAGCCGTTAACGTGCTCCAAGACACCCGTCTAGAGCGAGCATGGTGGGCTGGCGGGACCAACGGAAGCAGCAAAGCAGCAGTTGTCTCAACTATGTGGTTGTTCAAAACATCTATGCCAGGACAGCTCGACCTGACATGGCGAAAAAATGCAACAGTTGTTGCATAAAACGCAGGAAGTGTTATTGACTGCGGCCGCCTATTAAGTTGCGCATTAGGCATCAAATGCCGAAGGTGAGTACCCAGAAAGTAATATGCAAGCGTTCGTGCGGGAGATACCTCCCCCTGCACTAGGCGCAAAAGGAAGCGCAGTGCCAGCAGCCGACAGCGTATGGACACTGAAGGGAAAGCAAAGCCTCCGTGAGCACGCTGCTGTCCCAGTGCCGCGCGAGAGACCAACTCAGTGCCGCTTGACCAAAAAAAGGAACACAAAGCAGACTGCAGTGATCGCACGATACGTAAAGATGGTTGCACGACGTGAGAAAGGTACCAAATGCGACCGCAAAATACAGTCTGCGCAAGGTACCTCCGCTCAAGAAGCGGGAAGTCGGAATCCCGTGCATCCTGAATTTTCAGTCTTACTTCTTCGAGAGCGTTTAACCAAACGGATTCGCAAATGCCGTAGTGGTTGTATAAAATACCTAAAATGCGAAGGGACGCGGCCGGCTGAATAGGAAAACCGGCGCTAAGCCTGGAGCTTGGAGAGCCAATGAAGAAATACCGGGATTTGGAAATGTTCAATGCTGCACCTCAAATGTCGCCATACCGGGAAAATACACGCAGGCTGCGCGAAAGGCTATCTTCATCTGAAAGGTACAAGGTGATATCATCAGCGAAAGCTGTGACTTTCAAGACACCGCTACCAGGAAGCGCAAGACCCCGGACACGTGAATCCGCGTCAAAAGCACGCAAGTATATGGCTCAAGGCTGAGGACAAATAGCACAGGAGACAATGGACATCCTTGACGGACCCCGCATGTTATGGAAAAGGCGGCACTTTCCCAGCCATCCAGAACTGTGCTTTTCAGGCTGCAGTGTATGTGTTTTTAATCATTTCCACAAACGAATGAGGCATTGAAGGCATTGTGAGGCATTGAAACTGAGCTTGATGGACAAGCCGACCACACTAAATCCTCGGCCACTTGGGAGCAAGTGATCCCGGTCTTCTGACAAATGGGGCATTTAAGATTCGAACGGACCCTTGCGCTCGCAGGACGTCTTGTTGGACTCCGAACACACGAATCGTCTATACACATGTGACTGCTTGGAGCCTCAGAAGTACTGGGCTTCTGCAGGAGACGACGGCAATCACGTCTGTTGCCGATAGACATAAATGCGGTCTTTGAGGTAAAAAGTGTCAATTCTATGCGCACATGCCAGTCTATTTAGGGTCTGGTTAGGACCGTACTGGCTGTAGTTTCGCGTCTTATCTGAAATACCGGTGGCCTACCGCTAGAGAGTCAAGAGGCCAATAACGGACGTTTCGTTTTAGCCAATATGCTAAAACTAAATGTCCACTTTTCTTGCCTACACGGATACAGAAAGTACACGGTGCACCAAAAAAGAAATGAAAAAGTCGCAAGCACGTCGCGGAAGTTGGAATGACATTATGCGAATGATGACCGAGTAGCTGATGTGAACTTTTACGAACATCCACGATGATGATGTTCTTCATCCCTTAAGTCGTCCAAACCCTCTCCTGCGCCCGAGTGTGATTGAAAACCCGTATGGACCAGATGGTGCCTCACGTATACTTTCAATTTTTGAAAGTCTACCAACGCTTAGTTGAAACAGACGAACAAACAAAAGGACATTAGTTACAAGTGGCACATAGCAAACCAGGCGGTGTAATTCCCTGCAAATTTCGCAAGGCTAGATCCCCCGGCTACCTACAACATCTTAATTCTAACACCAAGAGATCCGCAATGCCGTTCAACTAGCTTGCACAACGTACCCGCGTCCAGGGCATACCCAGATTTCGCTTCCTTGAAAAAGCATGCTGGCTTAGGAGGAGGAAAAGAAAAACGGAAGGACGAATAGGTTAGCCAGTTCTCAGACCGGCTGGCTACCATGTGCTGGGGAAAGCGGTAAGGTGAATAAAAGAGAAAGATTGATTGATACGTGAGGTTTTGCGCCCCAAAACCACTGTATGGTTATGAGAGACGCCGTAGTGGAGGGCTCCGGAAATTTTGACCACCTAGGGTTGTTTAACGTGCACCAAAATCTGAGCACAAGGGCCCACAAGAATTCCGTCTCCATCGGATATTCAGCCGCCGCAGCCGGGATTCGATCCCGCGACCTGCGGGTTAGCAGTCGGTTACCTTAGCCACTAAACCACCGCGGCGGGGCAAGAGAAAGAGATATTACAAAACGCTGCGGCTTAGATTTCCATGAGACTACCAGTGACTGCCTCCTTTTGACCAACTATGGCGGTGCACATAGAGCGCTTCTCCATCCACTCGCAGTTAAGGGGCCAGCAATACACTTTAACAGTTGGCCATACCGGACTCGTATATATGTATAGGCCGAAAACTAGACGTCTGAGGGCATGCCTGACTTCGCTATTACCACATCTTTCATGATTCAGACAGCGCTTCATATTATGCAAATTACATGTGACCGAATAAGTGCGCGATTTTCTGCCACCGGCTTAGAACTCAATTCGCAGTATCGTACACACGAAAGACTGGATATGGGCGTTGCCTAGTGTGAATCTGGGAGCACGTCGTGTTTCGCAGAAAGCATGGGCATAGTATAGTATCGGGGCGGCATGTTGCACACCAAGACAAATGGCACGATAGAGAGCACGGCTCTTCTGATGTGCGCTGACAATCCGTCACACCCTGGCGCACTGACGCGCAGGAGTGTAACGTGATGCGTGTAATTTATTTACAGCACACCAGCCGCAATTTCGTTCCGCGCGAAAGGCTTTGCTGGCGTCCGCCTTGCGTGCTTGTGCAAGTCAGCATCGATAATTCACGGCGGCTCAAACGCCTTTGCTGCTGCACCTCTGTTTGGCATGCATAGCATGAGACTACCAGTGACTGCCTCCTTTTGACCAACTATGGCGGTGCACAACTATGGCGGTGCACCCTTTTTCCTGGTCCAAAGACACAAGGATACCACGCGCAGATCGCGACAGAGTATAGGCTATGATATCCCGTGTGGTAAATGACAAGCTGTGTATTTCTCGTCCAAGCACTGATGAAGTCTGGTGATGACCTACAAGGGTGTTCAAAAGACCCCTCAAACGTTGAACGGCTACCACCGCGAATATCTTATAGTCAACGTTGAGGAGCGTGATAGGTATCCAATCTTCAGGATTAACAGAGGAAGCATCACCCTTTAAAATAAGAAGAATGCGTCCATCTCGAAAACTTGATGGAAAGACACCGTCGTCGTAGCATCGCTGGATAACCGCGGTAAAGGTAGCACCAATCTCATCCCAAGATGTCAAGTAAAACTCAACAGGAGAACCGTCTGGCCCATGGGCCTTTCCACGTTTCATAGATTTCAGTGCCGCTTTTACCTCTTCAGCCGACGGAGGGATGTGCAGACAATGCGCAGCTTCTTGAGGAATACGGGGCAAACTTCGAAGCAGTGGCGGTGTTTCATCACAGTTAGTCCGCATCGCCGAACACGTCATTGCTTCAAAATGCGCCAAGAAAACAGATCGATCACGCGTATGAAGCCGCTGTGTAGGTGGTATTTGTGCTGTCATAGAGACAGATGCTGCGATTGCCCAAAAAACGAATGTCTTGCGTAGCGCAGCACCTCGGGATGTGTTCATGGGTTGTGTCTACAGCGCCATGCTGCTGCCGCCAGGGAAGAAGCAGCAGTCAAGCGCTGAAAGCGTTCACGCAGTTCACGCTGCCAAGCTCGCATCAGAGGAGAAGGCGTCTCGGCGCGCAAAGTAATGCGTAACTTCATCGCAGTATCAGCAAGCTCTTTAGAAACGCGTCGACGAAGCGAACGCCCCTCCACTGCGCATGCAGCGCAGGCGCCACTGTGTTTTAAGCACATCCCGATCTTCAGGACCAGACGCTGTGAGTGACACACGTATTGCGCGTGACAAATCTGATCTTGAGCGCGCGTCCTACAGGACGCGAACGTCAAGACGCCATGGATTTTCCGAAAAAAAAAATGGAACTTCGAGCTTCAAGACAATTGGCCGATGATCAGATACGTATACACAGGAGAAGGTGGGAAGGACGGAACGCATAAATCGGAGACAAACGCCTCTAACGCTCGTAGGATATAAGGCCGGTCGAGCCTGCTGGAGGATCGTCCGCGTCGCCATGTCCAGACAAAGGTATTTCCGTGCACTACATTGTGCGCGTCCAGTAATGAAAAGTGGTGGACAAGGCGTCGCAGCTCGCATGAATTCAAAGCAGACCGGCCCCAGCCAGGACCTCGTACATTGGTTCGCGTATTTAGAACGCAGTTGAAGTCGCCAATCAGAATGACATCACCACCGTCAAGAAAAAAAACAACAGATCCAGGTCTCTAAAAAAGTCATTAGACTGTCCAGATTGAGCTGGCCCATACACACACAGTATCCGTAATCTGAAAGAAAAGTAGCTACTGTCTAAAGCCAAAACCCTGCCCACGCCATCGTAAAAAGCATGATGATCCCGCAATAGAGCTCGATTAAAAATAATAATACCCCCCTCCCGTAAAACGAGATGTAGCGAAAGAGAAATCACAGTTTAGGTTAAACTTTCGTTTAAAAGCAAGCACGTCAGATAGCAAGAAGAAATTTGTTTCCTGGAGGCACAAAATATCACAATTTGTAGCGTGGGCGACACTAATCACTTCAGCCTGCTTTGCCAGACTGCAAAAACCCTGAACGTTCAATTAAATAACATGCAGTGTAGTAGCCATAATAAAAAGTAAAGACTAACCTGGATGCATAGTTCTAGACGGTGTCCTGGAAAGTGTCCAGGGGACACTTCCTCAGCCAAATTACAACGCACTGTTAGACCCTCCAGAAAAGGGTCGAGGTTTTTTGGACCATTGGGATTTACCACGGCCATCACTGCGTTCATCGGAGCAAGAGCTGGAAGTGTGCCCTCGCTTTGTTTCACGTGGAGCTCCCATGTCGGCGTCAAAATCGGCAAGGCTTGACAGTCCGATGTTACTATCCAGTCCCAGGCTGAAGCCGTCTTCCGAAGACGTGTCCTGTGGAGGTAGGGACTGAGCCGCCGGCAAGCTTGGATCCACATCCTTGATGCTGGCTGCACTGTCTACGTCTCGGCAGGCCGGTGTAGGCACCCTTTGTGTGGGCGATTTTTTACGTGTACGACGCGATGTCGAAATGGTCGGAGCGGCCGCAACAGAAGAGCCTGTGGTATTTTCGCCACTGTTTTCCGAAATAACAGGGGTCGTAGGGTCAACTCTAACAGCAGCAGCCTGAGAACTGGGGTCATTTGTGCACTGAACACCAAGCGGCGTCAGAGAAGAGACGCCGTTTTCAGGGCAGTGCGTTGCGTCTTTCAAAGCGCACGGTTCCTGCACCAGCGGGGAGGCCGACGCACCAAGCGTCGCATCGACAATCGCGCTTTCGTTGTGCGCTTCGTTTGAAGGAACTTGTAGGGGTGAGGCCAGCACAGCGTCGGTGACCTCCTCTGCGTCCCCCGAGTCGGTAGTTGGTTCCGTTGCCGGTGTCAGTGGTGGAAAAGCACCAGCGGCAGCGTCTGAGTAAGAGCGGCGGACAGGGCAAACCACAGTTGGGTGGCCGTCCCCGCAGCGTCGACACGGGCGGTCACATCCTTCACTAACGTGACCGTGCACACCGCAGCGACCACAATACGGTGTTGTGCACTGGGCTCGTAGATGGTCCCCTGAGCCGCATCTTCGACATACACGCTACAGTTTTAGGGGCTAAAGCTTCTTATAGCGGCACCCGTTCGTCCCTCGTAGCCGTTGTAGTAGTGTGTAACAAGTAACACATTCTGACCTCCAAGGTGATGCCGGGGAGAGATTTCTTCTGTGCGTTGTTGAACAATAAAAGATAGTGCTCAATGTACATGCCAATGACTGCTAAGGGGGGATGAGAGATAGGAGAATTTGGCTTTCAGTTAACGCGCACGCTGCGAATTTTTATTGTTCCACAACGCACAGAAGACAAGAAAAATGCCGCCATATCCATGAACTGAATGATGATGAGTGGGCGAAGCTCCGGAGGTAAACCTGGTAAACCATGAATCCTCCGTACATTTTGCCCACTCGATTTTATTGCAACGCTCCCCCTAGCGTACGTCACCGCACTATATCGAACGATGACACGCGCCATATGTGGCATCATTCCTATTTTATAACACCTCGCATCTTTCATAATCAACTACACGTACCGCCGTCTAGTTTATAACATCTTGCATCTTTTGGACGGACGGATGGATGGATGGATGGATGGATGGATGGATGGATGGATGGATGGATGGATGGATGGATGGATGGATGGATGGATGGACGGACGGACGGACGGACGGACGGACGGATGGATGGATGGATGGATGGACGGACGGATGGATATGGCTGTACCCTTTAGATCGGGCGGTGGCTAGCGTAATACTTGGAACTGAACGAGAGGTGGCTACATACAGGGGACGCACAGCCCACGCCTTAAGGAGCTTCGCTCTTAAAAGGGTTGCTACGTTATACTCGCTGGGCGTAACCTCCTAGGTTTTAGAAAGGTTTAGCGAGCGCTGGGACGCAGTGCCATGAGTACAGTGAACTAGTATATACCATGAACTCGAGGTGGTTAAAGGTGGGAAGTAGACACGAAGCGCAAGCCGTAAGAAAGTGTGCGTGTACCTCCTCTCGTTCAGTCCTTGGAATGTCCGCTGGATGGTGGTGCTTCTATATGAGGAATATATGATGAAAAGATGCGAGATGGTGGTACTTAAAGTGTTGAACAGGTGGACGAACAGACACACGGACATGTGCATGGACAGACGCATGCATGACTGCATGGACGAACGCACGGATGGCTGCGCGGACGAATGGACGCATGGACGGACGCAGGAGCGGATGCATGGACGAAAACAGGACGGACGTACAGATGAACGTGCGGACGCACGAACAGACGCACGAACAGACGCACGCGCGGACGGGCAGATGGACGCACGGGCTGGACGCACGCATGAATGGACGGAAGCAAGAATGAATGGACGGACGGATGCTTCGCCTCTCTATGCATCATTCACTCCGTGGATATGCTGCCATTTTTTTTCTTATTTTTTAACGAGAGCGCACTCGTCAAAGGATTTTCTGTATCTTACATTCATTTTAAGGGTGGAACTGAAACCTAAATTCTAATCTGGAATACATTTTATTGTGTAGATTACGAGCAAAGTTTTTCGGACAGGTGGTCAAACTCTGAAACATAACTAGAGCTAGCACGGAGGCTTTTAAAAAAAGACATGTTTCCTGCGCCGCCTACCAGTTGGCTCAGCTCCATCGAAGTACATCTTCGTTGATCGGTCAGTTCGATCCAAAGCAGCCAAATCGGCTGCTTGGTGCCCGTTTTGGCGAGACTGTCCCATAGTAGAGTACCCTCTACTCTAAATCGTTACCCATTTTTTCTAACCCCCCCCCCCCAGCTCGATCTCCGACCAACGAGGCCGACGCCGGCGGCAGCGGTTGTGGGTGGGGTCCACGGGATGGCTCTTTGCTCTCCCATAGTAGAGTACCAGGTACTCTAAATCGTTAACAACTTTTTCCAAACAGCACGATCTCCCATAGTAAGGTGCATGTACTCCAAGTCGAACGGTTTGTCCAAACACAGGAAGTATTTTTCTTTTGCTAAATATCGAGACGATTGAATTCTGGACGCCTATGAAGAAAAATCATCTATGGATGCTTAAATATCTATCGCGAGGACTACAGAAGTCCCCGTGAGATGATGTTAATTTCACGTGAAAGTAACACTCCGTATATAATACGAAGTGCTGACGTCAGCGAACCGCCGTGACATCTCCCACATTTCACACGTCCGCCTCTGGTTTGTGGCGTCAGTTCTCCCGAAACGTGTAGGTGCGTCTCCCGGCAGCGAGACCACGAGGTCATTGCTATCGGCATCGCGGAGGCATCCGGCCATAAGTTGGACCCTCCTTTACTTTGATGTTAAATTTATATAAGCTTGAATTTTTGTTTTTTTTTTCAACGTTTTGTTCCATTCCTAAGGATCTTTCGACGAGGTACTGGACCTACAACCTCGTGCTCAGTAGCAGAGCGTCACCGCCACACTGCCACGACCGGAGAAGATGGGAGACATAAAAAACGGCTGCATTAAAAAAAAAATGTCCAAATATCTCCGCAGTTCAGTGAGTATACTGAGAAGCGAAGTAGAGTGAATGTGGCGCGCGGCGGTCGCTCCGTATAAGCGTTTCCTCTCCCGTCAATTCAGTGTCGCAAAAAGAGGAATAGGGGGAGGTGTTGCTCCTTGCTCTCAGCGCACATCGGCCCAAACAACCCCGGCGTCGAGCGGCAGCGAACAAACCGCCCCGAGGGCAACGTATCTCAATCCGGGCCGGCAGCGACTCCCCGTCCCCTACGCACTTGGACGGGGGGGTGTAGCGAGGTAGGCAGCGGCCCGGGCCCAGTCCAAGCACCTCCTAACCTGCGCGCGCATTTGTGTATCTAACTGGTCAATCGCCTAATAAAAATGGGGCCGCTTGCTCACCCCTCCCCTTCTTCACGCTGAAGCCGAGTCGAGCACAAGCTTCGGGCGAAAAAGGACGAGCTTGTGTGTGTGTGTGTGCTAGAGCGCGCGGCGCCCTTATACTCTACTGTGGCGCTACATTGCTTCGCCTGCGCGGAGCATGCCACACCGTGTGCGGTGGTATAGCCAAAAGGGCTGCAGATATTGAAATTGGCCTTCTCAAACCGGCTTTAGTGCCCTTCCTCCCGCGCTTCGCCCCCTCTTTTCCGGCCCGGCCGTTCTAGCCAACTTCTCCCCTCGAGCATTGTGATCCCTCCACTACGCACTCGGGGTTCGCGTGCGCCGCTTTCCCCCCCACCCGCGCGCTCTCCTCTTCCCCGCATCGCGGTGGCGTTGAGCGGCGGTGGCGAATGCACTGTGTAAACATAATTTCGGAGGGTTTTTGGACTGCGCGGTCCTTCCGCCACTATTGCCCAACTCTGCCGGGTCGACGCCGTGGGGTAGAAGAGGCGCCGGTGGGGCTGCCGAAGGAGACAACGCGCGCACAAGTGGCTGAGGCCGAGAAAAGGAGGGCTGTAGAGTTGCCGGCGACGCTGAAAGAGCCACTGTTTGAGCGTGCGCAGCTCGCCGCCTATCGGTTGTTGAAGCGCAGGACGCGCGCCCTCTCGCGTGGCTCGCGGCCGCGTTTTTATTAGGCGGCTCGATTGGCGGCGCGCCTGCTCTGGCCACCCTGCGCGGGCGACGCGCGAGAGCCGCTGTTTGCCGGTCCTGTTTGCGGCGCGATTTACGCGCGGGGATTAGGGGTGATTAGCGGTGCTCGGAACGGGGCGCGGCCGGATATCGAGTGCACCAACCCACTATTCGCCCTCGAGCGGGTGCCTCGCATGCGCGAGTGTTTGAGGGTCCGAGACGGCCGGTACAGAGGGACGTAGGCATGTGACGGGAAAATGATTGAATGATGTCGTCATCGAAGTACGCGATGTCAGAAGCCGCTGCAGTGTTTGTATGGCTTTGCGATGTGCGGACCATGTGCCTATCTAGCCTAGCTGGGAATGACTGTCTGTTGAAAGTGCGGTGGAATCTTACAGTTCTACTGTTGTAGTTAAATTTGTAGTGAATTCATGATGATTGATATGTGGGGTTTAACGTCCCAAAACCACCATATGATTATGAGTGACGCCGTGGTGGAGGGCTCCGGAAATTTCGACCACCTGCGGTTCTTTAACGTGCACCCAAATCTGAGCACATGGGCCTACGGCATTCATTCATGAATTCAATTATTCATAACGATCTATTACCTTGCGAGCTTCTTTAGGCCACGTGACAATTTATCACGAAAGATTGCAGCTCTGCTGATAAGGGCTGCAGCGCAAACTCGAAGGTGCTAGAAGAAACGTGAAAACGAAAGGCGAGGCAAGGAAAGCAAAGAGGACAACACAAGGACAACCAACTAGCCCAAATAGCCGTTCTTCTTCAATTACAGTTCTGGTAGGTAAGTTACAGTATTTGAATGTACCATCACATAAAGACACAACTGGTAACCCATCTACCACTGTGAAAGCTTATTTTGATACATTTCTCCCATACGCTGAATAAAATATGTACGAAACATATGCATACCTGCACATTTCCAAGCACGTAAAAATACAAAACCGCTCTTGTTTTTTTTCTGCATTTAGGTCCAAGTGTAAGCTGATGTCACTAATCATCGCCAGATTCCTCTGCACTGTGCTGCACCGAGCGTCTTTGAGCTGGCTTGTCACAAAATATTGTTTTATTTCTGTTGTGATAAACTCATCAATTTCTCACCAACATTGGTTTCTCCCTGACTGCTCAACTTACCCACATCTCGCTAGTTTCATGACGTATATCTCCAAGCCTGTATTTCAGAGAAGACAGATTATCACAATTTTTAGTGTTACATTAGCAACTCTTTCGATTAAACTTAGGCAATTTGATCACCGTGAGTGGTTATGTCATGCAAGCGCAAATTACCAAACAGGGTTACCAATCCCTCAATCTACGAAGTCAAGACAGAAAAAGGGAGGGTAGGTGAAACAGCTAGGTAAAACAGCTAACTTTTATTTTCTAATCACAGCCAGGCTTGCTCATTGCTACGACCTCTGACAAACTACTGAAGCTGACGTCTAACGGTTTTTATGACCTTCAGGTGTATTCGCAAAAGTTTTTGCACTTCATGCCGAAGTTAAGCTTCATCTGTAGCTCTGTCTTCACAAGCTCAATAACGTGCATCCTGTTGTTCTTTTCTTCTGTAAACTGTTAATTACGAAGAATACCCTTTCCACCCGGCGTTAATGACTGGAATAAAAAACAAAAACAAATGCAACGAGCTTCAAGAGGTGTCGCGCCATGCCATGTTATGGCCTGTGGTACTTGTATTAAGCGTCTCGACCTGCCCAATGAACTTGCACATCACGACCAGCAAGTTTGGTTCAGAGTGCGAGCGATTTTCGCCGCGTCGCACTATAATCTGCGGAACTAATTCAAACTTCATTCAGTTCGGGTCATATCACTGTCCCGACACGTTCAAGCCGGAGTGCGGAACTCTACATAAAAATGTGGGTTGTTCCCGCTTAATTCGGGACGGTTGGTGACCCTGTGGACAAACGTCTTTGTAGTGGGCAGCTATAACAGGTACTTTAAGGTTTCATATTAGGATGACTATACTTTTTAAAATTTTCGTTTATGACGTTTCTTTCGCCATTCGGGTTTCTTCTGTCTTTTTATGTCTCAAAGACATCAATATATTCCTGGGAGCTAAGACTGTCGCATGTATGCCGCAGTCAGATTTGTTTTCTTTTCCCTAATGGTGCAAGTGCGACATCTCCCTCAATCCCGGTGAGGCCAAAGTCATCAGTTTCAATCGTAAATCTGGTGCGACATTTTCCTATCCTGTTAATTACATGTTGTTATGCAAGCTTTGTGAGACCAATGGCCCCGCCGCGGTGGTCTAGAGGCTAAGGTACTCGGCTGCTGACCTGCAAGTCGCGGGTTCGAATCCCGGCTGCGGCGACTGCATTTCCGATGGAGGCGGAAATGTTGTAGGCCCGTGTGCTCAGATTTGGGTGCACGTTAAAGAACCCCAGGTGGTCGAAATTTCCGGATCCCTCCACTACGGCGTCTCTCATAATCATATGGTGGTTTTGGGACGTTAAACCCCACATATCAATCAATTGTGAGACCAATGATCGCGACAGTCTTTGACAAATTTTTATTTGACATTTTTTTCCCTGTTTCACTGTAATATTATTCCAAGGAACGCCGTAATGGAGGCCTCGGCCACCTGGTGTTTATCAGCGTGCACCTGACTTTATAGGTGCACGGGACTTTGGCGTTTTGCCTTCATCGAAACGTGGCCGGCGCGTTCGGATATTGACCCCTCGACGTTCGAGTCGGCCGAGTCGAGCGCGACTGCCACTATAGACCGCGGTGGCGGGTACGAAAACATACACTTTTTTGCCCACACAAAGCGCGTTTTCGTTTTGACGGCTCCGTTTGCGGAACATCAAGAGAATTCAGTTATATCCTACACTCTACCGCAAATTATACACAACACTTTGTCTTCTCCAACTTGAATATATATCAGTCACGTGTGATGAGACTTTAGAATACAACAGTAACACATTACAGGGGTTCCAGAAACAAACAAAAAATCGTAATGCAGATGCAACCTCCACATTACTATTAATAACTGCGAATGTCGTTTTAGGACTGTTGGTATACTGTCGTTGCGATCACTTCTCTGTAAAAAAAAAAAAAAAAAAAAACGTGACGACCCGCTATTTCTTTTCAAGCTCCTTTATGGTGTCATAATGTGCCCTGAGCAGCTCATTTGTATTAGTTTTTAATTCCGTGTACGATCAGAGCATTACGTGTGCCCGCCCACCTCCGCGAACTCTGAACCACGAGGATTGCAGGGTCTTTATTATTCTTACTTTCTTGATCTCGATATCTGTACTCAGCTCACAGTCATTGCTTTCATGCTTTCATGTATTCGATTTAATATATCATTACAATCATCTTTCTCTCTGTTACTTTATATATATATATATATATATATATATATATATATATATATATATATATATATATATATATATATATATGCAGGCATGGTGGTTGAGTGGCCGTAGCGCTGCATATAGTCAAGTAGATCTTCCGTGAGCGGTCACAACGTGGTTTATTTCGACGTTTTGGCCTAGAGTCCTGATGAAGGCCAGACTCTAGGCCGAAACGTCGAAATAAACTACGTTGTGACCACTCACAGAGGATCTACTTTACTATATATATATCATGTTACGGGGAATAAAGTATACACAATGGATATACTGGCGAGCAAAATGCGTACAACGCTGCTGCAGTCCGAGCACGTTCCCCAGAGCACTTCGTCGTCATCAACCTCAGGCATCTACTTAGCCCGTGACATTACCCGCCGGCGGCAGAAGCACCGTCCCGGTGCGATCAATTCTCGGGGCGTGGGTAGTATGCTTTAAGCCGTGAGACGTGCACTATATCGGTCGGGACTGAAGCTGGTACTGACGTGGTATGGAGTGGAGCTATCTCATAGGTCACGTTGGTGACCTTGCGTATGACGCGGTAGGGGCCAACTTAACGGGACATCAGTTTTTCGCAGAGACCAACACGACGCGATGGTAACCACAGCAAGACGAGCGACCCCGGAGAGTATTGTACGTCGCGGTGCCGGCGATCGTAAGCACTCTTTTGGTTAAGCTGCGAGGCACATAACCGATCCCGGGCGACTTGGCGGGCGATGTCAGCTCGGGCCTGGGCATCACGAGCATAAGCAGTCGATGAGGGGGCGTCAGATTGGAGCATGGTGTCCATGGGCAAAGGCGGGTCTTAACCAAACAGTAGGTAAAAGGGTGAAAATCCAGCTGTGTCGTGACGTGAACTGTTGTATGCGAAGGTAACGAAAGGTAAGTGGATGTCCCAATCTTTGTGATCCTTGGAGACGTACATCGCTAACATATTCGCCAGGGTACGGTTGAGGTGTTCCGTGAGGCCGTTGGTTTGTGGGTGGTACGCTGTAGTGAACTTGTGGTGGGTAGAGCAGGATCACAGGAGCTCGTCGACTACTTTAGATAGAAAACAGCGGCCGCGGTCGGTGATCAACTGACGAGGAGCACCATGACGCAGAATGATGTCATGAAGAAGGAAATCGGCTACATCAGTAGCGCAGCTGGTGGGGAGGGCGCGTGTAACGGCATACCGCGTTGCGTAGTCGGTAGCAATAGCAATCCACTTATTACCGGTGGCCGACACGAGAAAGGGTCCTAGAAGATCGAGGCTGACTCGGAAAAATGGCTCATCTGGTACTTCAATGGGCTGGAGGGTACCAGCAGGTCCCAGAGAAGGTGTCTTGCGGCGCTGGCAGAGGTCGCATGCCGCAACGTACTGTCGCACAGAACGGTAGAGGCCAGGCCAAAAGAATCGGCGGCGAATGCGGTCATACGTGCGTGACACCCCTAGGTGTCCAGCGGAGGGGGCATCATGGAGCTGGGCCAAAACGTCTGAGCGAAGATGCGCAGGAACAACGAGTAAAAGCTCAGCACCATCTGGGCAGGCGTTGTAGCGGTGCAAGATGTCGTTGTGAAGAACGAACAGTTGTAAGGAGTGGTCAGGGTGGGGGGAGTGCAGACCATTGATAATAGCACGCAAAAAAAGAGGGGTCGCGGCGTCGTTCAGCAGCTATGTCGGTGAAGTCAGTAATTGAAAGAACAAGGACCTCTTGTCCATCTTCCATCATTTCAGGGGGATCGACTGGGTAACGGGACAAGCAGTCGGCATCCTTGTGAAGTTGTCCGGATTTATAGAATACGGAAAAAGTGTACTCCTGTAAGCGCAGCGCCTAGCGACCAAAGCGTCCCGTAGGGTCCTTGAGTGAGGAGAGCCAGCAAAGCGCATGGTGGCC
The DNA here is from genome assembly GCF_013339725.1 of Rhipicephalus microplus. Classification (NCBI taxonomy): domain Eukaryota; kingdom Metazoa; phylum Arthropoda; class Arachnida; order Ixodida; family Ixodidae; genus Rhipicephalus; species Rhipicephalus microplus. Next base: position 271,949,553 of record NC_051165.1, read on the forward strand.
CGTAATAACTGAGAATGGTTGGCCATAGAGGTACGGTCAGAATTTCGCGATAGACCAGACAAGAGCTAAGCACTCGCGTTCTGTGATCGAATAATTTTGTTCCGAGCGCGACAACAGTCGGCTTGCGTACGCGACGACGCGATGCATTCCTTGTTGCCGCTGCGCCAGCACTGCGCCAATGCCGTGGCCACTGGCGTCAGTACGGAGCCCCGTGGCGGCAGATGCGTCGAAGTGTGCTAGGGCTGGTGGATTGGTGAGAATCTCAACGAGTGACGAGAAGGCGTTTGCTTGCTGTTGGCCCCAGGTGAATGCGACATCCGTTTTGAGGAGGCCGGCTTTGAGGACGGGCTACTTCAGCAAACTTCTCGACAAAACGACGGAAATAGGTGCACAGTCCCAGAAAACTTCGGACGTCCTTGGCTGAGCGGGGTGTGGGGAAGTCGCGAACTGCTCTGACTTTCGCAGGGTCTGGTTGAACGCCCGCAGCGTCAACAAGATGGCCAAGTACGCAAATTCTGCGTTGCCCAAAGCGACATTTGGACGAGTTAAGTTGCAAGTTGGCACGTCGGAAAACATCAAGTTCAGTGGACAGACGGGTAAGATGGTCGTCGAAAGTAGTCGAAAAAACAATAGCGTCGTCAAGATAGCACAGGCATATGGTCCACTTCATGCCTCGAAGGAGAGAGTCCATCATGCGTTCAATAGTGGCGGGGGCATTGCATAATCCAAAAGGCATCGTCTTGAACTGATAAAGTCCATCAGGAGTCACGAAGGCCGTCTTCTCTCTGTCTTTGTCGTCCACAGCGATCTGCCAGTAGCCTGAGCGAAGGTCTATTGAAGAGAAATATTTGGCACCGTGTAAGCAATCGAGTGCATCATCTATGCGCGGTAGGGGATAGACATCTTTCTTGGTAATATGGTTGAGATGGCGGTAATCAACACAGAATCTTCAGCTATTGTCGTTCTTTTTAACAAGTACAACGGTGAGGACCAGGGACTAGATGAGGGTTCGATTATGCGCTTATGAAGCATTTTATCGACTTCTCGCTGTATAATAGCACGCTCCGGGGCTGACACACGGTAGGGCCGTCGGCGAATGGGTCGAGCGTTACCGGTGTCGATGCGATGGGTTACCACAGATGCCTGGCCCAAATTACGGTCGCCAAAGTCAAAGATCTCCCGATAAGAAGAAAGCACACAGCAGAGAGCAGAGACTTGTTCAGAGGTGAGCTTGTCAGATAGCATTGGTTTGAAAATGCCGGAACAGGAACGTGAAGAGAGTGATGCTGATAAAAAAAATGGGTGGCGAATCGGTGGTTAGGGCGGAAACTGTGTGGTCGACCAGTGGTGTCAGATGCGCAAGTGACATGGCGCGAGGAATAACTTGCGCTGAGAAGCCAAAATTGAGGACGGGAAATGAAGTTCGGTTGTCCTTAACGGTAACCACCGTGTTGGGGAGTGCAACATTACGTGCCATGGCCACGTCAGAAATTGGGGCAGCAACATAATCACCATCGGGTACTGGATGATAAGACGAGAGTTGGACTTGGACTGCGCTTGCGGCGGAAGTCTGAGGAAATCGACAGAGCGTAGACGAGGTGGGCTGGTAGAGACGGTCTCTGAGAAGGATGGTAGTTCGAGCCGAAGAAGACCTTTGAAACAGTTAATGAGCGCAGCGTGTGAAGTTAGAAAGTCGAGTTCAAGGATGAGGTCATGAGGGCAATTTTCCAGTACAGCAAACAGAACCGAAGTTTGATGCTCAGAAATCGTTATTCGTGCAGTGCACATTCCAAGAACAGCAGGAGTACTCCCATCCGCTGTACGAACGGTAGGTGCAGTCGCAGGCGTCAGAACTTTTTGGAGGCGGCGGCGGAGGTCTGAGCTCATCACAGATATTTGCGCACCGGTATCAATAAGAGCAGTTACAGGTAAACCATCAACGAGAATTGTAAGAAGGTTGCACCGCTGGTCGGGAGTAATCAGAGGATTTGCAGTCCGAGTCGTGTATGCAGCGTCACCTCCGGGGGCTGCACCGGCTAGTTTTCCGAGCGACGGTCGCAGGGAGACCGAGAACGGCGGGGTTGGGGCGAGCGGGACTGACGACGCACGGGCGATGGCGAGCGGCTGGTCCGACGTTCTGAATTATGCTCTGCACCTGTTTCTGCACGGTAGGACGGAGCATAAGGTGCACGTTCGGAGCGAGGTCCCCAATCATAGAAGCTCGGTCGAGGTGATGAGGTCCAACGGCTGCGGCAATGGCGAGCGATGTGTCCTATCCGATGGCACGTGAAACACATGGGCCGATCATCATGAGTGCGCCATTCAGCTGGGTTTCGTTTTGGCGCGAACGTGCGGTTTGGAGTGGCAGCCGCAACGACTGGAGCCGAGCTGGAAGTAGCAGGGGCATTTTGATGAGTTGGCGAAATGCCCATATTCGCGATCTCTTGGCGAACCACGGCCTGTATCATTGAAACATCATCGAGGTTGTGTCCTGGTGCGCTGACGCTAGACATAGCGGGTGCCATAGCCTCGAGTTCCCGACGGTTTATTCTGGTGACGTTTTCGGCGCCGGTGGTTGATGTAGTGTTGCAAACATTCGCAAGAGGACGCAGCCGCCGTGTTGGGAAGGCGTTCAAATCGGTGAACTATGTGCCTACTTTTCGCCTGTTCGAAGCGACGACATGCTTCGATGACCGACTCCACCGTCGAGCAGTCCTTGCACAGCAGAAAATTGAAGGCGTCACCGGCAATTCCTTTCAGGATATGTGCAACTTTGTCCTCATCGAGCATGTCCTTGTCGACCTTGCGGCACAAAGCCAACACGTCCTGGATGTACGCGATGTACGGCTCTGTGGATGTCTGGGCGCTAGTCGCAAGCTCTTTCTTTGCGGCCACTTGACGTCCGATGGGTTTCCCAAATAGATAGCGCAATTTCTGCTTACAGACGTTCCAGCTACTCAACTCTTCTTGATGTGTCTCGTACCAGAGTTTTGCCGTGCCATGCAAGTAGAAGATGATGTTCGCCAACATAAGCGTCGGATCCCAACGGTTGCTGCTGCTGACGTGCTCATATAGAACCAGCCAGTCATCGACGTCTATGCCACTTATGCCGTTGAATGGGCCTGGGTCACGAGGTTGCACCACAACGATCGGTTGTGGGACTGACGGATCTTGTTGACATTGAGTAGCCTGGTCAGTTATCGTGGTAGCTGCAATGCGCCGCCCGCTGCGAAGATCCAGCTCGTAGGGCTGTATAGCGAGTTGTACCCCGCACCTTCCACCAATGATGTTACGGGGAATAAAGTATGCACAATGAATATACTGGCGAGCAAATGTGTACAACGCTGCTGCAGTCCGAGCACGTCCCCCACAGCACTTCGTCGTCGTCATCCTCAGGAATCTACTTAGCCCGTGCCAATATATATATATATATATATATATATATATATATATATATATATATATATATATATATATATATATATATATATATATATATATATATATATATTTCTTCCCATTCCATGTACAATAAGAACAATTTGCAGTGTTCTGACATGTTCTCTCTACATCTTCGTTTTTTTGTTTGAAGTTTTCTTTCCCTGTAGATGGTTGATTTTAGTGCTTATTATCATTTTCTCTTGCTTGCTAACCCTCCGACCTTAGGTTTGTGTTTCTTATGGGGTAAATATAATAATAATAATAATAATAATAATAATAATAATAATAATAATAATAATAATAATAATAATAATAATAATAATAATAATAATAATAATAATAATAATTTGTCATCGATGGCGCTAATTAGATATAGCATATAGACCTGATAAGAGAGCTTTAGAATCGCTATCTGCTTTAATTTATTACAAAATTACGCAATCGTCCCCCAAAAGAAAAATGTGCGAGCAAACAACAGAGGGAAGGTCATTAATGTACGTTAGAAATAACAGAGGGCAAAGGACAGAGACCATCAGCAGAAATGTTTGTTTCAGGTGATCAGAGAGTGCCTACTGCAGGTGCATTTGCAAAATGCCTCCTACGCCATAATTCTTTCTTTTTTTTAAATTAGGAAAGTACTCGTTGCGCGCCTGTAAGGTGCCACACGCACCTGTGCGGCAGCACACTTTGGTATGGTGGGTAGTTTTTAACTGCTCGTTTGTTGCGCGATTTGCACGATTGAAGGCTGGTGCGATTCTATGATCCTGCCTCTCAATATTACTTGCGTTAAAAGGAGACCGCTACCACTACGTGACGCTCTTATAGCTTTTTTTGTTTTCCCGCAACAGTTTGAAGCATTGGAATGTCTCCGTGGTAGACCACCTGTTGCCAAGCAGAAGACCTGGCTTCAATTCTTAATCGGACAAAAAAAAAATTCAAGGAAGCTGTTTAACCCTGCCTCAATTTGTGTGTGCGGCCTATAAAAAAAAACTATCATCATAAACACGTATGTGCCACAGAAATAGGGTATTTTTTGCTACTCGTCGCTGTTCCACTTAAAATGAATAAGGCAATGGTTAGCTCAATAAGTGCTTGCGAAGCTACAGCAACGGGGGGGGGGGGGCAGTGATTTTAAGTGAAAATCACTTCCCCCCCCCCCCCCCCGAGAAAAGTGAGTCCCGTAACTGTCTCTCAGAAAGAGAACACCTCAACAGTAGCTCACGAAGGATTGGGGTAGAGAAGGGCTTAAAAGAATATGATTAAAAAATAAAGAGATAGAGAAAGAGGAAGGAGAGAGCGAGGCGCAGGGACAGAGAACGACGGAAGTAAAGAAAAGACAGGAAAGTTGGACATGGTTGCAGGAGTCCGAGGACGGGACACCACTGGCAAGAGCCCTTGTCGGCGTCAGATGGCGTAGAGCAAGTCCAGTAGGCCAGAGCTACGCTGTCGTCGAAGATCGGCGTCAGGAGATGGCGTATAGAATCAGCCCAGTCGGCCAGAGCTACGCTGACGTCGGAGATCGCGGGGGCACAACCGGTCGGCACGAAATCCAGCCAGCGAGTCTTCTACAGCAATGAGCAGAAGAACCCGAGTACGTACAACGAGAGAATACTGGAGAACAGGAAATTCAATGGTGGCTGCAAGGACACCCGGAAGCGAGGGAAGGCCTACACCAATGACGACGTGCCGTACGCCTAATAGAAGTGCGAACGCTTGGTTTCAAAGCTAGTTTCTATCTCTGGAGCTTAGAAATCTGTGTCATGTCTGTGGTATAACCATAGTTTAACTAGTACATCTCTGCGCTGAGAATGAACCTATAGAAGCAACCTAGCATCACCTAGGTAAAGCCAAGAAACGAGCTAGAAGCAACTTAGAAACAGCCTGCATCACCTATAGGTGAAACTTAGCAGCAACCAGATTAGCACTAGGATCATCCACATTCACTGGTTTATGTCTTTCATGGCTCAGTGCAAGCTTCATCATTTTTTTTTTAATTTTTAAGGCGAAAGCCTTAGATGGCTTATCGAACACGAACATTGACCGATTTCTCATGTTGGCGGTGTGTGATGCAAAAATGATCATCACGGGACGTCGTCACCATGTGACACCATCCTGACGTCACAGCTGTCTGAATTCAATGACGTCACACCACATAACATGCTGTCGCGTGGTGTCGTCATCCCGTGACGTCACTGCAGTGCTTGGTCAAAGGTGGGTCAATGCCGGAGGCAGTGAAAGACAAAGCGAGGTGCACAAGCTTATTAACAGTGCCTCCAACTCCGGAGGCATTGCAGAAGCACATTGGTTGCACAAACCTCTGAGAGGGAGGCGGGGGGATCATATACAATGACTTAAAAGATGGTTTCAGCCTTCGAATCGACTGAGGCGTATGCACCGTTGTGCGTTTTAAATGCGAAGCATGTCTTAGCGAACTTCGGCGACTTTGAGCGCATCCATCTATCTATAGCCGCCTACGGCTTCTAGTTCTCCTGGCCGTTTCGATAATGGTATCAACACCAAACTTGGTATAGCATAACATAACTGTATGAAGAACATATTTGAGTAGTCACAACATGCAAATCATGACATGTATGCCATGAATTTCATAATTTACGTTTCATGGTCCTGCAGCTCTTGCGGTGGTTTCGTTCACATGGCATGTTGCAAAACTTGTATGGTATGACATAATTGCATGCCAAACACAAGCGATCAACCCTAACATGAAAGTCATGACATGCGTGTCATGTAACAACATGACAACATGCCACGCTCATGTTGCGCTCGCGGCCGTTTAGCTAGCGTCACATATACCGAATTTGGTATTCGCGAATGAATGACAAAGGTATGGTACTGGTGCAAACATGATAAACACGATATGAGCGTCATGTAACAACATGGCTACATGCTACGCTCATGATGCGCTCGCGGCCGTTTCACTATAGTTTCACATCTACCAAACTCGGTATCACGTGACGCGAGCGGATGACGGAGGTATGTGATTGGTGCAAACATAATAATCATGAGATGCGTGTCATGTGAGAACATGACTACGTGCCACAGTCAATGTTCTAATACATTTAGACGTGACGGGGTGCACGTGCTCGCTGATGTTCATTTCGTCACGTCACGCCGGCGTTGCCACGCCAGGCGCCGGTCCTGCCATATACTCGCAGGCGCGCGCCGCGCTGCGTTGCTTTGACGCATGCGCGTTTCTGCACATCCGGCGTCTCTCCGTCACTAAAAGAGGGAGACGCAGTGTTGTGTGGGTAACTCATCGGCGCGAAATGCAGCATGTCGCATTGCACTGCGGTTGCCGTCGGGCCGCGCCGACGGACGCTGGTCGCGCCTGGCGTCAGACTACAGAGTGCTCGTGTTTTGCTAACGTAGCGATGCTGTGCCCAGTGTGCGCGTGCGTCAACGCTACATTAGAGTATATTGGGCCCTTCATGATGCGCTCGCGGCCGTTTTGCTATAGCTCTACATATACCAAATTCGCTGTTACGTGACGTCAATGGATGACGAAATAGATGACTGCAGTGCAAACATAATCCTGGCATACGTGTCATGTAAGAACATGACAACGCACCACGCTCATAGCGTGCTCGCGGCCGTTTCACCAGCTCCACATATACTGAACTTGATATCACGTGACGTGAATAGATGATGAAGGTAAACGACACATCCAAACATGATAATCATGACACGGAAGTCATGTACGGCATCATTTACCTCCACCTCGTAATGTTGTGCTGATTTCAAAGTGTCATATTAACAATTTTCATTCGTGCTTCGCATACCATCCATTCCCACTGTACGTGGGATCTGCCAATTTTTGTTTTATTAGCCTCTATATCGAATTCTGGCTGACGGACAACGCCTACTTTTCACTCACGACCAATGATTCCGACACCAAAATATCACTGAAACGAGGTACCTAACACTATCGCGTTAAAGTTAGGCTAAGTGCTGACATCATGTTTCAAGATCTTGCACGAGATGTCACTACGCTTCACCACAATACATAAAAAGTGCTTCATCGCATAGTTTTTGGTGTGATGCAGTGAAGCTTAAGTAAAATTAAATTGTTTTTGCATGGTGCATTTCGCACCTCATACTTCATCGTGTGTCGATTCATTCGTAACGTCAAACTCTGTTTTAGTTCATGTATCGTTCTTATATCATGCATAACGTCTTACGTCACATATTTTGTCATTACTACTTTTTTTCTAACAAGTTGTTTAAGGTTTTTCGCTCATGATGACAGCTCGACAATGACAGACAAGCAAGAATATGAACACACACACATGAATATGAACCAACTAACCCTTATAAAGTTGTTACTCGCGCATGCAAATGAGTAACCGGTGGTTAACTACGTCTCCCTCTAAAGGGCTGCAAATTTCTCTCTGCTACTAAAGCGAGAGCTATCCCTAACGAGACCCCAGAGAACGAGTCTGCCTTCCCTCGAGGTAGTTTTAACACTTCGTTATCTCCTAGTTTTCGCATGACAACAAACGTATTCAAACGAGCGCTCTTCTTTTTTTTCTCATCGAGAGTATTCCCCATTGCGATTTTCTTCTTATGTTCTCAGCGTGGACAAAAAGAAAACGATGTTTTGGGAAAAAACGGAAAACATGGGCTTTGAAATAGAAGAGGAAATCTCTCGTATTAGCTTCGAAAGGAAGCGGCATCAGAGAACGGTACAGCTTCCACTGCCAGGTGAAATAACGTCCGAGCCAAGGGAATAACACAAAAATTGTTTTTCGCCTTCCGCTGTGGATGCTCGAAGAAACAACAACAACAAAAAAGAGGGAACTGAATGAAACAGATGAAAGCTGCCTTCACATAGCTCGTGCGCGTTTGTACGTGCGTGCGTCTTCCGTCGTTGTGTCCGGAGAAATTTCTTTCCCTTGCCTTTCGGCACTGCTTGCCTGCCCGATCTCGTTAACCAAATCCACCTCCTCTCTCCCTATCTTCCTCTTTCCTTCCCGTCCGTTGCCGCGACCGACGGGGAATAACCACCCACCCCACGCTCGAGGACACGCCCCTCGGAGCTGGGCTCTGACCAATCAACATCCGTAGTGTAAGTCCTCCTCCTCCGCCTGCTGTTTTCATGAGAGAGGGAATGCCTTCTCTCTTTCTCTCTCTCGGCGATTCTTGCAGCGACAACTGCGGCCATCTTTCTTTCGCCAGAGCTTGAGCCCCTGACCTGTGCTCGCCGCGAGGCTCGGTGGGGCGACAACAGAAGAAGGAATCTAGACGCCCGGGCGATCCGATCCGTAGGTTCACCGGAGTGGAGTCACTGACAAGATCTCCCTCTTAATTCTAGGATTGCTCACGTTATCCGAGCTACTGTAGTGGTGTCTGAACATGAGTGAAAACACGAACGCCAAGTGACGACTGTTGATTCATAGCATTGAGGTAGAGAATACCGGTGTTGCTGTTTGTCGCTGCACTATGCGATCAAGTTTTAGATCAAAGTTTGATCTAAAAACGTTGCTATGCTAAGGCTGGGAATTACCGTTGTGTGTGGTAGGGGCATAAGTACAATGTTGTAGGTATCGTTGAGCAGCGCAGCTTGCTGATAGACTGTCACGAAATAAATACATATATAGTAATTAAAACCAAATCATGGAGAAGTGAAACAATGTGCCCAAACTAAATGTTTGACAGCTTGAATAGCCCCGCCGCGGTGGTCTAGTGGTTAAGGTACTCGGCTGCTGACCCGCAGGTCGCGGGATTGAATCCCGACTGCGGTGGCTGCATTTCCGATGGAGGCGGAACTGTCGTACGCCCGTGTGCTGAAATTTGGGTGCACGTTAAAGAACCCCAGGTGGTCGAAATTTCCGGAGCCCTCCACTACGGCGTCTCTCATAATCATAGCGTGGTTTTGGGACGTTAAACCCCACAAATCAATCATCATTCCTCCAACTCTCTCTTGGTTATGCCTCTTGGTTATGCTCGGCACGGGAAGGCAGCTTGCCATGCAGCTACATAAGAACCGATCATTTCACGGCGTTTAAAGATACTTTCATGAGAGCGGATGGGCAGAAATCCGTAACTTGCCCATAACTGAGCGTTATGACATGCGAGTTTTAAGTGCTGAAGTAAGACCGTTGAAAAAAAAAAACACTGCAAACGTTTTTTTTTTTCATTTCTCATGACATATCTGCACGTTCGCTTTGAGACAGTCCATTGGTATTGGTATTAAGAACTGCGCAGTAGAAAATTCACAATGAGTACAAAACTCCAACATGATACTTTTCAGGCTTCGAATGACGATGATTAAATATTCATTCGAGAAAATTTAGTGCTCGGGCGTGTAAAAGCCATGACTTTTTTTTTTATGGGCAACTTCTTAGGGTCATAAGCTTTCTCACGAAGGGCATGAGAGGTATATGAACTGGAAATGACAGGGAGGTATACCGATGACATACCGCTTTGGCTGCGGTGTACTATAGACCAATTCTATATTTCTAAATAGGGGTATACATGAATCGGAATGTGAGCAGACAACATGGAGCGTTTCGTAACAGCTCAGATCCTACGACACTCAACGAGCTACAGGATAGGCTTAGCAGCTCTGGATGAGGGGCGTTTTACGGAGGTGAAGCCAGCTTGCCAATACAAGGCCACAAAAGGGCAACATCAATTTTAAAAGGTGATACCATTTTACGAGCGTTTGTTGCCAGCGGGAATGCCCCTTTGAGGCTGCATTACAATAATAATAATAATAATAATAATAATAATAATAATAATAATAATAATAATAATAATAATAATTGTTATGGTTTCGCGCCCTTAAAATCACCATATGATTTCTAGAGACGCCGAGAGCTTCGGGAACTTCGAGCATTTGGGATTGTATAACGCGCTCCTAAATATAAGCACACTGACCTCGAGCAATAATAGCTTTCCCCGAAAAGGCCACCGTGGCCGGGCTTCCATACCGTGACTTGCGGGCGAGACCGAATTGCATGCACGTTAGCTATTTCGCGTAACTTTCCTTTGTATTGTCTGTTATTCATTCTTCTCCTGCCCCAAGAGTATATACCTAATCAATGTTTGTAATGAGGGGTGGACGCCGTCGACATATATACTGATGTGCTTGTATATACCAACGTCAAGGCGCGTATATGTGCCGCCCCGCCCAAAGCTCGCCACCACCGTCTATGATCACACGACAACTGGCATGTGATTACAGTGAGGCATCCCCGAAGCGCTGTGCTCAGAGGCAGCTTTGCAGCTGCTGTGCCACTTGTGACGACGTCGCTACAAGCGCTTCAGTATATCGACGGCACTTGTAATAGGAATATATAGGCATTAGTCAATGTGGTTCCCACCCACATACTATATACGGCTATTCGCGACTGGTGAGTACTGATGACAAGTAAAGTCGTTAAGTGAATAAGGGTTGAGAGAATACAACTGGACGCTTTTTTTATTTCAAAGCCATCTCTTAAGTATTGTAATTAGTGATATCAAAATAAACATGAAAAGTTTGCCTCGTGTGTCAAGTTTAACAATGAACGGTTGTAAGGTCCGTGAAACCAGTCGTCGAGGTCGGGTGACTGGCCAGGCCTGACACCTGTTGAACGGAGGTCCGCTCAACAGCCACGGAGGAGAACTCAATAGATCCTGTAGAAATGTGAACAATTGTCCCCTATGCATAAATCGTTCTCGCTAGCCTGATGACCAAGTACGCTGCTGATCAGTCAGGCGTGACACTTCTGCGGCGCTCGTCGTAGCCGACAATTCGGCACCGAGTTTATCGAAGGAGAACGTCGTGTTCGTTCCTGAGCGCGGGTGGTGGGCGTGCCTTATTGGTCAACTTTGCTCTTGTATAAACCGCGACTAGGGACAAACTGGAGAGGCTGTAGCGGTATATGCCTTCAAACCGGAGATAGTTTCGAAGTTTGCGGCTGTTTGGGGACGCAGTTGATCGCACCATGAAGAGAGGAAATTTCTGCTACTGCGTTTTACGACGACCTTTGTTTTGTCGTATAGACGCAATCATTTAACGTGAATTAGTGCACGTGACTTACTAGCTCCAAGTAGGTGCAGACCCTCAATTTCTGAGGCAGCTCGATGCATGTTTTGCCTGTTAAATGTATACTGTTGTATACTTGCTGAAAATCAGTGTGTGATGTACAGATATTCCGGGATAAGCAGCTTTACCAAAATTTAGGCAGATGTCGCTGCATATGTGATAACTGCTGACTTCTCCCTAATATGTTATTAGAAATGGGCACCAAATGAAGATAAAGTTGAAAGCCATGTTGAGAAAGAACTATATTGCAAGGAAAGCAGAATCATGTTAAGTAAACTTGCCAGCAATATACTAAAGCGTGAAGCAATGTTTTATAGTGCAGTGTGCACTGCAAATTGCATTGCGGAAGAAAAGCGGTGTATTTTACAGACAATACAGGAAGCCGAATGTTACGTTGAAAGAAATTATTCAATAAAGAAGTCTCACTGTGCATGTGCAGGGTTTATTTTGCATTTTATGTAGGGTTTAACGTCCCCAAACCACCATATCATTATGAGAGACGCCGTAGTGGAGAGCTCCGGAAAATTTGACCACCTGGTGTTCTTTATGGTGCATTCAGACGACGGACCAAATCCGGATTTGTCGTGGACGCGGACAGCTAATCCGCGGATGGTCCGCCTGCAGGCGCATCCACACGACGGACGGTGTCCTAGGGGAAAACAGCCGGATTACCCTCGACAGCAGATTCGGCGCTCACCTGCGCCCGCTGGCAGCAGACCGGTTTGAGAGTATTCAACATGGATGCCCGCAAAAAGCGAAGCTTGGCTGCGATGTCTGTCGTGTTGTGACAAATGAACGAGTAGTGTTGTTCTTTCAGGAGAAAAGGGAGTTGCTGGCAGGATATTCTTTCAACTACATTATTCCCCACTTGTAGAACTTCTAAACGTGTCTCCCACCTTTTTTTTTTTTAGAAGCGGCACGTCGCCGGTTGCAGAAGTTGGAATATTTCACCACCATGACGGCTAAGAATCTCGCGTGTTAAGCGACGGCGGCGACATTTCCCGAACCACCAAAAGTGATTTCTGTATATTTAATCACCTGAGAACAAAGTCTCCGTAAACTAAGTAAACAATGCTCAAGCGTAGATGATGCCGACCAGTCATGCAGCTGTCCGCGAGCCATGGAGGACATGCCGCGAGCAGACGAAAAGTGTACTGGTTGCCACCGACCCCAAGCTATTCCGCTGAAGTACCGGCTCTCCCCCGCCAGAATCCCGATGTGAGAAACAGGTTGGGTTCATCCGTCCGCGAGCCGCGCGGACGAGTCGCGGACGAGGAGAATCGCTGATGTGAGGTCACGTGACGCGCCGTCCGTCCCGCCACATCGGGATTCGATCCGTCGTCTGAATGCACCATTAGCGTGCATCCAAATCCGAACACACGGGCCTGCAGCATGCGCAGAGTTTGTTAACGCTCAACAGGTGCGTATTATGCTACAAACTCAGTTAAATGTTTCTTTGCGCACATGAACGGTAGCAAAATACCCTTATCTACTGCTTTGTCATGAATTGATTCATGCTTAACAATTAGGTCTTTTAATTAAATCTGTCCAGCATATATGTCATTCGAAAATCAGTTACTATAGATGTAACAATGCCTTGTTTTACGATGAACATCAAGCTATCCGATACAGAAAGCAACTTGTCTGCTTGAAAGTAAAGTCGGCCAAATCGCTCACTAGATGGCGTTGTGTGCCGATGTGCAAAATTGTATATAAGATTACTAGATGGCGGTAGGGTATTGTTATAGTTGATGTATAAAGGGGGGGGGGTCGGACAGATGGATGGATGGACTGACTGACCGACGGATGTTGGTCCATAGGTCGGTCTGTCCACCTGTCTGGATGTCGTTCTGTCTGTCTGTATGGACGGACGGATGGATGGATGGACGCTTTGCGCTAATAACTGTCATTAACTTCGTGGATATGATGCTATTTTTCTGCGTATTTTTGCCATACGTCTTAATAATGTTTCAGTTGAATTAAGAATAAGTGTATGCCCAAAAAGCACTTGTCCGCGAAGCAATTTTTTGTAATTTAGTTCTATAATATGGGGCTGACAGACAAAAAAGTGGTCGCTGCGTACAGTAGTTCAAGTTTTGTTCGACTGTACATGGTAAAAGGCCTGGGAAGCGTTCTATTAAAGTAGAAAAAAAAGATTAATTGCTGTTGTTTTGCCGGCATATTCAGCCTTAGGAATTATACCAAGAGCTGGTGCTAAGGGTACATTCCGAAGTTCACTTCGCTTGTTGCAAAGCATACCACTAAACCACTGACCTAATAAAGTACGAATCTCCCCTCAATATATTAGTTAGAACGATTCATATTGTGTATAATAAAAAAAAAACGAGTACATGCAAAAATAACGCTGTACAGAAATTTCCCTGCCGGCCTCCACTGCTGGGCTATAAATATTGTACATAATGTCGATCCGTTGTTATAGTGTATTTATTATGTATTGCAGTGTTTTAATAATCAAAAGCTTCTAAATTTACACTTCTTTCCTCCGTCAATCTATAAATATTTTTTATGAAAACGGTGAACCTCATTTTGTTTCACCAAAATTAGTTGATTCACTTTGCTAGGTATTATACTGAACCAATAAAATTAGTACACGACCAGCCTCTTTGCGCAGGCATTCGTGCTCACCATAAACGCAAATACGAACTCCATTTAAGAAAAGGTACCATGTAAGAAAATGAAGAAAAAAAAAAAGAATATAAAACTGGTTGCTATGTTGAAAAGGAGCGCATTGCATCTCGGAGCCAGCTCGCCTCTCTTCAGCACATCCTGGGAAAGGGCACAGTGCGCGCTTTCGGCGAGCACGTGCACGCGTTTGGCGACGATGAGGGCGCTGGAACGCTGAAAGCGAGCAAGCGGCGGCAGGCGGAGAGTTCCATAGCGCGAGGGAAGCGGGGAGGAAGAGGAAGGGACGGAGGGAGTCGGGCGGTGCGACGGCGGATGCATGAAACGAAGGCCGGCAGGCGCTCCCGCTGCGAGACGGGCTTGCACGGCGGCGCTGTTTCTCTCGGTGGCGGGCCGGCCTCTCCGCCGCCTCTCTTCCCTCGCGACGGCATCTCCTCCCTACTTTTCTTGCGCTTTGCGCGCGTGGCGGGATCGTAACCCCACGCCCCCTTTCTCCCTAAAGATGGGGGAGCCGCGGCAGTGGAACGGCAAACGTGGCGTGATCTCTGAAGCCGGTGCGTGCTAGCAGGCGCGCCGGAGGATGCAGCAGTCTCAGCCTCTGCCGTCGGTGGTACCCGCGGCGGTGGAAGGATCTCCGCCTCTGCAGTCTTCGACAATGCCAGTCGCTTCAGTGACGGCGCACAAGCCTTCCCGTTTCTCGCTGTACAGCATCGAGAGGCTGCTCGCCGGAGCGGCGGCACACGCGGCCACCACGCCGTCGTCCGTGGCCTCTTCCGTGCTGGACTTCAGCATCGCTCAGCACCCGTCGGCTCGGATAGGTGCGTGAACGTGCACACTTACCCTCGCAACTCTCTTATCACCGTTGTACGGTCTTTTCGATCCATACGCACTAACATTTGAGACCTCATGCATTGTCACCCTTAATGATGAGCCAAATTGTTGCTAGATTTGCATACAGTGCGCTGCTTCAAAATCTTCTCACGTTTCCTTCCCTGACCGTTAACGAAGTTATTTCTGCAGGTCTCCAGTAAAGTTTTTCATCCGTCCGGGACAGACTTTCACTTCTGCATGGTTTTCGGCTATCGAATTAGTTTGTCAGTAGTTTCGTTTGCTGTCGCGTTAGTTTTTGTAAGCTAACCTTTGTGTACGTTCGACTGTCTTTTACTGGCTAGAAGAACAAGAACGCAGAACGTAAGAAAACAATTTGCTCTTTCTCTCACTTCTCATGTAACACTGCATTATATTTGAGGGTAGAGATACATCGTGGTTTTAGGATAACGAAAGCAACGTTTTGTTCGAGACGTTATTGTTAGCCTTGCTTCGCTGTTAAGGGCATACGAAAGTAAATTCTCGCTTGATAAACAATTCTTCAATTTCAGTTTATAATTCTGTTGGTCGTGCGATTCCTAGTTTTCCAGGGCACGAATTGGTGATAAGAGGCGGACATTTACCTCAACGTGTAGTTTTGTGACCCTGCAACATTACGTCGTGTACTACTGGTAAATGTAGATCTCTACAAAATCATAGTGATAATCACGAAATGCGTATTTCCATTCAGAAAAAAGATTGACATTGCATGACAGGAGATGAACTTTCGACATGCTGATAGAGTAGTAGTGTGACACTTCCCTTTATAAATGCACGTTTAAAAAGATTCAATCCGAGAGAAGTACACATGACGCAGTACATATGAGTACCATGTGAGGCTAGGATGAACCAGCTGCGAATAACGATTACATGAAATTCCTTCAACGTGTACTGTCCTCTTATTTGCAGTCATATACCCCAGTACCATACCGCCCGTACGGTGGGGTTCTTCAGTTTAAGTATCATCATCATAATCACGCACATGCTCGGAAGCTCCTCACATCGAGATGAAAATCACCCCACGGCTGTCTGTGTACACAAGCTGAATCAAATAAAGGAGCCTCCAATGCCGCTTCAGGAAACAAGATGACAGCACCTATTCACAAGAAAGCAGAGGTGCTTAAAGCGCTCAGGAATTTGTCATGTCGTACGCGAAGCTATCGAAAGCACTGACGTTGGTTCTTTCGCACGACGTTATGACGTGAAACGTTCAAAAAGAAAGAAAATGAGCACCGATACATGTGCGTAGCGGCGAGCGCTATAGCAACAGGTGGGTCGATCTGTTCAGACCTGCGATCGTGGTCTGCAGCTGCTACGCCTGAGTGTGCAATCTAATGCAAATGTAACCGGTACACATTACCGCACATCAGCAAACCAGTGTATAATTGAATAAAGGGAAGTGAAGGAGCATTCTTAGTAGGGCAAGTAGTTGATTAATATTGTGGCACAACAGTGCAAACGACGCCACCAAAACATACAGGACACAGCGCTGACTGTCAACTGATTTCTTTAATGTAAAGGTGGAGATTGTAAAGGCGAACAATTATAAAAAAAAACGTACGAACGCTATCGAGTCACGCAACCGGCTAGAATATTTGTTAATTCTGATAAGGGTTTACAGAATGCGGCAAATGCACATATCGTGAACACGTGAACATAAAAACAAAACAAAACATGGCAAGAAAACAATGACATGGCAGTTGGTACGAAATTGACTGGAATTGCTAAAACCAGACATTCATAAATCAACAACAACCAGGGTGTAACGAAAAGGGTTTATGAGCAACTGACACCAAGGCTGGAAAAACTAATCACGAACAGTAAAACAGTAAATAAAACAATAGAAGATAAGCTAAAGCATATGACAACAAACTTGGGGATCATAGTTGGAGCTCTGGGTATCTATTTTTTTTATTTTTCGTCAAAGAGTGATAGTGGTGGCGTGCTGACACCTGCTGCTTTCCTTTTATGAATTATGTGTGCCTCACTAATTTCGCATGCGCATGGATGCTGATATTTCTTTTTTGTTGGACCCCAATTCTTTGTTTTTTGTTAATTTATGAATATCTGGTTTTAGCATTTTTGATCAGTTTCGTACTGACCGCCATCTCATCGTCTTCTTGCCACCGCCCCCCCCCCCCTTTTTTTGATCATGCTGACGTACGTGTTCATAAAATCTGCATTTGCAAACTCTCATGAAAATTGATAGAAATCCAGGCCGGCTAAATCACTAGATGGCATTCCTATACCATTTTTCGATAATTGTTCACCTTCCTATATATTCTCATGCTCATTCTTTATTTCTTTTGTAAAATGTCTATGCAATGGTAGGAGCCAGAAACTCTGTTCTCTCTGCAGTTTTTCTAATAAAAAAAATCATGATTTTTAGCGCTGTGTCTTGTACAAAGTTCACCCCGTAATTTGCGCTGTTTCGCCACAAAATAGAAGAGAAGTCTCTCAAGTTTTGTTCTGTAAAAAAGCGCAAGCTATTGCATGCATGCTTGCGGATTGTATAATACATTTATGATACAATTTTTCAAGCTGAGAGCTTCTTTCAAACTGGTAGCTTGAACAAACCCACAGAAATTGTCGCTTCGTATAAAATATTGCTGGCATATTTATCAAGACAGATCATGCCGTAATGTGGCTTCATTTTAATGAAACCACATGACTGCACGAGGTGAAGTTGGCGGTATAGTTAGGCAACAAAAAGGAAGCATGGATGCCTGATTGTGAAACTTTATAACCATTTATGACGTTTGCCTTACGGTGGTCAGTAAGGCGACAGATAGGAGAAAAGTTGGACGACGCTTCAGCTGCGCCTTAAGAGCAGAGCTTCGCCTCAAGTGCAGAAGGTGATGGCCTAATCGAGCACCGTTCTCATCGCCTTCTGAATTGGTAGCCTCTCGTCGCTTCTCGCTCAACCGTGCCACTAGCAAAGTAACATCTGTGCAAGTAACACTGGCCGTTCAAAACTATCAGAATGCCTACTGCGAGTTCAGTTGGGAAGTTCTCACTATGCCATATTTGCTCCTTTTCCGAACCAGCCAGGTCACCCATATATGCGTTCATGAGGCATCATGAAAAGGCACCCATCAGTTGCTCTCTTCATTGATCATTTTGCTGATAATAATAATAATAATGATAATAATAATGATAATAATATTGATAATAATGATGGAAGACAGTGCTGCTTGCGGTCATTGCGGCAGCGATGAAACTATAGAGCACGTTCTCTGTCGCTGCCCTAGTTACAGCGTGCAAAGACGGCAACTATAGCTGCTGCGTTAGCTCGCCTTGACGACAGACCTTTGTCTGAACAATCAGTGCTGGAAAGACGACATGATTTGTGTGCTCACAGAAAATCAGTGAAGGCCTTACTGAACTTTTTGCGTGGCAGCGGCCTATTGTATAGACTGTAGCACCCCAGCTCCCCCCCCCCCTTTTTTTTTGCGCGCGTCTATTCCCCTCTTCGCTTTCTTTCCCATCTTTCTTCACCATTCCCCCTTCCCCTAGTGCAGGGTAGCAAACCGGATGCTCCATTTTCTGGTTAACCTCCCTGCCTTTTCCTCATTTTATTCTCTCACTCTTGCTGATAATACTGCGCGCTTTGTAATGGGTGAGTATTCACACCCCTCGCCTGTGTTATTGCCACGTCCTGACGACACGACCAGCACGATTCTAATCCTCTGCCACGCCACAACGCATGAGTTGGGGAGATTTTGACATTATACGTCATTCGTACAGAATATTTTTTTTTGGGGGGGGGGGGGGGGGGAGCCGTTTTAAGCAATGGCGTGGTAGAAACAGCTGCTTGCCACGCCGGAGGCCCGGGTTCGATTCCCGACGATGAAACCGAATGTTTTGTTGTTTATTTATTTGCATGTATATAAAATTTTCGCTCATAAAAACATTGTTTTTTTTGCTCACAACCAACAATGCCGACGTTATTTCCTCAAAACGAGCTATTTAACGCGATCATGTTAAAACACGTAGGGGTGTTAGAGGGGGGAAAAATAATTGTTCTTGTTTTTGTACACTGCACTGGAGGAAACAATTCATGGACGAGAAAGGACTGTGTATTCTGCAAGCAGCACTTATATATATATATATATATATATATATATATATATATATATATATATATATATATATATATATATATATATATATATATATATATATATATATATATTGGTTGTAGTGCCATCAGCACTGCGATTACGCAGTGCATTCTGTCATATCATTTGACTAGTTATGGCAGTTTGTCTTGAAAACTTTTTTGTTTTATTTCTTCCGTGGGTCTTTTGATTAGCCCACTTCGTATCTGCATGAGTGGTAAATATGATTGTCCTATACGCAGTGTAATCCAAAGGATATTTGCTATCGTTAGCCCTCTAATATCATCGTTCTCTGTTTTCTTCTCTGCAGTTTCGTTTTGTGGATGACTTGCAGTCGCGCGTCAACCGATTAGAAGTTAGTGCACAATAGTCTTCACAAATACGCGCTAGTCCCATGGTTATTCTGAGCAATGCTTCTGTGGTATCAGTCTCCTTATGTTGGTCTTCCAGTACATTTTTTATAAAAAGAGCTACGATTCGTATATCGGGTTTCGAGCCAAGCCGTAAAAAGTAATCGCGCATGTAGGCGACTCAACAATGTTAGAATTTTGGAAGACGACAGGCTTGTGTAACCGGCTGTGAACTAATTATGATGCCGTATATCAAACAAGACTATACACAAGACTGTCTATCTGACTGTGACGTCGTGTTTGTGTGTTCCTCGCCTTCCGTTTCCTCTCTCTGTCTTTCTCTGTGCACCTGTAACTTTCAAACACCCCTGTCCATCTTCCCGGAATATGACAGCATACAGACTGTTCTCTACTAGTTAATCTTTCTTCCATTTTCCTTCTCTCCCGTTTCCTACCTTGCTTCATCAAAGTGGAACGACTGCAGGCTGTTTAAATACTTTATTTTCTGTACATCATGCCCTTTTCTTCGCCTCCTTCTCATTCTTTATAACAACAAATTTTTCAGCAAAATAAGTGTGCGACAGCGACCAATCAATCAATTAATCAATCAATCAATCAATCAATCAATCAGTCAATTGTGCTTCTTTCCGTCCAGAGGCTGCGGGCCATTTTCAAGGAGCATTGAACGGCCGCTCAAAAGGCAGCACTGCAGCTTCCTCGGACAAGATCTCCACTCCATCGCTCTCCTACAATGGTGACAAGGGGCCGTCATCGTCTCTGCATCAACATCACCAGCAGCAACAGCAAGCGGCAGAAGACGGTGGACTGTCCGGTAAGCCTCGCAAGATCCGCCGGAGCCGCACCACGTTCACCACATTCCAGTTGCACCAGCTGGAGCGCGCTTTCGAGAAGACGCAGTATCCGGATGTGTTCACAAGGGAAGACCTGGCTCTGAGGCTGGACCTCAGCGAGGCTAGGGTACAGGTGCGCTATGCTTCCCGTTATTTTATCTGTGCTGTGCGTGCGTGCGTGTGTGCGTCTGTGTGTGTGTGTGTGTGTGTTTGTAGGAGGGGGGAGAGTAGGGAGACGGAGCAATACTGTATTGATAAACTGCACCAAATGCGTATAGGCTGATTCGGCTTGCGGATTTTTCACAGTGATTGGCGTGCACGTTTTTTGTCGACTATACATACTTAAGAATGATGTCGCGAATACTTGTTGAGTATTTCGTTTGCCTGTTTTGAATATTAATTTATTTACTCTCCTCCCCCTTCCTCCCCTTTACTGTCATTGTAACTTTCTGTATAAAGTCCAATAGGTAATATTGCCCCACACATCGTGTGTTGGCGCGAGTAAAAAAAAAAAAACGCAAACGCGGGGAGGCTCTGCTGCAGCCACGCAGCCACGCTCGTGGCTGAAGTAGAGGTGAAACAGGCCGGCCATCTCCGTTGTACGAAGGGTACACATGCGATAACATCAGCCTGCTTGGGAGCCCTGCATTCGATGGCTCCTCAAGCAAACAGAATGTGCCCCAGCCATTTTTCAGCCTTTCTGTATGAGTAAAGAGTTGATTGCTCAGGCAGCAACTACGAACTATACATTAGGGCGTGGTCACGAGATATGTCCACAGCCATGCTCTCAGTGAGTAGCTTACGTCGTGTTTCGAGTAATCACATCGAGCACTATTAGGTCCCTGAAGCTTCCGTATTTCCTTAAACCAGCCTTTTGTTGAGTTACGCGAGATCGGACCCAGAAGAGTTAGCTGCTAGCCTTCGCGTGACATTCCATTTTGTTGCTATCGCATGCATCACTTCACCCATGTGGGGGAACTGCAAATTTTTTTTTCGACCCCTTTTCCCCGTATTTTTCGATTCCGAGTTTCAGAGTAACCACTTCCTTATTTATTTTAATGCTGTTAGCATCGGAAGCGGAGTGGCACAAGATGCATCACATCAAACCTTAGTTGAAGCCGGGCAGAAGATGCGGATCATGGAAGGGAAGGCATGATGTTAAAAGTTTCACTGGGAACTGTTGAGGTGGCATCCGACTTGCGTAGGAACGGAGGAAAAAAAACAAAAAAACTTCGGAACTTTTAAGCTCCGCCTTTAATATCCTGTCCTTTGCGCGTACTTCACACTAATTGCATGAAATATTTTCAAACTTGCTAGGCACCCACTACGTGGCCTTAAGGGAATAGACGCAGTGACGTGTGTGCCTTTTGTAGTGGGTGACAGGTTTTAAACCATGATGTCATTATGACAATCACATGTACTGACGCCAGATGGCAATGTACGCGGGTACCACACATATTACTCCAATAGTTCATGGTGTATTGTGAAGCATGCATAAAGGATGTGTTAGTTTGTAAAGCATGAAAGTTATTTTCACTGCAGTTTCAAGCAGAGGAAGTTACTTTCACGGCATTCACAGGCGGATGCGTGGTTGTGTGATAGAACATCCGCTTGTCATGCAAATGATCGAGCTCGATCCCCACTATATCCCAGGATATCTTTAATATTTAATTTATTTGCATCGTTCGCAATTTTCGTCACGCATAAGATGACGATTTTTCGCTCACAATGAACGACGCCAACACCAGAATTTCTGCGAAGCGAGCTTCTTTAACGCTATCGCGTTAAAGGTATAGCACGTGCCCGTTAAACACCGACGCATTTTAACGTATGAACTTAAGTGAAAGAAGGCACAGATTATAGAAAAGTTATCACGCAGTGGCATGTGATAGCGCGGTGTCTTAGGCGTAACACAAAGTATAACCGACGAGAAAAATTATGTTATGGGAAACTACGCACCAAAACGTATGATGTGACAACGAGGTGTGTCCTCGTAAGTGCATCGGATTAATCTTGACCGCCTTGAATCAATTCTTTAATGTACACGTAAATTCAAGGGCATTTTCCCCATTTGAATTAGTTTCTTGCATTTCGCGCACATCAAAATACAACTGCCGTAGCCTGCCGGAGATCCAACACCAAGGCGACATCTTGTAGTCACTAAAATAAAGCGGCACGTCAAACGAAAACAAAACGAAGCGAACAAGAAAGGGAAAAGAAGCTGTCTTCCCTCGACTGCCTAATGAGCCATCCTATTTCACTGAACAGATGCAGAAAGGGCTCCGAAAGAGCAAACGCCACTTGATGTAGGGTGCATTTATGCCCCTATATAGCACCTGTATATAGTGTCGCGAACGAATCAAGAAATAAGAGGATCGGCGTGTGCCGCAGTATGCGATACTGCTGCATAGACAGTGGGGAGTAGTAGCCTGTATTGGTTAGGCTGCGGCACTCACTGTGACATAGATGGTAAAGTGGCACAAGGTTTTTTATTTTTTTTCTCCCATCTCCGATGGCTCCAGAAAAGTACTGCTGCACACGGGATGGGGAAGTGGGTGCTTTCACGCCTCTTCTGATTGGCTAATGAAATCACTGCTGCGCATGCCGTGGCGACTCGTAAACGCGTTTTTCCCTGGGAGCGGCACGGCGGCAAAGCAAACACCCAGGGCGCCCTCTCTTTGACGGAAGAAGAGAGGGGAATACGGGGGGGCTCGCACGCAGGCGTCGGGACATTCGCAATAAGGCCCTTTTCCGGCAGCCCGTCATCATCGACCGACTCAAGCGGCGTCTCGTATTTGACCTGGCCGGAAATGACGTCACGCCCGGAAGCGCGACGCTAATGCACGGGCTGCCGCCGCCACGCGGAAAAGCGCGCACCCCCGGCGGCGGCTGGAGTTTTTCCTTCTCTGCATGCGGCCCCGTCCTGGTTCTCTCACGACCCAACTCGCCTTTTAACACCCCTTTTCACACCCTCTCCATGAACTCGCCCTTTCACCTTCGTTCATTTTGTCAACGCCTGTGCGAGAATGCTGTGACACCCAACGCGCCGCACCCTATGTACGCCCTCACTTTATTATTATTTTTTCCCCTCTCAACTTCCATCTCTCTCCTACATCCACTTCACTTACCTCTCTCGCCTCTCAGAAACTCATTTTGAGCGGACTTACTTAGCGGCCAAACTAAATTAGGGTGCCAACAGCTTCACCTACTCTTCGCTCTCGACCAATAAGCCGCTGCCTCCGCTCGTCAACCTTCTTTCTTTTTTTTTCTTTTTTTCTTGAAATGACTGTTGTTGTGAAAAACGAGGAGTGGGAGAGAGAGAGGGATGACGTCGCTTATTGACCCACCTCAAGAATCATGGCTGTACACAGCAAAGGCGATTATGTTCATAGATCCGTCATCAACCTCGTAATAAGGGACACATCTTTTTTTTTTCTCTGCATCCTTGTTTCCGTCGCTTGTCGGAAGCTCATCGCACTTTTTGTGAACTCGCGCCATGTCCTTGCGAATATCCCTTGATGCACATTACTCGTCCTGTCTACATTAAGCGTCCAGCGGAAGAGGAGGAGCGGATGGGCGACGCTCTATTCAGTATAGCACTTATCTGCCCGCACTCATTCAGCGTTTCACTTGTTCCTGTATTCTCGTAACGCAGTTTCCCTAAGAAACATACCGCCTCTAAGCTCTATCCCGAGAACTGTATAAACACATCTATAGAAGAGAAAGCAAACTGAAAAAAGTATCCGCTCCCGGAGAAAAGAATAATAATAATAATAAAGAAATCACGATGGCACACGAGCTGCTTATGAACACTTAATTTGCGTCCTTCATCCTGCAGAGAAGAGCAAAGCGCAGGGCAGTAGAAAAAGGGAGGGGTGTGTGTGTGTGCACCGGCCTCTTATTAAGCGAGACACCCAGGGCAAATGGCGATTAGTTAACGTCTTTTTCGAGGCGTTCGCGGGGACACGGAGGGCGCTGAAAGGCGCTAAGTGGCTATTCGCCTGCAATAACGTTTTCTCGGGGGAGGGGGAGGGGGGTGCTACTGCCGCGTTGCTTCATTGACGGCACTTAGCCTTGTTCCAGCGTGCCCCCCGCCCCCCGTTTCATCGTCTCCCTCGACCAGTACAGTGTCATCTTCCCTTTTGTCGTCTGCTTTTATCGTCTGCTCTTTTGTCTTCCAAAGCTTTGCTTCGTTCCCGCGCCTCTTTCCTTACATCCCCAAGCTCCCCTCTTCTCCTTCTTGAGCGGACATGTCCACCGTTTAGCCTTTTCTTTCTGCTCAGGTCGTTTTCTGCGTCACCTATAGTTTCTTTTTCGGCAACAAGGGTTACTTACCTTGTTGCCTTTGTCTCTGCAGCTTCTTCTCCCTGCGTAGCTGGAAGCAGCCTTTAATCGATGGAGGCGTCACGGTTCCCTTTGTGTTATCCGGCTCACTTTCGGTTAGTCTTTCTTCGCTCTTCACGCCGACTAGCTCTGCTCCGCTGCTTGATTTTTATCTTCGATGCTCGCTCTTTCGTTTTTATCGCTTGTGAGTTTTTATCTCTAGCACGATGTACCCGGGCCTTGTTTCTGGTGATTAACTGGCACGAAGAGAGAAATTTCTGCGGCTCGGTCGTCGAGGCTTCTGTGGTGATTTCTTTTTTTGGGGAAAGAGAAAAGACAGAATGAGAATAATGAGGAAAAAAAGTGGGAACATAATTCAAAAAAATGAAGGCCAAGTAACGGGATTGTTTTATTAATAAGATGAACTCGCCGCTCGACCTCTGAAAGGCGGGCTCGTTTTATTAAACATGGCGACCATGAAAGCATTGCCGAGAGGAAGCGCGCTCTCGCGGCGGGAATAGAATTTGCGTTTAATAAAGGGGGAGATGTTTCGAAACTTACATTTTCCATTTTACTTTCTGTCGCTGCTACGTTTCGCGAAGATTAGCTAAGAATTCGGCATAATCGATTCATTTTGCGCGCTAATCGTCTTCGTTGAAACACTCGATTGGCAAGAAAACGCGTTTTATGTTTTTTGTTTCCTGTAAGCGCATCTTTTTCTCTTATTTTGTAAAGCTATACCCACTGAAATAGTATGCGTTAAAACGTACATATACAATGTGCAGAATAATAATTGATTTCATTGATGTATTTTTTTTCTGTTCGATACTCGAATGGGATTGTCGATTGCATTGTTATGCGTTCTTTTCTTTGTTTTTGTGAAACATTATATTCGGCGTTTATTCTTTACCAGTGAAGGCTGAGTGTTGTTAGGCAACGTTATTCCCTATCTACATAAGTGGCTATCGTAAGTTGCTATTGAACATGACTTTGCTCTGTAGATTATGCGTAGTTCTTCAGCAGCGTTAGAAGAGGCGAAGTCTGTTTGTTTTGCCGAATGGGACGCACCGTCAGTGCTATGCGCAGCTGCCTTGACGGCTAATCAAAGATACACCTTGTTGTACCTCCTGCTGCTGGTACAGGTATGGCTATACATAAAGAGTAGGCTCGCGTGCTATATACATAAGCTTAAACGTTTCCAGAGAGCTAGTGTGCGTATATATGGTGTGGTCTGAGTTGTAAACGTCCTGGCGATGTATTTGCGATATTAGCGCAACAAGAACGTATGCTAGATTGAGAAACACCGTGCTGTAGAAAATTTACATACATATCTACGGAGATAGTAGCGGAAAATTGCTGAAGCCTTTATCATTCACAAGTCAGGTGACGTATGTGTTGCAAAGATATACTACACTAAGCGTAATTAAACCGAGTACCTCAATACGCATGCGTATATACTCGTAGATGTTTGTGAAATTTAACCTTTGTGTGGCGTCATCTGAAGGTTTTCTTTTGCTATGGGCAAAGCCGAATTCCCTCGCCGCTCCATGGTATACGTGGTACCCAACCAAGACAGTGTGACTTACGGAACGTCTGTTTGCCGCAGCATTGAACTTGCATGCAGTACTCATGCGCATTGTACGTTATATACGAACGGGAGGCTGACTTTGAGATAAAAATGTTTGTGAACGCAAACCATATAGTGGTCTTGTCAAGCAATGCCGGCACCATTGCGATTGACACTTGACGAATTGTATTAACGCAATAGCGTTATAGAGCTCGTTTCACAAAAGAAAAATAAATCGGTGGCGTCTTTGATTGAGAGCGAGAAAGCAGCGTAGACCTTGGGTGAAAATTCGAGATTGGTGGAAATAAAGATAGGAACCAGAGAGCGTTTGCACTTGGGCTATCTTTGCGCCACAGTTTAGGTATCCACCGAGAAGCGAAGGCAGCCTAAGCGACCCTGAAGATGTGTGTGCGCGTGTGCATGCGTGTGTAAGTGCGTGCGTGTACACGAGTGCGTGCTGATATTGCTATATCACCTTCAGCTCTTTCAACAAATCTTCGACTAGTTGTATAACTATAGGCCTATATGTTTCGTGATCGTGTCGGTTCCTATACAGAGGAAAGGAGAATCTTCGTTAACATTGTGGCATCCTTCTTTTGTTCATAAATTTCTTGATTGATTTGTGGGGTTTAACGTCCCAAAACCACCATATGATTATGAGAGACGCCGTAGTGGAGGGCTCCGGAAATTTCGACCACCTGGGGTTCTTTAACGTGCGCCCAAATCTGAGCACACGGGCCTACAACATTTCCGCCTCCATCGGAAATGCAGCCGCCGCAGCCGGGAATCGAACCCGCGACCTGCGGGTCAGCAGCCGAGTACCTTAGCCACTAGACCACCGCGGCGGGGCTTGTTCATAAATTTCTACCTTCTGGCCCAAAGCATGGTGAGAAACGACACTGACCTTACCTTACTTGCCTGACATTTACATTTCTCTTTATATTAGGGGCGAAACACCTTAGGGTCTGTAGAGATGCTCGTTGTCCGGCACATCATATTCAAGGTACCAACAATACGTCATGACGATGACGATGATGGCGATGAAGAATGAGCGTGTTCCAGACCACACGTTCTCTTTCTTCCATGTATGAAAAGAATCGTGAAAGCGCTCCCGCACACTAGAGGTGAAACGGTAACGTCGACAACGTACAAGCTGCTACTGCGGAGGTGAGAGCACGGCATGCGGTGGCTCAACGTCTATGCAGACAGCGAGCTACCTCGGAGGCGAGAGCTCGGGAAGCTGCGGCAAAGCGGCAACGCCGACAATAAGATGCTACCCTGGAGTTGAGGATGCGTGAAACGGTGGATCAATGGCAAAAACATGTTGTGTATACTGTACGCACGCGTTGTCAGTCTTTTACATGTGCGAGTGGGTTATGTCATGGGTGATTTAGTGTGTAAGAATGATCCCCAGTGTTTCACCGACCTGTCATAATTCGCTTCGGTGGAATGCGTAGACTTTCTCTCTATTTCACCCCCTTATACCCGTCCCCATGTGGATGGCAGCAGACTGGACGAAGTGGTGGTTGGTGGTAGTGGTTAGAAGAGGAGGAAGGCACACAATTTCTGCAACCTGGTATAGAAAACGGTGCAACGCCTAGGGCGAAGTTTAGTTGACATTAACAGTACGTTATGTTGGGCTAGTTGGTACATATTAGGCTGAAATACGTGGCGCAAGGTTGACAAAGAGAAAAAAGACGAGACAGAAAGAGCGCCAACTCACAACTAAGGTAATTTTCATGAAGCATTCGCAATTTATAGGCTCTTGGAGGACATGCGCAGACCATTTCATTCACCGCACGTGCAGACAGGAACATTTTTATGATGTAATAACCGATAATGGCGATCATCAAATCTGGGAACCACCAACAAACAGATATGCCTAATGTAAAGACGTCAAAAAAACCAAACGCACCCAAGCCTGACTTTTTTTTTTTTTGCGCAGGCTTGGGTGTGTTTGGTTTTTTTGACGTCTTTACATTAGGCATATCTGTTTGTTGGTGGTTCCCAGATTTGATGATCGCCATTATCGGTTATTACATCATAAAAATGTTCCTGTCTGCACGTGCGGTGAATGAAATGGTCTGCGCATGTCCTCCAAGAGCCTATAAATTGCGAATGCTACATGAAAATAAACTTAGTTGTGAGTCGGCGCTCTTTCTGTCTCGTCTTTTTCCTCTTTGTCAACCTTGCGCCACGTATTTCAGCCTAGTTGACATCCCTGCCTTTTGTGTATTCCTTCTTACCCCCTTTTCTGTCTCTCCTAATACGCAATATTTTTTTTCTTTCACTAACCATTTGCTCATTCTGGTGCCACAGGTCTGGTTCCAAAACAGGCGCGCCAAGTGGCGCAAGCGGGAAAAGGCCATGGGCAGGGACAGCCCGCCACCGATGGCGTCCTGCGGCGTGGCGTCCTCGATGGCGTCCGACCGCAACTTGGGGCCCTTCCTGCAGGCAGCGTGTGGCGTCAGTGCCGCCCGAGCCGAGCTGTTCGCCGCGGGGCCCTTCGGTGTAGCCGAGCCCTTTTGGGGCGCCCCCTCGGCCGCGCTGGTCGCGCCCGCCTGGCCCAAGCTCTACGGGGTCAGTTGCCCACATTTTTTTGCTCTTGGAGTATGTGCATAGTCAATGTTATAGTACATGCCACGTGCCTGAAATAGATGACGGACGAAGCTAGCTATCAGTTCGAGTTTCAGTATCTTGCCTTTGCGCCAGAACGACGGCAGCGTGATATACGTTACACCAGAGGTCGGCAAACAACGTGGAACTTACTCAGACTCATTCATGAAATAAGTTTTGCCCTCGTGACTCAATCGGTCTCCCATTCACTAGACATTTACTCAACCGTACTCATTCGGACGCAGATTCAATAAAAAAGTTTTCCCAGCAGGACTCGCCCGGGCTCAGACTGAACAAAATTATACTCACCCGGACTCACTCAGACTCAGACTCACGGCTCGACCTGAGTCTGAGTATGTGTGAGCCGACTCGTATGATTGGCTCTTTGAAAACATGGTGTCAATGCCCTTGAACACCATTATCTCGCATAATCAATTCTGTACTTGGCGCCTTTTGATCTGGTACCTTCAAACATGAGATGTGAGTGGTTGGAATATAGTGACCACATTTTCATTGAAAGAGATGACTCGCATGAGATATTTTTCTAAACAAGAATTTCACGTAAGGAGTTTTTGGAAGTGTGTGTGAGAAGGTTATGGCACCACCCTCCCCCTTCCGCCGTAAGTCATGCCTCTGATAAATAAATATTGAGCTGGCATGTGAACGCTGGTGCAATAAAGTATGTTTCAGTCGGCGCAAATATAAATGAGAGCCTACGCAAGGGTGATGAAAATGCTGTAGTTGAGCCAACGGTAACGTGACATAATATAAAGGCGCGACGACCCGCTTGACAAGACTCAATGAGACAGAACATCAACATGAGCATATGTTGCATCAAAGGACTGTACAAACATTATGGTATGCTTATCTTGGGGTTTCTTTCTTTCTTTCTTTCTTTCTTTCTTTCTTTCTTTCTTTCTTTCTTTCTTTCTTTCTTTCTTTCTTTCTTTCTTTCTTTCTTTCTTTCTTTCTTTCTTTCCTTTTTTCTTTTCAGACATCGTCAGACAATGTAGCCTGCTTAGCTTTCTCATACGTTTCTTATGCCTCCGCCTTTCAATTTCTCGAATAGGTTCATCACCGGCTTAAGTTTCAATTTGAAGTGTAGCACAACAACCGACAAACATATTAATTATAAAGTAAGATATTGTTACGCTGTAGCACCACGTTTGAATGCTGCCGCAGCAAGCTTGTATTATCAAAAAAACAAGGGCACATTCATGCTGTTATGAAACCCTTACAATAATATTGCGCTTTGATAAATATGACGTAGAATGGTTATTGATTGTAGAAAATTAAATTCGTTCTCTATGGATGCTAAGTATAGCACCAACTATTAATTGTGAACGTCAGAGTATGTGGTAGTCGTGAAACATGGTGTAGAATTTTCGCTCTTGTGTCTTACTACGGTCGGTTAGTTATATAGTTGTAGACAACTTGGTCACTGTATCGAGATTGAATTGATAGAATGTTGGTATTATAACAGCGAACAGACAACAGCAGCTGGCATTGATCATTGTGGAACCACTATTAGGCAATTCTAGAGGGAAAAAATGAGAGAAAGTTTTGTGAACGTTATAGCTGGCACTTTTGAGCTGGTGATGTGTACACATAGCCAAACTGATCGCAGTACATGCTGCCCGCCCTGCTGCCTGCCCCACCTTGTACTTCGGCCTCTGTTCTGGACCTCGGCTCCAAGAAGACGACGGCACACGCGAGGCTGCAGTTGTCTCCGCAGCCGGTGACCGCGCTTCCCACGTCGTCACCAGGACTCGATCTCCTCAGGGTCAAGGCGCGCGAGCATGCCGCCAGGAAGGTGGGCTCGGGGTCGCCCAAGTCCGCCTCGCCCGTTGCAGATCGGACCGAGCCATCTTGACTGAGCTTGCCAGTACACTCGTCTAGTGACGGCACTCGTCGCTTCATCCTGTCTCCGTGTCCTCCGAGGTTGATGTGACGTCACAATGCCCACACAGCGTGTGCGTCTGCCTGTAGACTCAAGGTTAGGTTCGGAAATTCAAGAAACTGAATTTTTCTTCTACGACAACATTACGACGCTTGAGAGTCACAAAAAAGTACTACTTTGTTTTGACTGTCGTTTTTTTCTTCGAACAGTGGAGCTGTTCTATGGCTGCGTGTGGATGAGTGTTAGCGTCACGTGTCACCCTCTGTTCTCAGATACGCCGATAGATGGCATAACTGCTGTTGTCACGAATGAAGCGCAGTGAAACGTGGGTGTGCGGCTCGAGCATGAATATGGCCTGAAGTCACAATAGCAGCTGTTGGTGAAGCAGAGGCTGCCGTACGCCCTTTCTCGTGCTTCTCTACTATTCAAATAACGTAGTCACAGACACCCACACCATATCGCTAAACATCGCAGGAAACCACAAAGGAAACACATAAGACCCACATCACCACTGTTTCTGCAGAGAGATGTAGATAAAAGGGGCACAAAAATACCAGGAGGTTAACCCATGCAGAGTCCGATAAGTTACACTGCACTTTATACAGGAGAAGAGAAAAGTTACAGTAGATTTCTAACTGAATGAATTTAGAATAATTTTATTCGGTATCACACGGAATGACATAAAAGGGCGCACGTGCGAGCAATATTTTGTACGAACTTGTCATTTGTAAGCAGCGCTACAAGAACACATTTACCAGAAGACACAAGAAACACAAGATTATTCATAAAGAAAGGGTAGTGATAGCGCAAATGTGAACTTCAGAGGGGCTTCTTTGATTGCTTCATCGTGGAGTTATTCGTCATATATAGTATATGAACGCCACCTCTGGAGCCACCGGTCTTCGCGTACGTTGTTATTGTTAAAAGTACTACCTGTTTTATTTGTTGTTTTTTGTCTCCTTATAAGGCAACAGTGGCGGACGTGACACTTGACTCTGGCAAACGTGCAGGATTATTGCAGGCCAGAGGCTTTGTCACCCTATACATTCCGTCTCTTTCATCGCGGCTTATCGCTTATGCATAGAAGCTACATCTAAAGGCAACACGAAGGCACTTCGACTGGCCATAGAAACAATTGTATACTTGATACTTTACCAAAGGGGCAGCATAATAAAAGAAAGCTGTTGCAGTGAAGGTTGTCTTTGTCTCATTGTTAGAGTCGCGAGGCATGGAAAGCAGACCAGAGATTCTACAACAATATTGCCTGTTTCACTTCTTGCCAATAAAGCATCTTCGTCTTACTCTCTCCTTACCAAGTAACTCCCTGAAAATACGGGGGAGGAACTAGGAAATGGACTAGGGACGTCAAGGTAATGTGCGTCCCTCACACTTGGGCTCTTTACATTTGGCGCACAAGTTTGGCGTACAGTTGTATAACATGATTCATCACCAAGCCAACAGTAGGCTTTAGCCTTCATGTGTTACAGTTGCAAGGGAGTTTAATAGCGACGCCAGGTAGTAGGCAGACAGCTCGTACGGAAACAAATGCTCGAGCAGTCCTGCGTCTACAGCTCGTGCACACGCTCGCGCTTCGCACTTAGAGATGGTCCTACTAGTCATTGCCTTGCGAATTCCCCACTACCATACCCCGGCGACGAAGACGAGCCATCCTGGCGACTCAAGGTGACGAGAGAACAGGAGGGTCGTAGCAGGGCTTGAGGCGACTGACGTGGACCGTCTCACGACCAAGGCGGCGCCTGTCCGTGGACGGCTTGAGCAGTGCAATCACATAGGTGACAGAAGAAGGGTGCTGTATGACGCGGTAAGGGCCCGTATACATAGGTGCAAACTTGGGAGTCAGTCCAGGAGAGTGGAAAGGCAGTCGGAGCCACACGAGAGAACCGACGGGGAAAGTTTCTTGAAGAAGATCACGGTCGTGGCGATCTTTTTGGAGGGCTTGATTAACGGCTGTAAAGGACCGTGCAAGCTGACGACACTCTTCGGCATGTTCGGCCATTTCAGAAACTGGGCTGAACTCGGAGGCATCAGGATTGTGTGGCAGAATTGTGTCGAGTGTGCTGCATGGGTCACGACCATATAGAAGAAAAAAAATGTAGAAAAGCCTGTTGTTGATTGAATCGCCGTATTGTAGGCGTACGTCATGAAAGGAAGGACAACGTCCCAATTGAAGTGGTCGGAATCAATATACATAGCGAGCATGTCTCCCAGGGTTCTGTTGAAACGTTCCGTTAGGCCGTTCGTCTGAGGGTGCACGGTAGGCTGTTGATGTGCGGTGTACCGTACGGCATGAATGTAGGAGCTGCTGCAGAACTACGGACAAAAATAAGCGACCTCTGTCACTCAGGAGCTCCCGTGGTGCACCATGACGAAGAACAAGCCGATGCAAAATGAAGGTTGCAACGTCGCGAGCACCAGCCGAAGGTAGAGCTGCCATTTCGGCGTGCCTTGTCAGATGGTCGGCAGCCACAATCACCGATCGATTACCACCAACAGAGCACGGTAGCGGGCTGTACAGGTCAATCCCACCACGGTCAAATGGGCGTGCAGGACATGGTAAAGGCTGCAGTTGACCGGGAGAATGAGGAAATGTCTTGCGCTGCTGACACAGAGAACATGAGCAAATCTGTTTGCGTACAAACGTGTATATAACATACCCCGCCAGTAGTAACGTTAGCGGATCCGCTCATATGTCTTTAGCGCATCAGCGTGTGCATGTTGTGGTTCAGCATGAAAATATTCGCAGATATCAGATCGCATATGGCTGGGTATGACTAGCAGCCATTTACAACCCGCCACTTGATAGTTGCGACGGTATAACAGGCCATCCCGTATGGCGAAATGCGTTGCTTGGCGGCGAAGAGCACGCGGGTATCCGGAAGTTGATGCGTCAGAAAACATATTCAAGAGCGAGACAATCCAAGGGTCCTTCCGCTGTTCGGATATCATGTCTGTGACGCTGACGGCAGAGAGGGGAAGGTCAAGGGCTGATATTTCTGTATCATCATATTTCACGGGTGATCGTGAAAGCACTCTGACGCAATGACTAGTGGGACCATCTATGAGTGCGAAGCACTCGGAGATGGTCCCACTAGTCATTGCTTTGCAAATTCCCCACTGCACAGTGAATATGACATGCCGCCGAACATTTTTTTTCAAAATGTGAATGATTTTCTTAGTCGGTTATGTCAGACGTCCGTCGAGGTCCGTCCACCGCCCTCTCCCATAACAACAGCAGCGGGCGCGTGCGCTTATCTTCGCCCTTAGCAACGAGAGCATGTGGTGTGAGAGATTGTAGGAGAGGGTAGATGCAGTGCTTCGCCATTCCTTCTTTTTCTCTTCACTCTCTCCTCCCTGCGTCCCACTTTCTCAGCCCGCTTGTGCCTCACTCTCGAAGGTTCGCTGTCTGGGCGCCTCTGAAGAACATCTAGAAATGTGTGCTCAAAACGCCGCTGTGAAACACCGAGCCGAGAACGCCGTTTGTTTTGTTCACTTCATAGTATTTTACAGTGCAGCGGAACCAATGGTATATTGTGGTGGCACCAGTACAAGCGCAATTACTTTGTCCTTGTTGTTTTAGGGCATGCGTGTTGAAGCCTCAACGTATAGCCGTCATCTTCATGAAAGAGAATGCGCGAGCACATGCAGATAGTCTTGTACTGCATGCATGTACCACACATGGGAGATGTGAAAATAAAACGAAGGAATGCTGTAGTTCCTGCCATGGTCTGCACTTCCGTCACGAATATGTTTGCCTTTATTCTCTCTTAGGGTTGAAGCTCCGTACAGTGTGTGTCGTTCCCTCCTCTGTATTAGTATGTTATAGTAAAAGCAACTTCTAGTTAGTTTTAAAAATTACTCACTAGATGACGTTGTGTGTATATGTCCTTGGAAATATCACTAGACGGCAGTAGTGATCTTTGGATAGTTGACGAATAAAGAGCATAGATGGTGCTGTTATAAGAAAGTCCCAGCATATCCGGAGGGAATGATGATGAGCAGGGTGAAGTGTCTGTCTATCCGTCCGTCCAATGCGTGCTCTTGTGTGATAAGAGCGGACGGACGGATGGACGCTTCGTTCCGCTCATCATCATTCACTCTTTGGATATGGTGCGAATTTTTTCGCTTTCTTTTTTATTTACATCCTATGTTAGGATGTTACAGCTTACGAGGATTGTTTTTGATAAGTACAGTTGCTACCAAAGGTTTGGCAGCATTCGGGAAAATCGAGGAACCTAACAAATTTTTGCGCAGATATGACTTGCTTTTTGCTATCTCGTGTGCCGTCGACACAAGACCAAGAGATGTGAGTGGTTTACACACTACACGGAAATAATTTTACGTAATAGATAAGCATGACACAGCAGGTTCACAAATGAAACTCGCCTGTCCAGTCGTTTGCTCTAACTACATACAATCATAAAGGATAGGCAAAGTCAGAAGTGCCACCACTCTCTCCTTTTATTCGCACATTCAGTCAATGCGTCGCGTCACATGTGCGATACAAGGTTGTTTGCCATGGTTGTGTTGCCTTTCATTAAGATAACCGCTGTACGGGCAGCGTGCATTAAAGTCCCTCTATATCTTAAAGTACCGCCATTCTTTTAACCGAGTCACCACGCCGCACATACTTCTCTCTCGCCTTTCGGGTCGGCACGAACATGACGCGTGTTAGCGTGACATAGCATTCTTGATTGGAAAGTGGCGTGAGCCGGCACCCGCAAAGCGGCCGTTCGGGAGAGGATATGGACACTTGAGAGAGGAGGTTTGCACACTTGGGAGAGGATATGGAGAGAGATAAATAGAGAGGAAAGGCAGGGAGGTTAACCAAGCTTGGCTCGGTTGGCTACCCTACACTTGGGGTGGGGGAAAAGGAGAATAATAGAACGGAAAGAGACAGAAAAGAAGAGGAGTAAGAAAGAGAAGCATGAATAGTCAGCTCGAGACTACACAGCACGACCTTTCACAGTTCTTTCACAAGTGGTCGTGAAGTTTGGTGGTCCTTAAAAAGTACAAAAGGGCTTTCGTGACTTTGCGCGTATGGGAAGCCGTCGGCCAAGGTCCCAGGATCTTCTCTTCGTAATCTGTCAGCTGGATTCACGGCCGAGAGGATATGGAGGTGTGCATAGAAGTAAAGCGCCTCGTCGGGGTGTGTGCCCCGCCGCGGTGGTCTAGTGGCTAAGGTACTCGGCTGCTGACCCGCAGGTCGCGGGTTCGATTCCCGGCTGCGGCGGCTGCATTTCCGATGGAGGCGGAAATGTTGTAGGCCCGTGTACTCAGATTCGGGTGCACGTTAAAGAACCCCAGGTGGTCAAAATTTCCGGAGCCCTCCACTACGGCGTCTCTCTTAATCAAATCGTGGTTTTGGGACGTTAAACCTCACAAATCAATCAATCAATCAATCGTCGGGGTGTGCATAGCACAACCTAGTCCGATTTGAAGGCTATAGCTCGCGAGCATCGACCAAGAGCTACAACAGCGCCACGTCCCAGAGTACGCTTTGGAGGAGAGGGTTGTATCGAATAAAGTTCACTCATTCTTTGTGCTGTTCCTTTACCTGCGATAACTCCCGTATGACGAAGCTCTTCAATCAAAGCAGCGCCAGGCACAAGGTCTAACACATATTTCCCGGGAAATGTTGGCATGGCCAGCAGAGATAAGAGCATACAAAAAATACACCTAATCGCAACGGATAAAAAAACTGAAACAGTAAAGAGAAAGGAGGTTGAGTTCGTCGTAGGGGTGATTGTTGTAGCATGGAACAGCCAACGAGGGAGAGAAGAATGCGCCATTTTCATTTTCACTGTTCGGAAACGTGCTGTTTGGCTCCTGGGACGTAAGGCAGGTCGATGCTCGCGTGATAACGTTCACATCGCGTGAGATTGTATGTGGAAGACAGTGCGTAAACAAAGTCATTTAGACTCATGTATAAAGATGATTGCAAATCTTGCACTGTGGTCCCTCAGCAACCGGTTCTTCGCTGATGCGGAAGCCCATTGGTGAGGGGAATCAACAAAACATGCCAAATTGACGAAGTCGCTTACCCAATATATAGCCATTTGGAACGTTAACCACCGGAATAGGTGGTGTCGAATGCACGTGAAGCGTTGTCTGTAGGAATTCTCTCCTGCGGCACGTGTTCCGTAGGTCAGATTGGAAGGTGTCAGAATGACAGACTGTTGGAACTCGTTAGGAACGTCCGCAACTGTGAGGATGTTTTTATTGCACAACATTACACCACCTGTAACTGCACATCACTGTTCGAAGATACAATAACGCTATATCAACACAAGGACGAGCGCACCAGAGTTATCGTCGAGGCCGCGCAGATGGCACATAGGTGTGGCACTTGCGTGAGTAAGCCGCCCGTGTTCCTATCTGGAGGTACCTTCACACCGAGCGCGGATCCTGAAAGAGGAGTGTCGGATCCGGAAAGCGGACGCGGATTATCCGCAAAAACGAAAAATTCTCAGCCACTTTTCGGAATCACTCCCGAACCGATTTCTCCTTGCAGAAAAGGTGGTCGCAACCAATCAGTGCCCGAGAAGCACGCGTGCAGTATCGCGTAGTGCCGCAAGATGACGCACGCTTGCCGTGGATTGGCTCGTGTCCGCGGCGGAGCGGGCAGAAGGCATCGCTATTGGTCTGAGCAGCCGTACACGCTCGCTGCCTCACCGCTTCGAAAATCCGCTTGCGTGTTTCCCGCTTGATGTGAACGCGCCCAAAGACAGTATATATGAGGAAAGCATTGATGCGCGCTCTACAGAACCTTTTTTTTTGGGGGGGGGAGAGGGGGGGGGGCTTTTTTGATTTTTTCTGATACATTTTTGCTTGCTTGGATTTCACTTTGCTCCTTTCAATGTGTTGTGCTCGTTGTCGAATATCACTTTTTTCAAGATCTGCGTATTAAACTCAGGTGAAAGTATACTGCTATAGTCCTCATCCGTTTTGTCACTTTCGTCCCCAGTTTGCGCTATAACTCTGGTCCAGCCCTGTAATGTCGCCCCACCGCGGTGGTCCAGAGGCTAAGGTACTCGGCTGCTGACCCGCAGGTCGCGGGATCGAATCCCGGCTGCGGCGGCTGCATTTCTGATGGAGGCGGAAAATGTTGTAGGCCCGTGTGCTCAGATTTGGGTGCACGTTAAGGAACCCCAGATGATCGAAATTTCCAGAGCCCTCCACTACGGCGTCTCTCATAATCATATGGGAGTTT
Source organism: Rhipicephalus microplus (assembly GCF_013339725.1). Lineage (NCBI taxonomy): Eukaryota > Metazoa > Arthropoda > Arachnida > Ixodida > Ixodidae > Rhipicephalus > Rhipicephalus microplus. The sequence continues at coordinate 271,987,513 of NC_051165.1, forward strand.
TGGGACGTTAAACCCCGTATATCAATCAAATCATCCTTGTAATGTCTTCGTGTTTTCTCCCACCTGCTGCACTCAGTAGCGAGGCTTGCGCGATTCCTGTGCCGTATACCCTCATGAGTTAGCACGCACGATTAGTATAGGAACGTCAGCTTGAAAAGCGCTGCGGATTAGTTCGGCTAGGTCTGGTTATGCGAGTGAAAACTTGTCTACCTAATTATGCTTGTTTATGCTCGTAGCCGAAGAATGGTTTGCCAACCGAATGATGTGGCTCAAATGTTTTGTACTGTGTGCACTCACTAACGTCGTTTCGTCAAATTACGAAGCCGTTGTCGCAGTCGACGCGAGATATGCCAAGCCCCTAAACCACCAACATTAACTCGCGCTCGCGGAATTCTCTGCTGGCATATGCGCAAGCATTTTTCGTTATCACCTTTTATCACCTCGAAGGCGAGGAAAGCCGTTCAGAAAAGTAGACAGACGAGATGACGAACACGTTGGCTGTAGGTGCGTGTAAAACTGCAACGCCACAACTACATTTCACGTGACTTGTCACGGGACATCCGTTCTTCGGTTCAAGGCCACGAGTAAATACACAGCTAAACTTGCTCAGCTAGGTCAGTAAAGCTTTCGGTTTAAAGTTGTACACACACTCTAAAAAAATATCGAGTAGAAAGGGTGTCTTTTTGGCCCACAACAATAATCGCCATCAGGCTTGCGTGCGCTTCCTTTCTTGAAAACTCGGCGCTGGCCACTCTCCTATCGAGAATGCAATGTAACCCTGATAATGGGCATGTCGATCGTGACCGGAATGTACCGGGCGCGTGGCGATAGCGCGAGGATGGAACGCAATATAGATGACGATTATTGTTGTGGGACAAAAAGACACCCTTTTTACTCGCTCTTTTGTTAGAGTGCAAGGCTACGGATGATCGCGCGAGGAACGGCGCTGCCTTTTTACAGGTGCACCGTGCCCACATCACGAAGAGCGGCCACATTTGCTAAGAAGGAAACACGTATCACCGGTAAGTGATACGTGAGTGAGACGCTGCACGGTAAGTGCTAAAGATAACTTCGTCTCTAATGTATTGCCGTCAATGTTAAAAACAAATGTAAAAAAGTTCTGGCGCGTTATCGATCCCCCAAAAGATAATTACATCTTATTGCAAGACTCATCTGGTGACACAGTTCCCATCAATCAGTGTGCAACAGCCCTCAACAACACATTTGCTGCCCAGTTTACAAAAACATCTGATGTTCCACTTCCTTCCACCTTTTGCTACAATCACCTCCCCATGCCACCAATTTTAGTAGACATTTCTGGTATCGCTTCTCTTATCAACAAATTAGGCAACCATTCTTCCCCTGGTTATGATTCGATTAATAGTAAATTTTTAAGAAATACTGTAGAAATTAGTTCCATCATATTAGCCAAGATATTCCAGCAATCACTCGACACTTCTACTCTCCCATCTGAATGGGAAATCGGAAAAGTAGTTCCTATTCATAAATCTGGTAGTAAAAGTTCCCCTGCTAATTATCGTCCCATTTCCCTTACCAGTACATGCTGTAAGCTATTAGAGCACATCATATTCACAAACCTTGTAAATTTTCTTGAAAGTAATTCCTTCTTCACGTCATCTCAGCACGGCTTTCGTAAATCATACTCCTGTGACACACAACTAGTATCATTTACTAACAGATTACACCGCATTTTGGACAACTCATCACAAGCTGATTGCATCTTTTTAGATTTTTCCAAAGCATTTGATAAGGTATGTCATAAACTTTTACTTCACAAACTAAGCCAACTGAAACTTGATCATAACGTGTTCAAATGGATTGAATGTTTTCTCACAAATCGCTCACAATTTGTTTACGCTAACGGGTATAATTCTTGTTTTACTGAAGTACACTCCGGCGTTCCTCAGGGATCGGTAATTGGGCCTCTCTTATTTCTAATTTATATTAATGACCTCCCCTGCCACATTAAATCCAGAATTCGTTTATTTGCTGATGATTGCGTTATTTTTCGTGAGGTAAATAACATAACCGATTCGTGTACTCTTCAATCAGACCTTAACACTGTTAATAACTGGTGCCGTACTTGGTTAATGGAATTGAACATAAACAAATGTAAAGTCATGCGCGTGTCCCGCAGTGTTTGCAGTCAATTTACTTACTACTTAAACGACATACCTCTTGAATCTACTAACTCGTACAAGTACTTAGGCGTCCACATAACATCCAATCTCTCTTGGGCAATGCACGTCGAACAAATAATCAACAAAGCTAACCGTACGCTTGGGTACCTACGCCGTAACTTTTCCAAAGCTCCATCTTCATTGAAATTAACCCTGTACAAAACATTAATACGACCTAAACTAGAATATGCTTCTTCGATTTGGGATCCCAGCCACATTAATTTAATTACATCGCTTGAGCTAGTTCAGAATAATTCCACACGCTTCATATTATCGAACTACAATCGCACTGCCAGTATATCTGCAATGAAAAATAATCTGTCCCTTCCTACCCTGTCACTTCGAAGAAAAGTTTCCTGCCTATCAACTTTTCATAAATTGTATCACCACCCCATCTTGCGCGACAAACTTATTTTGCAACCCCAGTATTTTTCCAACCGTGTCGATCACCGTCACAAGGTTGGAATTATCACCTATCGTACTAACACAGCTGCGCAGTCGTTCCTGTCTCGTTCTTCTCGCGAGTGGAACCACCTTCCTCCTGAAATTGTTGCTATTAACGACAACCATCTTTTTCGTGATACCGTAGCTAACATTGTATACGCAGGACCTATTTAATGTATTTTTGTTTGTACGCTGACTTTTGCTTATATTCGTACTAACGCTGTATTTTTCCCTCCCCACCATGTACCATGTGTTATTCAATGTAATCCACTCCCCTCTGTAATGCCATTTGGCCCTGAGGGTATTATAAATAAATAAATAAATAAATAAATAAAAGTGCACTTCAGCAGTTATTTCAACGTCAAAAGCGACGTGATCTCTGCACGTTGCGAGAAAATACGGGCGTTTCATTGCAGTACGGTCGCTCTGTAAACTATTTTAACGCGATAGCGTTAAAGAGCTCGTGTCGCAAAAAACCCGCCACCGGCATCGGCCCCATTGGTTGTGAGCGAAACATTGTCTGTGCGTCTGTCACCAAAAATCAAGTCACCGAGATAGCCACGGGGGGCCGCTACTTGTCCATGCGTGCGCGCGTGATCACACTGAAAAAGCCGCGTATTCGAAAAAAAAAAAGTGCTCAAGGTCAAAAGGCGCGGCAGTTTCTTTGTCCTGCCACCCCTCCCTGCTAAGCTTTAAGCGCTTTCGTCGGCACGAGAGAAAAAATAATGCAATTGCAGCATGCGACAAACTTTGTAACTCCACTCGCACTGAACGGATTCTTAAAATTTTTGCGGCATTGAATTCGTGAGACCATAAGCTCTTCTAGTGAATTCATTGTATTGTTACTTGAAAGTTGTATCTGGGTCCCGTTAACGCATTTTGTTCGACAGGTGTCACGACGAAAACGAGCCCATTCGAAGATAATAGCGTGCGCTGGTCGAATCTACTGTATGCGTGTTTTTGCGCGTGCTTGTGTACGTAACAAAACATATGAATAAATATGCACTTAGCGGTTAAAGGGTGCACTAGGGGCCAGATTTCGCTATCACGTTCCACTCTTAAAGGCGCAGCTTAAGGGTCTGCCAATTTTTTACATGTGATTTTCCTGCAGTCATATTGGACCGTTAACTATGCCTTTTTTGTTTATTTAACAAAATGGAGTGGCTTACGATAGACACAGACACATGAAACGGTCGATATTGTGGAATGTTTGATGACCTTCTTAATTTCACGTCATGACGTACGAAAATAGCCGAATCGTCTTTTTGTCAGCACAAGACAGTGGTACCCATCTGTCGAAATTGAGATCGCCTGTATAGTCCGCCTCGGTGTGAAAGTGGTGACGGTTCTCGGCGTCTGAGGTGAAGGTGGCGGGTTCGATTTCGGCTGTGGCCATCGAATTTTGATGGAGGTGAAAAGCTAGAGAACTGTGTACTGTGCACACTAAAGCTTGTCAGTGCACGTTATAAAGAACACCAGATAGCCGAAATTTCTGGAACTCTCGGTGTCCCTAATAATCAAATCCTGGTTTCGGCATGTAAAACCTCAGATGCCATTACAATCACTTATGAATCTCTAACAGCACCTGCCGCTGACCAATGCTCGGTCAATCCTTAATTCAGAACAGTATGCGAGGATGCACACGAATGGTGACAGATCAAGACGGGACATCACGCTGAAAAAGCAATGTTAATTGCACGTGATCGCATGTATATATCTCCGACACTCCGGGAAGCGAAAGTAAGAGATAGAGGAGATAAAAAGGGCATACGAGGCAATCGAACCAACAAATCAAACAGGTGGCTGACGTGACACAAATAACATTTCCTTTTCCGATAAACAGACTGAAGGACAACTTATACAGCGTCTGTTTAGTCTCTACCGCTTCAATAATTTGTGTCGTCAGCTGCGGTCTGAAGTTTCGGCCAGCAAGTGCGCGGAATTGAACAAGGGCTTGCAACCGCAACCTGCACAGTACGCGGCGTGGGGGCCAGACAAGGCGAGGTATTGAATATTTCACTTAGGCACTCGCAAGCAATCGTTTAGTCCACATAGTCTGCCACGTGTCAGCGGAATAGAATATAGACAATTCCTTGTAATCAATACACTAACCATTCGCGGTGCTTTTTGTGGCTTACACGTGCGTCACACACGCTCACGTTTACTATATAGCGCACAAGCTCGACAGCTTTAATGAAGCAGATAGCGCAATATCGATACCATCGTGCTGTTCTATTTTCTTAAAATTGTGACTAATTTTGTGGACGTCAGTTGAGACAATTCTCTTCATTTTTGCATCCCATAGTCCATGGTACTGTGGTAATCTTCCTTGACTCTCTTTAGCATGCTACCTGCTACAGCGGACAAAACATGCAACGGTTGATTGATGCATTGATTGATATGTGTGGTTTAACGTCCCAAAACCATCACACAATTATGCGAGACGCCGTAGTGAAGGGCTTTCGACCACCTGGGGTTCTTTAACGCGCACACAAATCATAGCACACGGGCCTACAACATTTCCGCCTCCATTGGCAAAGCAGCCGCCGCAGCCGGGATTCGATCCTGCGACATGCGGGTCAGCAGCCGAGTACCTTAGCCACTAGACCACCGCGGCGGGGAACATGCAACTGGCAAGCCGCGTCTGACAAACGTGCAAGTTGGATCTCAAAGTTTTTGTGAAATACAGGACCTCAAAGGGGCATCATTAGAATGCATTTGATCATGTCTGTCGCCGTCCGTGTGTGTTTCTTTGTGCTACTGTTCTGAAATACGCACTACCAAATAGCCCATCAGTCCGTTCTTTTGGGATTGCGCACTTGTTTTCAATAGCCACGGTGGCTGCAGGCTAGCCTCCGACACCCGCTGTATCGGCCATTGGAAGGAGTCGTGTGTGGGCAGGCAACGCAAGCATTGATTCGAACCGTAGCACCAATATATACCTCTATTAACTCCCCCCCCCACCCAAATATGTGCATCAAAATATTATTGCGTGCGATAATTCCAGCTGAACGCAACTAATGTATACCAGTGATATATGTTTGTTAAATTATTTAGCCTGTACAACGCAGAGTCTTTAAGATCGTTAGGGCTTTGCTTGTTGCGGTTAACTGTGTGTGCAAGAACGCTGCTCGGAAATAGTCGTGTACCTGACCAGAAATAGGTGACCACTAATATGGGCAATCGCAGGGGACTGTGGGATACGACGGCTTCCGGTTCGACGCACCACGCGGGTTAGCTGCAGCGGCACGCGTGCATTGATGTATCGCTTCGTTGAAAGAAAAAAAACATCTCTTTATGCAATGTCAGTGCTTTAGAAGTTGGTTTTTTTTGTTTCTGCGATACCCTGACTGTGACTATGACAAGCTACGAAAACCATGAACGGTAAGAAATTTTTTTCAACGGACCAGACGAAAATGATCTGCAATGATTTTATGTTGCTCGTGTATACTGTCTGTTTGGCTAGCAGATCACTCGACACAGAAAACAGTTTTCATTGTATGATTTGTACGGCAGATGAAAATCGCCATTTCAAAGATATTAGGGCATGGGTGTGACTGTAGCAGTGTGCTAAGAGTTCGTTTCGGGATCACTGTTTCAGCCGACATCGTCTGTCGATTGGCATGAAGCGCAGCACTTATAGAGCGCGTTGAGGTATCTGTTTTTCTAGCCTTCAGTGCACTATATGATGCATTTTGTTAGTCGAAGCCAGATGCTCATAGGAACGCTGATTTTGATCAAGCTGTGAGGCACGGCGGCACATAAACAATACAGTCAGACATAGATGGCGCTGAATAATCAAATCCCTGCGCTTGTTTAACGCAGTTCTTCCTTTGTGTGCCATCCGGGCGCACAGTTTAACCAAGATAAACGCAAATGGACTCGTACAGCGCTTTGTGTAAAATTACTCTCGAGTGAAGCTTTCGCGTTTTTTGTGATATATTTGGGTGCAATGGCTGGCGCTCATCTCGTATGGACCGGTTAGATTTCGCCCGCGCTTTCCATATATCTTCACTAGGCGGCCTGCGAGACAATTTATTTCTCCATATGATTATCGGCAGCAAATTAATGAGTTGTAAGATGTTTATATGGTGCGGATACGCGGCCGTATATCTGTGATAAAATTTTCGCACACTCTGACTTCAACGTTCGGTACCCAAAGTTTACCGGTCACTGTGGCTCTCTTACCAGCCGCGGCCCGTGCACCTCATTTTTTTCTTTCTTCGTCTCATGGGAATCGATACATGCATTTGCCTTTCGCGCTCGAGTTGGAGCAGCCAACGGCTGAACAACCAACCATAGTTTATCAAGACGAAGATAAACGGGCGACCGCGCACGCTAGTCTCAAATAATCTGAAGCTTGAGGCGAAGCGGTTCACCATCGTTTGCTCTTCTCGAACCGGAAGCCGGCAGCAGACGATGCGTCCCACAATCCCTCGCTCTTTAACTGGTCACCTATTGCCTATCGGCGTCCTGCTTTGATTATGATGGTTGGTTTGGATCTCGCCATTCTTGTCGATAGTGCTGAGCACATAACCGTGTCATCGTTTTCTGATTACATACAGCACAGAAGGCTTAACCTTTGTATTTGTGTTCGTTGACAAAAGTACTGCAAATCACTCGCCTGCTGTTTTGGTTCTCGGCCCAGAAACATAATACTTCATAACTGTAAAGACTGTGTTGGTTTTATTCGTGCTCGCTGGGGGAGTGGTGCTAAGAGAAAAAAAAAAAAGACGAGATAAACGTTTGATCTCTTCTTTTGTTTTGTCGTTCACCTGTTTTCTCTGCTATTTTTATCTGCTTGGCTTTGCCCCGCCGCGGTGGTCTAGTGGCTAAGGCACTCGGCTGCTGACCCGCAGGTCGCGGGTTCGAATCCCGGCTGCGGCGGCTGCATTTCCGATGGAGGCGGAAATGTTGTAGGCCCGTGTGCTCAGATTTGGGTGCACGTTAAAGAACCCCAGGTGGTCGAAATTTCCGGAGCCCTCCACTACGGCGTCTCTCATAATCATATAGTGGTTTTGAGACGTTAAACCCCACATATCAATCAATCTGCTTGGCTTTGGTTCTGCGAAGTAAGTGAAATTATACTGGCGCAAGTGAGTCAAGATTTCGTGTTCAGGACGCTGCTATGAATTGCATGATCATAAAAGTGTAGCATTTTCTGGTGATTAGTGCCACCGGTGGTGACGACACTGTGTTTTCCCTGCAAGCAAGAACGTTTGCAGCAAACCTCCAGTCGTTTTCGGCCCCCAGTGACCGGCAGCGATAGTGCCTGACGTCGTATTGCGGAAATATGTGCATCATTACGATTGCAAACGCGGGCATAACTCGCGCAGCTTAGGTGAATGAAGCACGCGCGCCGTGTCCATCATGATGTTCGTTTCGGGACGTAAAACCCCAGATATTTTTATTATTAAGCTCGCGCACCATCTCGTCTTGTCTGACTAACAAAGGAAACAAGCGCTTCAATTTACACTTTCCTTCGAAATTCTTCATGTAGTTTGTAAAAGGACATAATTTCCTCCAATGATTTCATATTTTAATTGAATATCTAAAAAATGATTCCAATATTCCAGCGTAATATTGCTGGACGGTCTGGTGGTGGTTTACGTCTACTTGTTCCCGATTCAGAAGTGGCTTTAAAGGGGCGCGATAATGATGACGACGATGATACAGGCGATTTCGCCATCTTTATTAAAGGTGAAAGTTCGCACGCCTGGAGCTCTGGGGTTACCCGCTATACTGCAGAAAGAACAACAAAACAAGAATTAAAATAAATATAAGGAAGGAAAGAGAACACTCGCGATTTGGCAAAATAGGATGTTGCAAGTCAACGCAGCACCAATATATACCTCTATTAACTCCCCCCCCCACCCAATATGTGCATCAAAATATTATTGCGTGCGATAATTCCAGCTGAACGCAACTAATGTATACCAGTGATATATGTTTGTTAAATTATTTAGCCTGTGAAACGCAGAGTCTTTAAGATCGTCAGGGCCTTGCTTGTTGCGGTTAACTGTGTGCGCAAGAACGCTGCTCGGAAATAGTCGTGTACCCGACCAGAAATAGGTGAGCACTAATATGGGCAATCGCAGGGAACTGTGGGATACGACGGCTTCCGGTTCGACGCACCACGCGAGTTAGCTGCAGCGGCACGCGTGCATTGATGTATCGCTTCGTTGAAAAAAAAAAAAAAACATCTCTCCATGCAATGTCAGTGCTTTAGAAGTTGTTTTTTTTTTGTTTCTGCGTACCGTGACTGTGACGATGACAAGCTACGAAAACCATGAACGGTAGAAATTTTTTTCAACGGACCAGACGAAAATGATCTGCAATGATTTTATGTTGCTCGTGTATACTGTCTGTTTGGCTAGCAGATCACTCGACACAGAAAACAGTTTTCATTGTATGATTTGTACGGCAGATGAAAATCGCCATTTCAAAGATATTAGGGCATGGGTGTGACTGTAGCAGTGTGCTAAGAGTTCGTTTCGGGATCACTGTTTCAGCCGACATCGTCTGTCGATTGGCATGAAGCGCAGCACTTATAGAGCGCGTTGAGGTATCTGTTTTTCTAGCCTTCAGTGCACTATATGATGCATTTTGTTAGTCGAAGCCAGATGCTTATAGGAACGCTGATTTTGATCAAGCTGCGAGGCACGGCGGCACATAAACAATACAGTCAGACATAGATGGCGCCGAATAATCAAATCCCTGCACTTGTTTAACGCAGTTCTTCCTTTATGTGCCATCCTGGCCACAGTTCAACCAAGATAAACGCAAATGGACTCGTACAGCGCTTTGTGTAAAATTACTCTTGAGTGAAGCTTTCGCGTTTCTTTTTGTGTGATATATATGGGTGCAATGGCTGGCGCTCATCTCGTATGACCGGTAGATTTCGCCCGCGCTTTCCCATAATATCTTCACTAGGCGCGCCTGCGCGACAATTTATTTCTCCATATGATATTCGGAGCAAATAAATTGTAAGATTTTTATTAGTGCGGAATACGCGCCTATACCTGTGATAAAATGATCTTCGCACGCTCTTCATGACTTCAATGTTTGGTACCCGAAGTCTACCTGTCGCTGTGGCTATCTCACCAGCCGCGGCCCACCTCATTTTTAAAGACGATAGTCTTCCTTGGGGACCTTCGACCGAAAAATTTTGGTCTGTCTGTCTGTCTGTACATTGGTCTGTTTGTCCGCCCTAACGATACCTCAAACGGCCCCAAACGGCCTACCCCATCCACAGCGCCCACCAATATTGCTCAAGGTTTAGCGTTCATAGTTGTGCGATTGTCAATTAAAAAGCAATTGCTGCGCATATCAGAGGCGCGCGACAACGCTTCGATGCTTTATATGTCTGCCTTTATACCAGAAGAGGCACACATAAGTAACTCTGGGGAATGTAGCGTTTAATTGCGCTGCGCTGACAGTGCAACGCGATGCTCAAAAAAGTGTTTCCGACGCTTTGCTATGAAGTCACGGTGGCGGCACCTGCCCGTCGCTTTGCGTTATACACCTTATCACCTCCGAGACAGGCGCGCATCTTTCTCCGCGGGCTGCACGTCTTCGTTTTCGAAGACAACTGCCAGAATACACTTGTGTCTAACGTGCCTAGATGCTCTCGTTTGCCTCCGCCACACGCTCGAGGCACTCTAACGCAGCGCCTCCAGAATACCATTAACCAATTTTCTTGCGCTTAACATCAAATAAACGTTTCGTTCACTCTCTCCAGATGCAAGACTATCGCCCTTCGACGACATTTGCGGTGTAACATGCAGATTTGGAAGCATTTTTTTTTCATTTGCTAACTATGTGCCAATTTCTTCATTAAAAAATATGCAGCAAATGACAAAGAAACGTTATATCTTCGGGTGATTTCGTAAAATCAGTCATGAAAATAAGTTAAATGAATCCATTCTTACTTTCTGAAAAGAAGCAACAGCATACAATAAGGACATTGAATAGGCACCCACTGCCTGAGATAGCACTTTGTAAGTAAACACTGAGCTGCGATTTTCTTTCCGTAAAAGAGCGGAGCACTCAAAAAAGGGTCTCTAATTCTTCGTTTCCGCTTATTTTGAAACGCCACCGCACGGCTGAATTGTTTCGAATTTCCCTCTTCAAGTCACCCTGTTTTGTCCAAATCAGTTTTTCTTTGTACGAAAAAGAGGTTAGCTTTGAAGAACCCTGCTTCACTGCTATATTCGTATGCATAAAAATGTCGTTTGGTGAACGGGTTCTCTGAAGTTCGGCCCGAAAGGGAGGGCAAAGCCAGGGTAGAAGAGCTCTATAAAATGCGAGCGCCCACAATTGGAGGGTGTAAAGGAATTACGAATAGGCACTTTTCCGCCGTTTTGAGTCCCATTAATGCGTCGTAGTGCGAATAAAAATAAGATAGTTCTTTTTTAACTTTCGTGAGGTGGGCCTTCGAATGGGTTGTCCTCTGATTCTCGCGCTGCTCCCAATAAAACAAACAAAAAAATTTGCTGCCTTCCTCGAAGTGGTATAGCGTGATGTAAGTAGAGAGCGCACGTTTTTGTTTTATTTCCAGTTGCTTTATGAAAAAAAAAGCAAGATAGATGAAGTGAAATCGTTTTTCCCTACTGGCTTCAGTCGTTTTGACGTTCCAATCTCCCTACTTTCCTGGGGAGCAGGCACAATTGTTGGGAATTTAAAGCGCCTTGTCGATTCAAATTTTTAGCAGAAACTGCAGAATTAGAAGTCAAGTGTCGAGCGTTTGTATACAGATACATAGTTTATCGTTCATTCGTTCAGAATTTGCAATTCGAAGACCATCGTTTCATGAACGTCACCGCTTTGTCCTGTATCTCACGCACAGTTGGTTTGCTTAGCTTTTTTTCACTTAAACAAGCTCAGTTGATATAATCGGCACGTGCAAGTGCGTATACGTGAAAGCTAAGAGGACTTACCGTGGTACCTAATAGTACGACGGAGCACTCCTACTATTTTTGTTGAAGAGTCAATTCTATTCACACTCTTATACATACATGCTCGTTTGTCACGTTCGAAATCTGTACTGTCAAACTTATTCAGACAATACGTGACTGCAAATTTGCATGCCGAAATAAACATATTTTTTCCAAGCGTTGCTAAAGCTTTGGCAGGTAATAAAATGTCGAAAGAGTCCCAGCTTTGCCGCAAAAGCGAAGCAAGGAATGCGATAGCAACAAATTGGTAGGTCACGCGAAGAATGGGAAGCAGATCGAAATGGGCCCCCCATTTTTCACGCACAGATGACGAACGAAACGTTCTCACAGGTACAAATGAACGCGAATACGCGTCTCAGTTGTTATTTCGCTGTGTCTGAAAAGCGCGCCCTTTCCGCAAACGGAGACTGTGTAACGAGTGCAGTGACCTTTGTGCTCGGAGTAACCACAACAGAATCAGTCCGGTGAAAGTTGAAGGCGTACGGTTCTTTCCACCGCGAGATAAGCGCGCGCATGCGTGAGCATCCACTCCCCCCTCTCCGCAGGGCAAAGTATGCATGGGAGATGAAGGCGCGCGCCGCGGCGTCGTGACGATCTGGCGACGCACGCTGATTGCGCCATCTCGCTGGTAATGCTGAAAACGCAATAGTTCCCCCGAGGTGCCCATCGCAAGAGATGAGTTGTCGTCATCATCATCATCATCATCATCATCATCATCATCATCATCATCATCATCAGCCTGACTACGTCCACTGCAGGACAAAGGCCTCTCCCATGTTCCGCCAGTTAACCCGGTCCTGTGCTTGCTGCTGCCAATTTATACCCGCAAACTTCTTAATCTCATCTGCCCACCTAACCTTCTGTCTCCCCCTACCCCGCTTCCCTTCTCTGGAAATCCAGTCAGTTACCCTTAATGACCAGCGGTTATCCTGTCTACGCGCTACATGCCCTGCCCATGTCCATTTCTTCTTCTTGATTCCAGCTATGATATCCTTAACCTCCGTTTGTTCCCTAATCCACTCTGCTCTCTTCTTGTCTCTTAAGGTTACACCTACCATTTTTCTTTCCATTGCTCGCTGCGTCGTCCTCAATTTAAGCTGAACCCTCTTTGTAAGTCTCCAGGTTTCTGCTCCGTAGCTAAGTACCGGCAAGATACAGCTGTTATATACCTTCCTCTTGAGGGATAGTGGCAAACTACCTGTCATAATTTGAGAGTGCTTGCCGAACTTGAGATGAGTTGTATACAGATATAAATAGTTTGCCGTTGCAATGTTGAAGGAGGTGCTCCTTCGTGGCTCAGTGGATAACGCCCCATACTCGTAAGAAAGATGTCGGACGTTCGATACCGCATGCAGAAGTGTTTTTCTGGATAATATATTTTCTTGCGTTTCATATATGTAAATATGTATACATATGCAGTGAACGACTGGGGCACTGACGCCGGAGCAAAATCTAGCCGAGAGTGTTTATATAATTGCTATCGTAATAAATTTTAAAGCGCGAGTGAGTAAGTATTTTAGTGTTTGCAGATCTAACATGAGAAGTAATTTCTCATTGAATCAACAGTAAAATAAATTTCATTATTTTACGTAAACCTCCAAACAACAGTGCCGAGAGAATGAATTTCATGAAAAAGCCATGTGCACTGGTCTTTGTTGTCGGCTAAGAATTGTTCGGCAACGAATTCATAGGCGCGGGTTGGTTGTGTAGGCATATGCACTTTTTTTTAACATTTTAGATGCCCTAGCAGGATAAGACAAAAGGGAGACGTAGACACCATAATTTACCACCTTTAATGGTTTGTTCGAACGTTTGTAATAGCGTGACTGAAAAGCCGTCTCGCTGTTTTCAGCAGGGCTATATATTTATCGAACAAGTCGACGGGCACAGTGTACTAACAGATCCTGGCCTTTCCACCAATTAGTCTGTGCCTTTATGTCGTCACGAACGTTCTTGAGTATTTTTTTTTTGTCAGGCAGGAACAGTGCACTTATTCTTGCAAGACCGTATTCACAAACGCTCCTCGACTCCACTTTGACCCTTCACTTGACAGAGTTGAGCACTGCGCCGCTGCTCGGCTGAAAATGACGCTGCGGTACTCAAGAATAGCAGAAAATTGTCACTGATATGCAGTGACTTGCCCTGCCTAGAGATGGCGCTCCGATCGGCTTTCTCGAGTGAAGGTGGAGCGTTCAGTGACGAGGCGTTCTAGAATACAGAGGATAGAGCTGCGTCGAAAGACGTCGAATGAAATGTAAGGTAAACTAAAATAATAAAAACCCAATTGCGCATGCGCCGAAGGTGAGACTCGGCAACGTTCCCAGAGTTTGAACCAATGCGTTGAATAGCGTAAGCAATTGTCTTTATATCCAAAATGATGCTGACGGAATATCACTAAGGTGATACCAGGTATTTTATACTTGTTTGTTGCTTTTTTTAATTTTAAGTTACGATGTGAACAGAAAATCATGCAACTGCTACAAGGCTTTATCGCTGCTTCGAAACAAGAGTACGATAGCCAGTTCTGCAATCTCTAAATAACGCCTCTCGGAAAATCATCGGGGTGCGGTGGTCAATTGATTTCGCCAGGTGGTCGTATGCTTTGGTATAACGCACATTCATTCTCTGTAGACTTGCCGAAAACTAAACGTGACCATGCTTAGACAAACAGGCCGATTTTAATTGAATTGTCAAGAATAAATATTCGAAAGGGACCGTGCAGTCCTTATCCTCTCTTTACTCGAAGCCATATTCGCTTGTTTTTCTTTGTTCCCTTTAGCCAAACCGAAAAGTTCCATGTCAAAATATCAAGAAGAAAGAACCAGCAGGGTTTGTTAACTCCCCACTGCTTTTCCCCGTAAATGCCTCAGTGCAGATCAAAACCAGCGCAAATTTCTCGCTCGGTTCTCGAGTCGCACCTCCTTTTGCTGAAATTCATTTATTTGATTTTCCTTTTCATCGGTGTCCTCCTCTTGTTTCTCCAATCCGTTCGGCGGCGGTTTTGTGTGATTACGCCATCTTTGGCCCCGGGGCAATCTACCGTTCCCACATCGACGCCAACACCTCACGCTTGCGAGAGAAAAAAAGCAAACTCTGTTTTCTATCGCATTATGGTCGGCCGACGACCGATTTTTATTACTGTCTAACGACGCTTAGAGGAGGCGCCAACAGTGCCTGTCTGGCACTCACACTTTTCAGCTGCGGCGATAACGAAAAGCGAAATAATATAAAGGGGTCTAGTGTGTCCGGGGTGGGGGGGAGGGGGTGACACAAAGCATGGAAAGGGAATGGGGAAGATGATAGCGAAGGGTGAAGGGGTCTTCCTCGGTGTGTTGAGTCTCGTCGTCCCGTTTGCTCGCCCGGATGAACCCTTTCTGGCAGCACTCCTCTCTTTGGAAGAGCCCAGAAGCCCTTCCGCTTCAGCGTTTTCAGATTGCCCCCTGCACGGTGTTTACGCCGGTAACAGGGTGCTAAAAAGGAAACCCCCTGCCGTTCTCTTCCGCCGATGTTCGAGAACGCCCCCTAGGGGAAAATAAGAGGGGTGTTAGAAGAATTCGAAAAGGTGGAAAGAAAAATTAACGCAGAGGAGATGATTAAAAATAAATCAGAAAAAAGAAGAAAGTGGGCCCAGGTTCTGTTGTCACAAGCTGCTTAGTTCCTTCCGTACTTGTATTAAAGAATCGACAAAAGAAGCCTATAATGCTGTTGAAACCTGCCGTTTCTTATATGTAACCCGACGGTGTTCTTTCTCCGTTGCTACTTCAACTCGTATATGGTTCTTTCGTTTCTGCGATAATGTTATATATTACAGACAGCCAAGCGCACTGCGTCACTGCTTTTTTTCAGTGTCTCACCCCTTCCCCCCCTACATGCTATAAGCTGTCATGATTGAAACGGACTTTATTAGGTGCGAGATTACACCAAGTGAAGAGAGTCTGCTCCGAAAGAGGGTGTACAAACCTCGAAGAGGAGTGGATGTATAAAAAAAGAGGTAAGATATCTTAAAACAAAAGTTATTCAAAGAGATCTTGGCGAGTTATATCCAACTTGGATATTTGTCTCCTGTTCACTGGGGTGGTATCTCTTTACAAAAGTGTAATATACGTCAATCAATCAATCAATCAATCAATCAATCAATCAAAAAATGCTAATATAATTACGAAATCATCGCACAACCTTACATGGAGGATTTCTCAGCGAATAATACCAAGAATATACGTGGCAGCTTAACATATATATATTGAAAAAAAAAAACAAATCTCTTAAGCCCTGCGTTGTCTAACAGTTTTTCTGAAGCGAATGAAAAACAGAAACGCTTACTGTAGCGAAGTCCGAAGGTGCGTTACTTGCGCGGTCTTACGCCGAGGAGTGCCTAATTAGGATGTGAAAACTCCTGCACTGATTGAACGCTCGCGTGTACAAGAGCAGCTATGCTAATACGAACCGCCGGACGCGGTGTTTGCCTTCTTCCCTTAATTAAAACCTACTTCGCTAATGAAACGAGACCGTGTCCCGACTTAATCCGATTTTCCCCTCGCCAGATGCACTTGTGGGCCCTAAATCTTCCTCAGTGAGTTCCCTTTTTTTCTTCGTCGTCTTGTTCTCTTTAAATTAAGCCTAATTAAAACGAATGACGGGCTTGATACAGCCGATCGAAACGGACTGTTCTTCGGATTCAGCCGCCGAGAATCGCTTATGCGAGCTCCTTAAACTTCCATTGCTTCGTCGCGCCTTCGCTTATTATCCGGAATGAAGTGATGTAGCGAGATGGAGAGGAAATTCTTGAACGTACTCATGCATGTGCTTGCGCGTGATGTGGCGTTCGTGACGCGTTTTCTAGATTATCTAAGTTGATTACGCCATCTAAGGGTGCTCAGGTAGCATAGATTGATTTAGTTGTTGTTTTTTTTCTTGTTGCTCTCCTTCTTTCCTTTACATTACTTGTTTTAACGAGTACGCTAGATTCGAGATTTACGTATTAGGCATGCATAAGAATTTGTAATATCATATGTAAAAAATGGACATTCGAGGAATAATTGGCTTTTGACGTTATAGCTGTTTGTCGTGGTATTAAGTATTAGACCAACGGGGAGGCAAAGGTATACAAAGGTCTCAGCCGAGGGTCGAAAATGGGCTGAAATATAATAGAGGAGACTCGTTTGCGTGCCTCTAGTTGGCCTCTCTGGTCTGTCTGTCTATCTGTCTGGTTGTTTGTTTGTTTGTTTGTTTAGAGTTTTCGCTTATCGAACCCGGAGCAGATGCATTTTGGGAGTGATGTCGATGCACGCAGACCTACGGGCATGCTTGCTGGCCTTCGTTCATTATTGATAGCCGCAAGTAATGAACTTGTCCTTCGTCAGAGCAAATCACAGCTCGCGTGACTACTATAAGCTGGGTATCTGTGCTTGCAGTGTAACGGTTGTGCCAATGTTACTGATTGGTCATAGACCGCCGTTTACAAGAATTTCGCTGAATATATTTCCTCTGTTTATTGTATGCAGTGTCTTAGACTGGGAAAAAAATCACCAATGCTTCTGTGTGCCTTAACATCAAGAGCAAGAACGCGTGTTTCTGCTGTCTCTTTCTATCCTACGAGTGACGGTGATTAACGAATTTGCCTAATAAACAAGAACAATGAGAACTAACAGACTGTAAGGCCAAAGAAAGTAGGGGGATGGTATTTTTTGTGATTACGACATAACTGCGATGAAAGCAAAGTGGACGAAAAGATAGCTTGCCGCCGCCAGGGGTCGAACCTGTCACCTTCGAATAACGCGTCCGTGAATTAGGTGACGCCTGCGGGCAGAAAAAGGAGAGAAGGAGAGAGAGAGAGAGAATAATTTGAAAGTCAACCAGAATTCTAGCGTCCGGTTTGTTCCACGCTCGCCCGAAAGGCTGCTAACAGCGCTAACATTCCCATGTTTAAATGCCTAGATATATGAATTGGACGGGAAATAACCGTCACTGTAAGCTCAGTTGGTAGAGTACCGGACGCGTAATTTTAGGGTTCCAAGTTCACTCTCTGGTGGTGACAACTTATTTTTTTGTTAGCTTTCATTTGTTCATATTTATATGGCAATTACTTTTAATAACCACCTCTACGCATTCCTTGGCACTATTGTCAGTTAGTTTTCGTTCAAAGTTTGCCTAACAAAGAAAAAAAAACAAGCCCTTAACGTTCCCTTTATTTTTGTATTTTTTAATAGAAAACAACATTACCCGCAACAACATTACCCGTAAAAGATAAAACAAAACCTTACACATTCAGTGATTGCTTTGAAACTTTCGTTTACATTCACCCACATTTCACGTGGAGAAGAAAGAAAAAAAAAAACAAGTCAGAATATGCGGAAAAACCAATCGTGAAAAAAAAAGGGGGGGGGGGGTACATTCTCGATTTAGAGCAAAGACCACTGACTCGGCGTCCTAATTTAATTTTCTTAATTACTCTAGACAGCGCCTCTCGTCCAAAATACGGGACTTGCCTTGACTTTTCATTAGGCTGATTTTGAGCGAAAGCGAAGCCAAATATTTGCTCTACCTGTCGTTCGTGCACGAATACCGACAATTTATTCTTGCTTATAATGTGGAGCATTAGGCCAGGTCACTGCAGAAGCGCTGGACTCAAATTAAGAGTGCCTCCTTTTAGTAATAAATGAACCCTGGTTTTCGTTCACAAATTTACTTTCTATTTCTTAGGCCCCATGAGTTTCTTTTCTGAAGTGTTTATTTTTGATAAGTAATACTGCACATGGTATGATGTTTTTGCATATTGCTCTATGTGTTTGTTCTGCTCATTGCGAAAAAGGTACGCACTAATCGCAATGTAGAGATGAGACAAGAAAACAAGTTGTATGATTGCACAATTTTCTAAATACCCCATGGCGCTTGTCGAACGGGCATGATCGATGGATGGAAAACAAAGCCTATTTTCTGCGGCGCAAAACTGGTGATTGTGTTTATGCAGGAAACAAAAGAAACCTGGTAAAAGACAGAAACCTCCAGAACAGATAACATATATCTTTACAGAAATTTTGTGGTTAGAGAGCTGCCAGAGAATTAGTTTTTTTTCGATATCATTTTTATTGATGCATATTTTTTATTTTTTTTTGCATTCCGATGTGGTCGAAGCGTGAATGACGTGGCCAGGAGTCAAAACCAAGGTTTTGTGCCGACGCAGTGCCGTAGCCATTGAACGACCCATATCGGTTGTTACTAATCTTGTTTTATTGTTCTGTAAAAGGGTGCTTTAAAAAAATGTTGAGCTAAGATCTGCAAATGCCAGAAGGCACCGATGGGTTCATGCTGTTGAATTGTCGTCACTGACTACAATTTAACGAATGTGCTAAAGGCATGTTCAGGTAAGTACAATGTGAATGGAAAGTTTTCTTTTGGCGATTAAATTCTCATACTTCTGATAACAAGTTTAAAATTAAGTTTGTTATAAAGAGATAATTGAAAACCGCACATTTGCAATACGAAGTCACAAAAAAAGCAGGCGTATTTCTCAGAAAGCAAAGCTTCTAGGGAGAGAAACATTCGTCATGGTCCGGGGATCGAACGCGGGACTAACGCCTTTCTGGGATGGTCGCTGTATACCAATTGAGCTAACCAGGACGCTATTAAGTTGCAATCTTTTCACAACTTTTTCACTTCATAACCCAACATTTCACAACCCATCTACCACCTTGCGGGATTTTGCAGAAAACATGTTGCATTATCAAGTTCGTGTTCATTAAAAAAGTGACTGCTTTCTACAGTACAAACTGTCGAGTCTATTATAGCTGAGACGACAGCTTGAGGTGCAAAATGTTACGCTGGGACACAAAAAGAAGTCGCTGCTACGTGTTGGTTGGAAGTGAAAATGAACAGGAGAAAAGAAAAGTTAGTCACAGTATGAGAATGGAATGGAGAAGCGCAGCTGCAGCTGACTGAAATACTGCAAATTCTCGACTGCAGTCACGACGATGCGGCCTGACTTACAGCTCAAAACATGTAACATTCGGCTGAACAGATAGCGACGAGACAGAAAAACAGCGCACAGGTGCTCCGCATAGTCCTCTTCCACCAGTCCCTGCACACGTTGAATTTTCTGCCCCAACGTATAGTCGCCTTCCAACAGCACACACAAGGTCGAAAGGGGGAATCGCGTTATCTTTCGCTTCGACGCATTCTGTAAACTCTAACACAGCTATAACTTTAAATGCGTGGAGCCAGGACGCGCAAAGCAAGCAGCCACGCGTAAAAATGAAAGGTTAGGAAAGTTGACACTAATTTAATGATGTTGAACGCTGCAAATTGCGAGGAACGGTTGAACAGAAAACAACTGGACATGCTTCGCTTGTTATATTGTTAACTTTTCAACCGCAACTTCTACTGTTCAACACCACGACTAGGCGCATCTATTAGCTAACGCCTTAGATTACACCTAAATGGCTTGCGGTGTCCCTTCAACGAGCTACGTGGCCTACCCATGTCTACTTCTTCTTGATTTCAACTATCATATTATAAGCCCCAGTTTGTTCCTTGACCCTTTTTAGGTTACACCTACCATCTTTAATTCCATCGCTGGCTGCGTCGTCCTCTACTTAAGCTGAACCCTCTTTGTAAGCCTCCAGGTTTCTGCTCCGCAAGTAAGTACCGGCAAGATGCAGCCGTTATATACAATCCTCATAAGGTCCACGAGTGTTGAAGATTGGGCGAGTTGGTTCGTCGTACTTGAACTGGTATAGCGCATTACGGGGAAGAAGAAACGGCCGAGCAGACCGACACAAGAGGACAGAGCGCTAACTTCCAACCGAGCTTTATTGTCAAACTGCATCAAATATGTAGACCGGTGCAAGCATACAAAACCACCCTAACGCAACGACAAGATAACACACAACATCACACCGTCACATATCACAGATTCATAGGCGGTTATTCTGATTAAGGAAGGCCACTTCATGTTCAGATAAAACCAAAGAAGGGGCGCTAATACACGTGCTGCCAGCTCTTGCTATACAATATGCAATGTATGCTTGCGCCGGTCTACATATTTGATGCAGTTTGACAATAAAGCGCGGTTGGAAGTTAGCGCTCTGTCCTCTTGTGTCGGTCTGCTCGGCCGTTTCTTCTTCCCCGTAATGCGCTATACCAGTTCAAGTACCTCATAGGGTCACTGGTAGACTACCATGAATTCTTTGAGGATGCTTGCCGAATGTGCTCCACCACATCCTTAAGTAATATAGGCTGTACAGACCTCCTTTTCACTCAGTCCCTATACGACCATCGCAGCGTGGAGCAGCGATCCGGCTACACGCAGTCACTGACAGCCGGGCTTTAGCTATGTGAGGACGCTTAATCCGCAGTTCTATCACAAACGCATGCACTCTCATGCCGTCCCGTGGTATCACGCTCACATCTTATCTACCCTTCCTCTACCGTGCAAGCTCACCTCCCCCACCCGCAACTACCTGGCGTCAACTCTACACCCTCTTCATCTCACGTCTGTGAGCGTGCCGACGGATCCCTACATCACACGTATTCTCTCAATCTCGTAGCGTTTCGTGGATGATGAGCTACTGGGCCCGTAATATTGTCCTACGTTAGGACGTTGGTAAAAGAACATTCTCGTCAAATTACGACGCTACCCATATCATTAACGAAGCCGGCTGACCGATAGCAAACGCACTCACAAAAGAAGTTACGTGAATTCTGTGCCAGAATCTTATTGTAATCACACGTTATACGAAACATTACGATGGCAAAATTTTTTCTCTGTGTATCCCTATAATTTCTACCTCAGTAAAGAAGGAAGTGAAGATGAATAGAGAAATGAAAGCAAATACGCTTCTTAAATAACGCAGTTTGGGCACGAGCTTCTGGAACGTATAGCCTTTCCAAGGTAACTGTTATGGCGTTTCGATACATAACAAAATGGGAATTGCCTCTCAGCCGTACTCAAGCACCACCAAAGACAAAAAAAAAGTCAGCACTAACAAATTCGGTTTTGAATGTTGGAGTGATAAGTTGTCTCATTTTTGAGTTGACAATGCGTGTTCCTATCTTTTTTATAGGGCGTGGCCGAGGGCTGATAATCTAACTTTGCGTACTCTTTAAGTGAATTTCAGCAAGACGTGCTTTCTTCTAAAATCACCGCAAAAGCTTTTCATACGTGCTGCAAAACTTTCGAAATAACCGGACTATTCTTATACAGGCGATCGCGCTTTCGCAATGGAGAATAAGGTGGAAAACCATTGGGGACGCTGGTGAAACACCATCTTTCAGAGTATATATACAGACAGCCCGAAGGTTTGATACGCCACGTAATTACGCGAGAAGCGCCTTTCGTAATCCCGTCGACGGTCTTTGCTCTTGTCGTTTGAGCCGAAGCCCGCCGAGGGCTTTCATTATACTGGTCCGGTTAAGTTTCATTGCACCACCCCGAACGCATCGCCATCGTTTACCTTTTCCCCCGAGCCCGTGGGTGAACTTCCTCCGCTTGCCGTCGCGTATGCAGGAGAAGCATTCACTCGGGCGAAGGCAAGGGTGAAGTCGTTGATGCGATTTTAATTTAACCAGCGAGGCGAATGCGGCGCGCTGACGCTTAAATGCAGTTTGGCGCCGCATCGAGCGCGCGCCAAGCGGAGCCAATTGAATCTCGGGGTGAGAAAAGCAAATTGGGCGAGGGTTACGCGAGGAGGGTGCGCGAAGGCGGGATGGGTAAGCGGGCGTTTGATACTTAGGGGGAGGACGCCTTGTAACTACGATATCGGGACGTCACAAAGAGGTCTTTCCCTTCCGTTTCAAGGGGTTAGCGAGTTCTTAATATACCGAAGGCGCCGCCAGGGGCGCTGTGTGCGACTTGGGCTTGAAAGGAGGGCTCTCACCTCATCTGAAACAGCGTAAGGAACTAGATAGATGGCTAGAAGGAGAGGAGGTAAAAGAGGAGAGAAAGGGAGAAACACGGGAGAGGGTGCAGATTGCGTTCGTTACTTCTCTCGCTTTTCTGGTTTATTTTCCTGCCCGAAAGCGGGGGACAGGGAGCTCGAGTCATGGTTCGGCGGTCCGGGACTCAGACAGGGCTATAGGTGGCCGTTTGTGCTGCTCCCAATGATGCTGCTGCTGCTGCTTCGCGCGATGTCAATATTTGGCGACAGGGGGCAGCGCGCTACGCGACTAACTAGCCTTCTTAGCGAGAGCGTTATATATATATCGTGCGTGCGCAACTGCAGCGTGCCCTGATGAGAGACTCTCTCCATTTTCTCCCGGTTTCCTCGCCCGCATCAGTGCGCAGTCTTTCTTTTCTCCTTCGACTACATTTTTTTCTTGTTTCCCCTTGGATCTTATCTCACGTTAGCTGCGTGACACTGCCGAGTTAACGTGCCGAACATCAGTGGTGCTGCAGCCTTTAGCGGAAAGACGTAAAAAAAGTTTCGTTGCGGGGAATTAATTAAAAAGGGGTTTCGCTCGATGCCGGCCGCAAATATTGACAACGGCTCCAGTGGCGACGAGGCGCTTGCCTGAATGTTAATTTGCGCGGGAGAATTTCAGTGGGAGCTCCGTTATTTCTTATTCGCTTAGAAAGCCGCATTAGAGCGAAGCCGGGGCTGCAGCCGCATGCGATAACGGTTGCGGGAGCATTCGTTGCTCGCACTGCATTTGAACGTGTTGGTATTAGCGCGCTTGATTTACTATGCGAAGGTGATAGAAATGGCGGCGTCGAAGTGGAGGATAGGTAAGTGTGCACGCGTTGTAACTGCAGCGGAGAAAGCGGGGGCGTTCGCCCTGCCGCTATATTGCATGCTTATCAACTGCGACAACTGGAGATAGAAGCTTCGCAAAAGCCACCACTCCTTTCCCGAAGGGGGTACACCCGCGTTCAATAGTAATCCCGGCCTCCCGATTTGTTTCGCGGTTCGTGTGCGTAACTTTGCCGCTAACAGGTCGCGGGTTCGAATCCCGGCTGCATTTCCGATAAATGCGGAAATGTTGTAGGCCCGTGTGCTCAGATTTGGGTGCACGTTAAAGAACCCCAGGTGGTCGAAATTTCCGGAGCCCTCCACTATATACGGCGTCTCTCATAATCATGTGGTGGTTTTGGGACGTTAAACCCCACATATCAATCAACTTTGCCGCTAACGAGCTGGTTAGCAGAGACTTGTAGCTAAATAGTAGTAGCTCGCCGAAAGTTGAAGAATAAGAAGAATTAACTAAATACATGAACCATGGCTACAAAAGGACAACAATAATAATTAGCGTTCTAATCTGACAGCGAAACAGAACAATGAAGCCGATATTCGTGTGCACTACAGAAATCCGGGGTGGTATTTATATTTTTTTTAGGTGAATCGCAATAAGTGCCTGCACCAAGGGGCACAGTCGCCCAGCTATTATTAGTATGACTTTCTTGTGATTGGCCGGCCCCACCACGGTGGTCTAGTGGCTAAGGTACTCGGCTGCTGACCCGCAGGTCACGGGTTCAATTCCCGGCTGCGGCGGCTGCATTTCCGATGGAGACGGAAATGTTGTAGGCCCGTGTACTCAGATTTGGGTGCACGTTAAAGAACCCCAGGTGGTCAAAATTTCCGGAGCCCTCCACTACGGCGTCTCTCATAATCATATGGTGGTTTTGGGACGTTAAACCCCACAAATCAATCAATCAATCTTGTGACTGGCCATCTTACTTTACTGCTGATGTGTCAAGAATCACAATTGGCTGCAATTTTCTTGTGCAAAAAATTCTAGCGTAAGGCGCTTGTTAATGATACTGACCCAAATATAATGATTGATATCATTCGTTACTCATATCGTTCATAATTATTCTTTGCTACTGATTGGTCTAGAGTATTTCCAGCAGCAGGATTGGCTGGGGTTTGATTTTATATGAAAAATTCAAGCGAAACAGTTTTTTTTTTGTAAGATAGCGGTACTTCTTTAGCCGCAGACGCTAGTTACATCAGGCGAAACCATGAGTTGCATCATAGTTAAACATTTTTTAGCACCAAATCTTTCTTAAGAGACTTTCGTAACACAAAACTAACACCACTGCAATCGCTGTAACAAACAGTGTCGAGATTGTGTGTGTGTTTGCAGTATCATGTGTTCAAGGTACCAAGAAAAAAATAGGGATACTGAATATGATGTATAGCAATAGCTGTGAATTAATTTAGCCCCCTCCCCCCCCCCCCCCCAGGGTTTTGTTGGTGCCAGTATGAGAATTTTATGCGAGTGCAACGTATAATGGTATGACGAAACTGTGTTCCGAATTCACTTTGCAGTAGCTACTCAGCCACCAAAGCAGATGAAGAGAAAAATATCTCATATGTAGATGTACGAGAACACGTGTAGAATGTTATCATTACTCGTCGCGAGTCACCCCAATAGTGGGAAACCTTGACGCGCAATACGCAATTTACGCATAGTCTGAACTATCTGAGCGTGTGTGTGTGTGTTTTTTTAAAATAATGTTGACATCTCGTGTGCGTGAACATGTATGGCGTTTGGACGTTCCCGCGACCAACTATAAGCAGCTTGAAAAAAAAAATATGACAAAAAGGAACGCACACAACAGTACTAGCACTGTTGGACTATAGAATCGCGAAGCGACTCTGCCAAACCTACAAGTTGTTGTGAACATTCCTGTTGCATACACAGCTATGTCGTAGTGTTGCTATGAGGCACGTGAATGTCAATTCAAGTATCAATTTGGCTGCTGTTTTATTATTATTGATAAACGGTGATGCGGTTTGGTTACTATTATAAACGGTGATAAACGGTTTTGTTATTATTATAAACGGTGATGCGCGGAAAAAGAGGAGTAGCCATAATCATACTCTAGCACCACGCCAAGAAAACTGTACACGCTTGCGAAGGAAACATTTAAACTCCTGAAGCCTGGTTCACTGTTGTGTGAAGGAGCTCTGTACCACCACGCATGTATGACAAGCGGCGGAGCTTTTGTAAACGATGATAACTACACTTACAGTGTGCAAATTTCCTCTTCACCCATTCCTAAGTTTTCTGTAACACCCCTCCCTTCGCTCAATCCGCGACATCAAAGATTCCGTTTAAGCGTCTCCCGTTGTATTGTATATCAAATTACTTGCCCGTTTTTTGCTATTCCTTTAGTTTTCTTTAAGAACAAGAATGGCCGGGAAACGCGTCACATGGTTGTTCCCGTGTACTGCTTGACAATGACATCGAACACGATGGCAGTGACACGTCGACCTCTGGTCACCTTCCGTATAGCCATTGTGACGAGAAAATAATGGCCTCATTGGTGTCAAGAGGTGTCCAAACAGGCTCGTTGTACGTCAACGTGTTTGCAGGCGGCATAATATTTTCAACAGGAACAGTGCGTCAGAGAAGCTTACACTATTGTCGTGCAAATTTGCTTTTTATGTATAATATATGCGTATACGGGGATCGCACGCCCATCATTATTTGGTAGCATTCCTGTGCACAGAAACGTGGCCGATCGGTGCGCACAAAGAAAGGAGCTGTGATTTTTCACGTTTTCTGCACTCCGTTATCTCAGCACAAAAGAAGAAAAAAAAAAAGCTCGTCGGGCAGGCTTGCTAACCACCAGTGGCTGTCCGAACACGATACGGCTTTTGATCCCTGAAGAACGTTGGAAAATGACGAGTATTGTTGCGGGAAAAAGAGGAAGGGAGGATCTAACCACAGAATAAACTCTTTATGGAGGGTGACACGTAGGCTGCTAGACAGTTTCTTTCGTTTTCAAGTGTCCATCATGGAGGAGGGAAAAACTTGTCAGCTTCTCAGGGAACTGTGCAGTACGCGTCTAGGGGACATCCGGTGACATTTGCGTTGTTAGAAAGTGGCAAAAAAAAAAAAACATTTATGGCTTCGTCATTTCATTTATTTCTCTTGTACACCTCGGATTCTGGCTGTTGAACAGAACGTGTCATTGACTATTGTTTTTAAAATTTGTAAAATAAAAAAAATAGTAAGCGTATTATCTTAAGCTTATATTCGCTATGGTGGCTTTTATATTGATTTGTCAAGCTTTCACATGTGTAAAAAAAAAAGAAAAACGTAACGTAGACAAGCTAGGGAAAAAATGGCGAAGCTTGCACTAAACCAAGCAAGGCTTTAAAGAACAAAACTGGATTATTCTGAATTCTAATCTGATTGCTTCGGGGTAGTTTCTAGGCTGCTTCAAGGCCATTGCTACGGTTTAGCTAGGTGCCGCCATGTTGTATATACGTCGATTATCAGCGCAAAAAGGTTCGAGTGACACCACAGACAGCCGCACACATGACACAGATGCCCAAACTCGAGAGACCAAAACTCGTGCTGAAACCAAGCGCTCGCATCTCTTCAAGTCTACGCTCACGTCGTCGTCGGCGTAGGCCATCCATCGCTTCAGAGCCTTCACACAGCCACCGTCGCCTTTCCTGTTCCCTTAGTATTTTCTCGTTGTACATACCCGGCTCGCCGTCGTCGTTTCACAGTCATTTGATTCATTGATTGATTGATTGATTGATTGATTGATTGATTGCCCCTGTTATCCTGGCGCAACCCACCATGGGGGATTGGCCGTGAAACGCAGTCATTTGTTGTTTCCCTAACTGCGGCCTTCTTCGTGTTTAGCGCACCAGTGTTGAGTAGCGGGACTAACCCGATTTCAGTAGCACACGCCCGTCTATGACGGTGAACTGACAAAAAACTGTAAAGTGATGTCCCACGGCAATATTCTTTCCAGCATATATATATATATATATATATATATATATATATATATATATATATATATATATATATATATATATATATATATATAGCATCGAACGCGTTATTCGAAGGTCGTGGGTTCAATTCCTGCTCACAGCTGGTAATTTTTTCATCCACTTTTCTTTCTTCTTTCTTCTTATTTACATTCCATTGGTTCTAATAACTTCCCCTGTACATTCCTTGGCATTACTGTCTGTTATATCTCATTAATATTGTGTTAAAACACGGAAATATGAGCCCTTAGGTATACACTTCTCTCCCTTACTTTATATATATATATATATATATATATATATATATATATATATATATATATATTTATATATATATATATATATATATATATAGTGGGAGTAATAATTCAATGGGCCAGTTAGTCGTCGTGAAGGTATGGGATACGGCAAAACGGGAGCGTTGTCAACAAGGATAAATATATTTATTTCCCAACAGTTTCGGGAGGGGTCTGGGAGGGAAGTTCATGTCAGCATAACTCATACCCTGATGAAGGGAGGACCCTCCCGAAACTGTTGGGAAATAAATATATTTATCCTTGTTGACAACGCTTCCATTGTGCCATATCCCGTATATATATATATATATATATATATATATATACATATATATACATATATATATATATATATATATATATATATATATATATATATATATATATATATATATATATACGTGTGTGTGTGTGTATGTCTGTATGTATATGTATTGTATATATATATGTATGCATGTATAAAATAAAGTGATAGCTGTAACGATCACGTTTTGCAGAAATTCCGGCGTCGACGTTGTTGGTTGTTGTGAGCGAAAGATCACCTTGTGCATGACCTAAATATCGAGAAAGTTGCAAATAAAACAAATAATAAAAATTTTTGGCTACGAGTGGGCATCGAGCCCGGCTCGTTAGCGATGCAAGCGGGTGTTTTACCACAAAGTCACGCGTCTACTTGTGAACACAGTGAAAGTAACTTTCATGCATTACAACACGGGTCCTGTATACATTCTTCACAATACAACATGAAATATTGCAGTATTAATGCGTGGTGCAAGCGTACATTGTCATCGGGCGTCAGAACATGCAATTATCATAATGACTTTATAGTTTAAAGATGCTCACCCACTGCAGATGGCACACACGTTACTGCGCATGTTCCCTTAAGGCCACGTATAGTGGGTGCATAGCAAGTTCGAAAAGATTTCATCCCGGGACTAAGTGTATGAAGTATACGCACTAGGGAGAGGATATCGCTGTCGCATTCAATGCTTGAAGGCGAAGGTTGGTTAAGGATCCCTCAATGCTTACGGAAAATTTTAAAGACGATAGTCTTTCTTGGGGACCTTCGACGCAAACATTTTGGTCTGTCTCTCTGTACATTTGTCTGTTTGTCCAATCTTACCGGCATCGGGTATTTGAAACGGCTGACGCCATCCGCAGCGACCACCAATGTTGCTCAAAGTTGAGCGTTCATGCTTGTGCAATTGTCAATTAAAAAGCAATTATTGCGCATGTCTGGGGCACCATAACAAGACGCATATATTCTCCATATGCATCTCTAACTAGAAAACGCATACATAAGTAATCTTAAGGACCGTAGCGCTTATCACGCTGCGCTTACCACGCAACGCTTGCATGGAACGGGGAGTGTTTCCAACGCTTTGCTAAGACGAGATGGTGGTGGCACCTACCCGTCGCCTCGCGTACTGCACCTTATCACCGCTGAGACGGGCGCGCACGGCCACGCGCTTTGTTTTCCAAAAGAAACTGCCAGATGGCGCTCATGTCTCACGTGTGACATGACGCGCTCGTTCGCCTCCGCTTCACGCTCGAGGCACTCTAACGCAGCGCCTCCAGAATACCATTCCCCGATCTTCTTGCGCAGAACATCAAATAAATGTTTTCTTCACTCTCTCCGCACGCAAGACTATATCGTCTTTCGACGACATTTGCAGATTATATATACATGCAGATACGGGGCCAATTTTTGGTACTGCTAACAATGGCTGGTTTATTGCTGCAACAAGTACCCTGTCACAGTGACAGCGTATACGATGTAATAATTCCTGTTGGGCAAACACGGTATAATATTCGAACCACTGACATAATTATGCTTTTGAGATCCCCATGTAAATTGCCCCGCCGCGGTGGTCTAGTGGCTAAGGTACTCGGCTGCTGACCCGCAGGTCGCGGGTTTGAATCCCGGCTGCGGCGGCTGCATTTCCTATGGAGGCGGAAATGTTGTAGGCCCGTGTGCTCAGATTTGGGTGCACGTTAAAGAACCCCAGGTGGTCGAAATTTCCGGTGCCCTCCACTACGGCGTCTCTCATAATCAAATGGTGGTTTTGGGACGTGAAACCCCACATATCCATCAATCCCCATGTAAATTGCTAGAGGCGTCATAGGAGCTCACCTGTCGCGATTTTCGACCATCTTAGTGGGGCGTCTTGAGATGTTGATAAGTAAATACAGCACAACAGAAGTGTTTGTGGATCTCCCATATGCTGATATTCTCGCATATGTAGAGCACCGTGTTTTTTTTTCTCTAAGTGAGATCAAAAGTTCTGGATAAGATCAAAGCTTGATGAAGCAGAAGTCCCTGGAACTAATGTTTTCACAAGCCGACTAGTCAACAAACCATTGATCCAGCGACGTTGTCGGTTTTGTTATACAAAAATTGTTTTGGAGAGATTGACATAAAGATAACCGAGGCGACCCTATTTCGTTCAGTATATATGCAGTGAAAAATACGGAAATTAAAAAAAAAACGATTAAGATAACACAAAAAGACAAATCAATTGAAGAAATAAAAAAAAGGAAATCTTTTCAACCAATTCTTTGTGTCGCACCTTCTCGGTAATTTCTTGTTATATTCAGTCACATATATTTCAAAATACTTGGTTCAATTATGTGTCTCGCCCAATTATGTTCTACGCGACTATCAAGCTTTGCCCCTTCCATGAACGCCGAATTCTTCATGGATAACTATACTGCTAAGATGAGCAACAATAAACGCGCTCTAAATCTTGTTTGCTTTCGTTACTATGGTACACTATGCGTTGCTTTGTTGCCCTACTTTGTTCTCTGAATATACTTGTTCCTCGTCATCCCATTACCTACTTTACGTGACACCCATCTACGCACTCATCCAGTGAAAAGGAAGATAACAATGTTGTGTTTACCATTACAAACCAGATAAAGTTACCCGCCCGCTTTTCGCTATTAATTTGACGTTTTCATTTATATTCCCGTGATGCATCGCACTGATTCACTCGCGATCATTGAGACATTTGGGAGGATTTGTTATTAATATAACTTGAAGTGTAGATTAAAACACACAAGGGCATAGAAAGATGATGTGGAGGACACAGGATGATAATTACTACCTGGCTCGACGAGTGCCTAATCTTTCGGTAGGAGGGAATAAAGAGTGTAGGCTTTGGCATATGCTAGGTGATTCCTACATCCGAAAGAAAAAGGTTATGCCTTCATCTATGGTAATTTCATGAAAGCTCCATCTCTTTCCCATGCCAGAAATCATTGCGTGGAAGTGCTACGGGGCCTCTTCCCACCGTTGAGTTTTCGCTCTCGCTCTCCAAGTATATCGGCAACAATGTTTGTTAGCGGTTACACTATTGCCGTAGCCTGCAGAGCTTCCATGGCGGCGCTCTGAGATAAGTGGGGGATTAGCTCGGCTTTGTGCACCGGGAGGACAACACTTTATGCAGAAGAGACGGAGGGGGGAACAAAGCTCGGCGGGGCGGGGGAATCCGGAGGGAACTAAAAATAAAAGGAGCCCAACACTTCACCCCACTTTCGATAGGCGCATTCTTGCAAGCCCGGCCCCTGACTCGACGTAATCCCCTTGCTGCGGGACACGGCGCCGAGTTCTTATTTGTCGCTCTACTTTAACCCGCCGCTTCTTTATCTGGGGGTTGTTAATGCGCACTTAGCCGGCGTAGGAAGAGAGCTTGCAGGCGGCCTGGCATTGCATTCCCCCCTTTTTTTGTGTGCCATTTGCCGGCCCACCTATCGGCACGGTCTGGAAGGAAGTCTTGTATTCGTCGCGGCAGCCGTATTGGCAGTGAGATAGCATCGGTAAGGGGTAGACAATACGCTAGTGTGTTTAGAAAAAGTGGTTAACCATTTAGAGTACTTAGTACTCTACCATGGGAGAGCTGAGAGCCGTCCCAAGAAAATAAGCCGCACCCACTAGAACGTACAATACGCTAGTGTGCACCGCTCTAACGTATGTTCGTTATAAGTAGCGAGGCTGTCATTGTGTTGCCGAGATTTCGACGCAAAACGACATCCATAAGATGGCACGTGTAAACAGTCCAGTTCTCAACTACGCCAATTAAAGTACGCCAATTAAGGTTGCCTACATATAAAAAAATCGGTTTATCTTAGAGCATAGCTTCGTACTTTTAGTTAGGTCAGTTTAGCTTGGGAACAATCCGAGAGGCGTGAATGAGATGTCTCCTTTTACTAAGTTTTACTTATTCTGTGTTGTACGCAGCCACTGCTATGGTAAAGTGGTTGCGAAGTTCGTCTGCTGATCCGAAGGTCGCTGGTTCGATCCCACTCGCGATGTTTGCACTTCGATGGAGACGAAATGGCGAAATGTGAGTGACCAGTGTACTTAAGTTAGGTGCACTTTAAAAAAAACTCCTGGTGATCGAAATTTCCGGAGCTTTATAGTATGGTGTGGCTAGTCGTATTGTTGTTTTGGCACGTAAAGTCATTAGCATACCCGAGTTGTGCGCTGAGGAGACTCTATAGGAAGGTACCACACTCGATGATGGTCTGCACTAAACATCAATCGCGGCCACTGGACTAGAAGTCACCACTTGCATTATATATTTTTTATTTTAATACGGGTTACAACACGAAATGCTTTCCGCATTCCCTAATCAAAGAGGAAGGCATCCACCCGAACTGTCTTGATCGTTATGCCGAAACTAAGTGCTCAAGGCATTTTCTCTTGAGATTTCTGGGTTGAATTTGGATGTATGAACGTGCGAGCCCCGTTCAAAGTCTGAACACACGCAGAACCTACGCACCAGAATCGAGCACGCAGCCGTATGAATGGGTTCACTTCTTTACGGCGACACGTGAACGCGCTGTCTCACTATAGAGTCGGAAACCATATGTGCCCTGTGTTGAAAATGGCTAGGCTGCAGAGGGAAAGCGAAAGTGTTAGCCGACATCGCACGATGCTTCTTAGCGTTTCTTATATGCGCCCCCATCTCCGTATACACTTCCCGAACCCGACCTTCTACAGTGGCGTATATATGTGTCCAAGTAGTCAAACCGCAAAGTGCGCACCTTCCTTACCTTTTCTCGGGCACCGTCTGCGCTTTTCCATTCTTCCGGTCTCCTTTTCTTTCAATAGCGTCCATGAGGAGCTGGCTGCATGGCACTTTTCAGCGGGCCATTTTACGCTTCTCGACAAAGACGAAATAACAAACAAGAAAGAAAAGCCTGCAAATGAATTCCCGTAAAACGAGGGGGGTATCTTCGGATGAGAAAAGAGATGTGCTACGAAGGGGGAGAGGAGGTAGTAACGCATCAAGCAGGCTCTAGTACATAGCTCAGCGCGTACAAGAGGCGTGTAAATGGGTGTTCTTACTACACTTACAGCCCGTTTAGAGGAGAGGACCCCCGAAGGCCACCTTTCAGAGGAGAGCCGAGCTGGTAAAGGCGCGAATGAAGCTCACGTACGTTCAAGAGCGCTTTTATGTGCTGGAACGGCGCATCGGGTTCCACAAAAGAGCAACACGTTACAGTATATATCGTGCCTGGGACGCACCCTGCGGTTGGGTTCACCACTCAACGCTTCCTTTTTGGTGGTCAGCTCGCGCAAGCGGAGCCTATGTTCGCAGTATAGTTTGATGCAGCACTACTGAACTTATGGGCTCCTAGACCAATGAGGAACGCGAACTGAGTGATAGTTCAGACCAGTATTCAGCTATACGGAGTAGTCCGCATTTTTTATGTACATTAAAGCCTTTGCATGTGCGGGGCCCTGCAGCTTTTGTCCTGCTGCATGGAAATAGTGGCACAAAGTACGAGTACCCCACGACCTTCTTCGTTTTCCGTTGCGATCGAGAAAGTGTAGGCACCCTGCGAGAAGCCAGCTTGCATGCAAAATCATTATATTTAATCTTTCTTTGCACCGCATCTGATCGGAGTTTCAGAAAGCTTGATATAGTTTTCGTAGCATAAATATTCAGCTTTTTTGCCCTTTATATTGAGCTAGTAAGAGGGGGGAGGATCCGTAGTGAGTGTTATGGGCATCACATTATCGGTATTGCCACCTCTGCAGACATTGTGCAACCGCGGTTGCATGAATAACAAATCGCATTGCGGTTCGCCCACAATGAGCACCGTTTTTTTTCTTCCCATGCTGACACGTTGTGGACCCGTTGTGCAAGTGTTTGCGCTTCACATGAGAAGGCCATCGTATATAGTGCTCCATTTGTAAACATGTCGTGAAGGCGTCCATGCAGGGCGTTCTTCACGTTTCCCCCCAGCAACCATCAAGTTGAGATGTAGGTTTTTCCGGAATGTTTTTTTTTTTGTTCCTGTTCTTCCTTTTTACTGCACCTATGAAAATGCTCTGTGGCGTGATTCTTTTTGGAATTCACAGCCTTTGACATTTTGTTTGCACCGGGAAACAAGTCTTGCATCATAGATTTTGTACGGAAGGCGGCATAAAAGCGTCGCATCGGAGCGCGTAATTCGTGATGATAGCTGCAGCTTAAGCGAAAAGTGAAGCTTATGTATTTGACACATTTGGAAATATAGAGGAGGTGAAGAATGTCTCTACACGCGACTCCTGCGGGAGTTAATTTACAAAGGTGGTGGCTGTGCGATTTACACGGACGCAATCTAGGTGTGTCATCTCGCTTCGTTATCTGATTGGGCGGCCAATTTTCGCCTAGATGTAGCCGTATGGAGCAAAAAAAAAATAAAATATCAAGTGGCGAGGTGAGAAGGACATATGTGACAGTATATCCGCGTGCGGTGGTCAATAAACAATTGTTGGTAGTCAACGCACGTACGTCGTCCCGTCTGTTATTTAGTGTCTGCGTTGCCTGCACTACAAATAATTTCAGACTTACAACCAACAGGCCAAATTCGCCCCAATTATTTAATTGCTTTTCTCTCTCTTTTTTAGTTTGATGAAAACCATGTCCACGTGGATTTTATAATGTTACTACTTAATCATCTTTGCCTAGATAGTGAAGGAAGGGGTCATAGTCAATCAAAGGCATTGGGCGGAATTGAATATAAAAATATTCAAACACCCACAGAATTCATTCGAATAACACTCGGCCATCTGGTCAGTACGAATATTCTGCCGCCATTGAATGCAATTGAATGCAATTGAATGCACTATACAAAGCTGGCACTAAAAAAGAAAGGACAAACAAAACAAAAGAAACCTTCTACACTTCAATGGCTGTGGCCTTAAAGTATTGATGATTTAATTATTTCTGTGTATTTCATTTGTTAAACAATAGGCATCTACAGTATGCGAGGGTAATAAACCTTAGCGTCTTAGCGTCATCGCCATGACAATCCGGATATTCACAAAATAAATCTTACGCTAACAACTATTGAAAAAAAAGAATATATATATATATATATATATATTATATATATATATATATATATATATTATATATATATATATATATATCTATATATATATATATATATATATATATATATATATATATATATGATATCTAACAGACAGTAATGCCAAGGAATGTACAGGGGAAGTTATTAGAACCAATGGAATGTAAATAAGAAGAAAGAAGAAAGAAAAGTGGATGAAAAAATAACCAGCCGTGAGCAGGAATAGAACCTACGACCTTCGAATAACGCATTCGATGCTCTAACCACTGAGCTACCACCACAGCTCAGTGGTTAGAGCATCGAATGCGTTATTCGAAGGTCGTAGGTTCGATTCCTGCTCACGGCTGGTTATTTTTTCATCCAATTTCCTTTCTTCTTTCTTCTTATTTACATTCCATTGGTTCTAATAACTTCCCCAGTACATTCCTTGGCATCACTGTCTGTTAGATCTCATTAATATTGTGTTAAAACACGGAAAAACGAGCCCTTAGGTATACACTTCTTTCCCTTATATATATATATATATATATATATATATATATATATATATATATATACATACAGATGCGGAAAGGCTCTGACGCATGCATGTGACGTTTTGTGAGTTTTATCCTCGTTTCATTGACATGAGTATCATCTACTGCTTACTTATAGCCTTCACGCCGAACACCACATCAGACACTGGAGCAACGGGCGGACCTTTTCATGAATGCAAAGTCTATCTCTCGAACACAGTGAAATGCCGTGAAAATACTTTTCTCCAGGATGCTACAGTTTGGGCAAGCTATAGAGATGCTTTCTTTAGCTACTATGGAGGCTGTGTGCCCGCAGAGGAAAAAAAAAAAAAAAGCTTTCGTACATGAAGACACGCGTCCTTCTGCCACATATGTCCTTCTCACCTCGCCACTTGATATTTCATTTTTTTTTTGCTCCATACGGCTACATCGAGGCGAAAATTGGCCGCCCATTCAGATAACGAAGCGAGATGACACACCTAGATTGCGTCCGTGTAAATCGTACAGCCACCACCTTTGGCCGGACGTACGCGGGATGTAGCTTGTGAGGTTTCGCCAGCCGACAAAGGCTGCCTGAAAAAGGACGTTTATTTTATGTTTTGATGTTTCTCAAGCCTTTTTTCGTGTTTGTTTCCTTATTATCATCGGGGAAGTGCTTCTCATGTTGTAGTTCAGCTGGTTTGTTACTACAGCTCGTGCTCTACCCACAACAGTGGTGGCAGAGCACTCGCTGAAACGTTTACTAGTGCATCGAGGAGGGCTGTACTGGCGGCTTCTAAATAGGGACGGCAAGTAAAAAAAAGCAATTTTGCGTGTCGCCTCTTGAAAGGATGTACGCAGTAGAGCGGCTGTTAGCACGCATTCGTGGGTCCGCGTGGTGAGGCAGATGCCGCTCGCTGATAACCTTAAGCCGTGCGACATCTTCCAGTGGACGGGCAGTGGCAGAGACCGGATGGGCCCACTGAACATTTTGCTAGCCGAGATGAAAGAAGCGACGGTCATTTGTAGATGCCAGTTAAAGATTGGCGGAAATTTTTTTTTTCATGCCCCTTCTTTCGTGCTTCACTTGAACCATGACAGCATGAGCGGTGGTTGTCGCAAGGAGAAGCAACGCAATGAATGAACTTGTGGCATCTACATGAATTGTTTGCTTAGGCGAGTTACAATATACAACCGCAATTTTATTTATATTGTTAGGATATTTTTTTACGCTTAAAATAATGCCAAACTAAAGATCGGTGGAGAGCAAGATCAAGTGCTCTATGTGCGAGCTGATCTCCATGATGAAAAAAGCGCTGAAAATCACAGGCACTCAGAGAAGACCCACACGAGTGCTTACTAGCTACTGGAAATTTTATTTCGAAGCGAACACTAATAAATACATAACACGTACGTCATTCCCAACTTCCCCCTGTCATCATCAGCAACGTGGTGTACCAAAATAATCACTCCCATAATCGATGGCACACTATCGGAAACAAACACGTGTCAAGAACTAAGAAAAGAAAAGGTTGGGAATGACGTACATGCATGTTATGTATTTAGTAGTGTTCGCTTCGAAATAAAATTTTCAGCTGCTAGTAAGCTCTCGTCTGTGTCCTCTCTGAGTGTGTTTAATATTTAGCGCTTGTTTCATCATGAACCTTTACCAACACGCCCAACTGGCAGTCATCCTGATCTCCATGTTGATCTCAACAGTTTTCTCTTGCAAATACATTTTGTAAATAGTCTTTGTGTATAAAGAGTATATATAACAACTTGTACAGTAGTGAAAAGCAGAGAGAGAGAAAGCGATAGATAGAGAGAGGGATAGAGGATAAATTAAGTGTATCGAAGATTGATCACGTTGCACCCAATCTGCGGCTCTACGTGATGGAAAGGAGAAGGGTGCAGAAAAGAGAGACAGAAACAAGGACACACAGGGAGGTTATTCCGACACACGCCCAGTTTAGTACCCTGCATTAGGGAAGAGGGGCGAAAACAGACACATAATAGGAGAAGGGTTGATGAAATGACGTGCAAACTTGGGTATATGCCCATCAAGTTTACAGGCGGTCGCAGAGATCTGCCAACATAAAGTACTTCAGTAACGTCTTTGCCTTTGGCGCCATCGGAGCACATGTGCACGGTACAAAGAACCTTGGCTGCAGGAGACTGTGTTGAGTCCAGATCGTTCAGAAGCATCCGGAGCGGGTATGGCTGGGCGTCTTAGCGAGAGCAACTGCACAGGTCGTATTCGATTCTATTTAAGGCCCTGCAGGAGTCACAAAAGCATTAACAATAGATGTCCATTAATACGGTTGGGAACAGGGACGCCCGAGCCATGTGTATTTGAACAAAGAAACTGTTTAGCAAGTGTTTCCTTGTCTGGCTAACCAAGAAACACTGTAGGTATGCGCCAGAGGAATTTGGGAAGGCC
Organism: Rhipicephalus microplus; assembly: GCF_013339725.1. Taxonomy (NCBI): domain Eukaryota; kingdom Metazoa; phylum Arthropoda; class Arachnida; order Ixodida; family Ixodidae; genus Rhipicephalus; species Rhipicephalus microplus. Next base: position 272,025,450 of record NC_051165.1, read on the forward strand.
GACGGCCGTGTGAAAACGAAATCTCATTTATTCGCGAGCAGAAACTCAGTCAGTCGGTCACGTAAAAAGCAGGCATGCTCTCTCTTCGTCCTCTTCTTCATTTTCTGTTTGGTTCTCAAACGAGTGCGTCAATTCGCTTGGTGTGGAATGCAATAACTCGGATGGGAAAGAGAACGAGTACAAAAAAGAAAGGAATAGAAAGGGATAGAAAGAAGGAGAAGGGAGAAAGAAGTAGAGATACATAAAGAAAATAAAGCATACATAGTAGAGAGGCATACAAAGAAAAAGACGTAGAGAAAAGTAAATAGAAAGGAATTCAAGCACACAAAAAGTAAAAACAGCGAGGAAGACAGAAAGAGAGATAGTTATAAAGAGAAAGAAAGATCGAAAGAGAAAGAAATAGAGAGAGCGTAAAATATAACAGATAGATATAGTGAGAAAGAAAGAGGTAGAAAGAAACTGTTATAGAAACAATTAAATGAAGTAATAAAGACAGAAAAATAAATAACAAAGGCGGCTATTCAGCTTCGCTCTTCCTTCAGGATCGACAGCACCAGTGCGAAGCTGCCTCAATTTTTTTTGCGCCTGATCCCGTTAAATGCCATATTTCTCACTCAAAACCAGGTGTGCACAGCATTAGAGGTCTGTTCTGTTCTGTTCTGTTTCAACTGTTTTGCTGTGGAGAGGTTGAGGTGCATATTGCCTCGGCTACTCCGCATATCACAAGGTTCTGCAGCGAAAAAAAAAAAAGAATAATACAGAACGGTACCCAAAAATTAACAGTATGGAAAAGAAAAAAAAAAAAAACGTCATAGCACACTGAAACCAGTTCAAACATCATGCCAATAGACAGTTTTCTTAGAGCAGTTCACACAGTCATAAACTGTTTACACGCACACCTTCCTTTTATACTGTCAGTATATGCATAAACACATTTTATAAATATCCCTCTCTGGCTGTCTATCATAGGCGCTTGTCCAGTCCGGTCTCTACTAAAAGTCTGTCAGAAAGATTATGGCCTTTTTCTGGAGATGCATCTCAGGCCATGGTCCAAGTAGTTTCTTTATTGTGAGGGGCCATCTGTCCAAACTTGCTAATTTGTTCTTTAATTTTTCTCTTTCATTCGCGTATTTAACGCACTCCAAAAGAATATGGCGAATATTTTCTTCTGCATGACCACAATGGCATTCCGGTGAGTTGGATCGATGTATCTTGTGCAGGAAGCTCTGTGTGTATGCTACTTAACTTGGCAAAGAGCTTTTCACATTTTATCAAGAACATTCGTCTAAAGAATTTGGAACAAGTGCACTCGACAAGTCATTCGGGCAGTAATCGGTGAGTGGCGCAATGATCCTCTTGTATTGTGAATTTCGCGAAGACGCATTGTTTCCACATCTACTACCCCGACACGTCATCGACCGGTGACAATGTTATAGGTATCAAAGAGGTAGCAAAAAAGATTTTTTTTTCGGGGCAGTTTAATCCCCCTTCTTCATACCTGTGTTTGTACGTGTGCGTGTATTCACACGCAAAATTAAAATTTTTCGGGAGGGGGTTGGGATCTTTGAAACCATCGTCCCCCGCCCGTGACTACGCCCATCTTAGGCAGAGTTTCATGACAATATATCGTTCCTGATCTATGGCGGTGGTGAATATCCCAAATATCGAATACTAATAATCTCTGTTATGCGACTGGTATTTGGTTTATAACATAACTGATCGATGACATGTAGCCTCTTCGCATGTGTTTGAATTTAAGGAGGAGGAGGAGGAATGGAAGAAATGAAAGACTGGGAGGTCAACCAGACGCACGTCCGGTTTGCTACCCTGCTCTGGGGGAAGGGGTGAGGGGATTAAAGCAGAAGAGAGAGAGAAGTGAAGGGCAACGTGTGTGTAGATGTGACCTTGTCCATTGCACGCTTATAAGCGGTCGCGTAGTCTGGTCGTCTTTAGAAAACTTAGCAATGTCCGCGTCGCTTTGCTGGCCTGCGACGCGTAGGGCCATGAACCAAGGATCTTCTTTTCGGAAAAAAGGTCCACCGTCTAGTGTCTCTAACGTTTCGCGTAGCAAGCTGCGTTCGCTCACAAAACGTTCACATGAACACAGTAGATGTTCTATTGTCTCGTCCGTGTCGCACGATTCACATCGGGAGCTATCCGCCATTCCTATGCGAAAGGAGTACGCCTTTGTAAAAGCTACTCCTAACCACAGGCGGCACAGTAAAGTTGCATCCTGGCGGGAGAGGTCCGATGGAACTTGAAGCTTTCTCGAAGGCTCCAATTTGTGTAGGCGACGGTTCCCGACACTGGGGTCACTCAGCCAAGTTTCCGACATTGTGTTAGCGAACGAGTGAAGGCCCCTTGCAGCGTCGGTTCTCGAAAACGGAATTGGGGTTGTCTGGGCGTCCGCGTGGGCGGATCGGGCAGCATTATCAGCAAGGTGGTTATCGACAATACCATAATGTCCCGGTAACCACTGGAACACCATGTCATGTCCTTTCGATAGAACTTCGTGAAGCACTTCTCTTATTTCATTCACTAGTTGTTGATGCACCCTTTGTCGTAAAGCTGATTGCAAGCTCTGAAGGGATGCCTTGGAGTCGCAGAACACAGCCCATTTTTGAGGTCGGGCTTCCGCGATATAAAGTATAGCAGCACGTAAGGCGGCAAGCTTCGATGCTGTGGATGTTGTCCTTTGCGACAGTTTGAACTTTGAAGTGACCTGGTACGTCGGGATGACAACAGCACCTGTGGAGCTGTCAGCCGGGTCTAAATGTAAAATTACAAATGCGAATGTTGTTTGGTTAGAAGGTTTTTGCTAAATCTAGAACAGCACTAAACATGAAGGGAGGTACAACTACCCGTTCAAGAATTTTCATTCATTCAATCAGCTCCACGTTTAGGCTGATTGCGTGCTTATCTGTTGTTTCGGCTTTGATAAGACGGTCTAATAAAGGGGTCTTAAACACACCCCAGCTAGCGGGCCCCAGTCAGGAAATTTAATCGCATAAAGGTCATGACAATGAATATGCTAAAAGCGGGTAGGCAAGTTTGTGTGTGTGTGGGGGGGGGGAAGTAGTCTAAACAAAAAGCCACCTAACGTTGAAGGGGATTAATATATCGACGCCGATTAGAAAATGTGTATATATATTGAACTTTTGTTCCATGGATGTGCTTCAACTTATAGGAACTGCGCGTGGTGCCTCACGAGAAAAAAAGAAGGCTTGAGACCAGTCATTTGTACCTTACTCGAACAAAGCGCTAATTAATGATAGGCAATAAAATATTGTGAATACTATTTAGCGACGTCATGGAAGTATTCCGTATGAAGTCGCGGATTTTCAGCGAAAAGTCCGCTTGTTTGAGACCCTTGCTTTGATAGCTCGAAAAAACTCATCATGTTTGAGAGAGAGAAAGAGAGAGAGAGAACGTATTCTGAGAGCGTAATTGCATTTTAGCTTCCGTGCCCAGCCATGCCACTGTGATAAATTTGTCTGCGCCGTGGCGTTCAGTGGGTGCTTAAATGCCACAGCGGGGTGTTGTCGCGTCCCTGATAAGCGGGCGTGTCCCATCGGGTTGTAGCGGCTTAATGGAGAAAGCTTCCTCCTCAACCACCACCGTGCCCACCCTTGTATCTTGTAGGCGCTTTTTTACGCGTTATATTTTTTTAGCGGCGCCTCAAATCTGTTCTTCCCCCGTTAACTGCAGGCGGCCACTTCCCTCAGGTTTTTCGACAAGAACAGAGGGCACCCATAGCCGTTACGCATACATGTACACATGCCATCCCGAACGCGGGGATTAGAAAACTGCGGGAGGTTTATATACTGCGTACAAGGCACGCAACAGTGCAGCATTGAATGAGAAGAGCGTTCCCAAATCGACGCAGGCACGGTATATGCGGGCGCCAAAGTGAAATATCTCTTTATGCGTTGTATCAGCAATTCACGCCACCTAAACACTCCGTTTAAGCTGTTATTCAATAGACCCGCCCAGGCACAGTGCGGGAATAGAAAGTGTGTAAAGTGGGATGCGTAGCGCTCATCGCAGGTTATAAAGGAAATCGTTAAAAGAGAGGGGGGGCATCCCGCTGACAACACCTGCGCTGTCATCGGCACGAATGTAACGCTTTTGACGAGTCGGGGCTCTACTGCGTTTCTCACCCGCTGAGAAATTGCGCGTTCGTGTTTTCTGCCGGAACTGTTCTCTCGGTGAGCGAAGCGCGAGTGACGAGTCAGGGATGAGGCGTTAAATGCGACGAGTTGGAACGAAGGATGGCCCCATCCGCGTTCAACCAGAAACGGCGGCTTGCTTAATCCGAGTGATTCGATTATGCGTGCAGCTCCTGTAGTTCGTGTGTTGAAAGAAAGACCGATCACACAATAAAGACCAAATATTGTATTTATATGGCGGATAAAAAGGGAACATTTTTTTTTTCGCTTCACTTTTTAGTGTCGGTAGCTGCAGGTTGTCGAGTTCTATCATCGAAACCCAGCGATGCACGTTGACTTCAGCGTGCTCTTCGAAATCATGCTACGAATGCAAGAGTTAGTTCCCATCATTGTCCTGCTTCACAGAGTTCCATAGCTCTCCTCATGCATGGTGGAAGGATTAGTGACCCTTTGTGTACGTCATAGACGCCGAGAAAAAAATTTTGTTAAGCACTTGAACGCCTCTTTCTTGCACTCCAGGACACAGGGCTTATGCACACGAACCAATCGTTCTTCGCCGTTGCCACTCCGACTAATGCCCTGCGCGAGCTAACCCTAAATTAAAGTGAGCGTATGAGCAACAGAGAAGAAAAGAAAGAGAGAAGTGGAAGTGAGCGAGCGGTTGGCACATCGGCCCCCGCGGTAACGACTTTAGGGATCCAAAGCGGTTCGCTAAATACCTTAAACGTTTTATTGCTCGCACCTTCGGCGCTACGCTCTTTCTGGCCCGCCCGGCAATTTCGGGTGACGAACGGGAAACGGACATGCAGAAAGCTCCTCGCGTCGCCGAGACAAAGAGAAGGCGCGCTAACTTCGTTTCCGGCCAGCTTCGTGGAGAATGAGTGCGCGTCGTTCACCCAAAACAGTTTCACCACTGCTCTGCAGGGCTCCGTGCGCGCGATTCGTGGTGCTGACACAAAATCGCCCTGACGTTTACGAGCTGGATATTGAGTTCGAAGGAAGAAGGCGTAGCGGGATGCGAGTGTGTAGCTGTTGATGGGGGAGGATGTAGGAAAGGGGAAAGTGTTACGCAGAAGCGTGCCCGAATGAAATCACGCGCGCACTGCCGATGCTGGCAACCGAGAGTGCGCGAGTTCTCTGTATAGCGCGCTCGCTTCGTCGAAATCGAATAAGCCGCGCTGTTGCGGACGCCGACGAACGTGATTGTGTTGAGGAGTTGGGAACGGCAAGCAAGGGCGAAAGTTTTCATCGGTTCGCGAAACGGGAAGGTCGTGTGTATGTGCGAAAAAAAAAAAGAAACAAAATGGCTTCGAGAAAAGAGAGACTGAGCACTTTCGCGAGAAAAAGAAACTGGATGGAAGATACTGGGAGACAGAAGACGAAAAAGAAGTGACAGCGGAACGCTATACACGCCGGGACGGACACTTTGCGTTCTTCAAAACGTTTGAAAGTATTTGTGCGGTGAAGTCACGTGAAAGAGAATTTGACGCTTCTCCTATGGATGGGCAATCAAATTTTCCGTCTCCGTAGTGGCATTTTCAACGCTGCCGTTGCCTATTACGTTTTGACTATTGTAGCAGGAATAGTCTTTCTGCGTCAACTTTCGCTATGTATTCGAGGGGGTTTTGAAGCTGCCGCTTTACTTATGTTCGAACTCTACGACGGCGAGGCTACATTCTCACTCCTGATTGGATGCGTGGTTGCTTTGTCGTGTTTACCGAGGAGCATTAGTGCATATATATACGTGGAGGGCAAGAAGTTTGGTAACGTATAGCTGGAAAAATGGTCCACTCCGACTCGAAGTAAGCGAGCATTGATTGATATGTGGGGTTTAACGTCCCAAAACCACCATTTGATTATGAAAGACGCCGTAGTGGAGGGCTCCAGAAATTTTGACCACCTGGAGTTCTTTAACGTGCACCCAAATCTGAGTACACGGGCCTACAACATTTCCGCCTCCATCGGAAATGCAAAGTAAGCGAGCAGGAGCTGTGCTCTGACACATTTATGTTGGATGTGAAAGGAGCATAGCCGTCTACATGTATAGTCTGCAGTGCTATTATGTTGAAATCAAAAGTATGACGACATCCCACCCCACCGGGGAAATGCACAGCGTAAACTCGAAAGAATACACTGGCCAAAAAAAGAATACAGTTTACATGACGTTCCGGTTCCCTATACAGGGGCCTTGTTCACAATAAAAGCCATACGAATGGCACAGTGTATTTAGGCACGCCTAAGTACGTGACGTAGGCAGCAAGTGCACATTGCCGGAAGCGTCCCATCCCTCCTGTTTGGCGTGTGTGCAGTCGTCTGTATAAGCAGAGTTTCCAGTTGCAAGCTTCTCTGTCCAGAACATGCGCACTCGACCAGTCAATTTGGTGGCCTGTAGATTACACGTGTTCAGCGGCGGCATTCGAGGACACATGCCGTTTTGTGACGTTGCATTCGTGTCGTTTGACTCTTTTCTTGAAGTGTCCGCTCTTACTGATCTACTGCTTGTCTCAATTATTGCAGCTTATGGCGTAAACAACACGTGGGAAATTTTCGCTCGACCACTTGCCCTATAGTGGTGTGAACTTCGTGAACTGTTTTCTTTTTTTTTTACAACACTCATGGCGACGCCTTCACCGCTGACGCCGTTGGTGAATTTTCGCGTTTGATGAAATACCTAAGGTTTTCGCGTTAAAAAGTATGTCGTGGATTGGTTACGATTCACTTTCAAATTGAACGCGCACTTAGGAATAAGAGTGAACGACTTAGATATATGCTGGCTGAGCAATATTGGATAACTAACTGCTTGCACGTGTATGCAGCTCTCCTCACGCAATGTAACAGCACGGAAGGTGTACTGATTCTTCAGGCATATACAGCGCAATGTAAATGGTGATTGCGTTGGGCTGTATATCAGGGACCATAAGTAACGCCGCAGTTATGGAGATACTGAGAAGATTAATAGGAGGTACCATTACCGCACTGTGTAGCTTAACTAACCGACTAAAATTATTTTTTCTCATAGGGCAACTATCTTTTAGCAAGTTTTTGCTGAACTGGAGAGTTATTCTTACGCTCTGATTGTTCATCCTCGTTAAAAAAAATAACACCAATGAATACAATACGCTGTGATTCGAAATTTAAGCGTCGCTGTGTTTAGTTGTTTTTAACTGGGAGTATAGGCCCCCGGCAATGCAGTTTAAGAGATCTCATGGTAGCGCCAGAACACACAGCCTAGTGAGTAGGCGCAGCAAAACCGAGTCTTCCAATGCGTAGCCTAGCGAGTAGACGCAGCAAAGCCAAACTTGCGCGTGCATATCACTTTCTTCTTTAGTTGTGAGCAAGGGGGTCACGGCTGATTATGTAGGCGCCCAGGAAGCGTTCTTTGAAAACGTGCTAAAAACGGCACTGACACTTCAGCGTGTCACTGTGTTCAGCGAGCGTTCCATTTTCTTAGTATCCCTGGTGGTCGGTACCAACAATGCTGAGGCGGCCCAAAGAGCTTCGTCGCGCCCTCTGGTCCACTGTCGGGTGCCTATACTGAGACAATAAAGTCTATAGAGATACGTGTATACGGACAGGTACAGACAAATATTTATTTTGGCAAATCAGTTCAGCCAAATAATACAAGGTGGAGAAAGGGTCTCGTCTTGGGACAGTAGATTTCTAGTCGATCTCTCGTCAAAAAAGTTTTTCTTTGTGAAAAATGCAGATATGTGCTACAGACGGCTGGATGTCCAAATGAAGTAGAAGTTCAAGAGAAGATGGAAGCTTGAAGCGGTGAGAAATTCCTTGAACACCGGACATTGTTGCAACCATTGTTTTGACACTCGACACCGCTACACCATCGCCATCACTTCTATTTTAGCGGAGGTAAGGAGTATGGAGCACCAACATACGCAGCCTCGTTAGGGATAGGTGATTACTGCCTCGATAAAGACAAGTGTGGATTCTAATGCTTTATTTGAGAAGTGTTTATTTATATTGTGCACGCGCAGAATTTTTTCAAGAAGCATTCGTCTCCCAGGCCTTGATGGTAATGAAGGAAGCCTTGCCTTCGTCGGTTACGAGAACTGCAGAGTCTTCAGGCCAGAATGCTTAGCTTCTGTTTCGACGGTGTGGATGTCAGACTTCTGGAATATATAGCGCTGAGCGTCAGCTCAAGAATCTCGTGAAGCAGCACTGGAAGAAGAAGCGTTTCTACCATTTGCATAACTAATTGATAAAAAAAAGAAAGGTCAAGTGAAGGCAGAGAGGTTAACGAGAAGAAATTAACCGGTTTGCAGTCCGGGAGCCAGATCAGTGGAAGCTGTCCGACACGATCCTAATCACTTAGGCAGTGAAGCCCCCTAACTTGGACAACTTAAGGCCAATATCATTGATATCATGTATCGGCGAGGTTGCAGAACACGTCATACTGCACAAGATAAACAAGTACCTATAGAAGACAATGACATCCATACACAACATGGTTGGATCCAGGGCAGGAGTATCCACACAAGACGCAATGAAGCTTATCGAACACCAGATCATCGACAACAAAACCAGAGACACGAGAGCCATTTTATGTCTGGATCTAGAAAAAAAAAACGTTTCATAGCAACTACTACTCATTAGTACTAGAAGAAGTTTCAGAGCATCGTGAAGTTTCAGAGCATCGTCTGGGGAAAGTCTTCTATGACTATACGTGTGGTTCTTTCTTACAGATCGGAACGCTTCTTAGGCATGCGTTTTATGCTGATGAAAGGGATAGCTGGGAAATTACCACAACATATAAAGAGCTCACTTAGCATTTCAGCCTCTGCAGAAGGATTTTCCCTATACCTCGCATAAATCCAACTCGGCCCCAAGCACTTACATTAAGGCATTGCAAACCCGGACCCACCCAACTTTGAAAATGTTACACATCATTTGCCGTGACCTATATCCAAGCAACTTTTGCCCACATTGTGGGGAAATGGCTCCACTGGAACATAAGCTCTGGCAGTGTACCAAATTCACAAATTTACCGAACATCCCCTTTGCTGCAGATGGGAGGCGGCAATCCGCAGCTTGTCTTTGGCGAAAAATTGGCCCCATATCTGCATGTTAATCCGCAAATTTCGTCCAAAGACGATAGTCTTGCGCGTGGAAAGAGTGAACAAAACATTTATTTGATGTTCTGCGCAAGAAAAACGGTGAATGGTATTTTGGAGGCGCTGCATTAGAGTGCCTCGAGCGTGCAGCGGTGGCGAACAAGCGCATCAAGTCACGTCACACATGAGGCATGAGCACCATCTGGTAGTTTTCTTGGAAAACGAAGCGCGTGACACGCCTTATCACCTCTGAGACGGGCGCGCACACCCATATCAGAGGTGGTAAGGTGTTTAACGCAAGGTGACGGGGCAGGTGCCACCACCATCTCGTCTTAAAAAAGCGTTGGAAACACCCGCCTTTTTGTGCAAGCGTTGCATGGTCAGCGCAGCGTGATAATCGCTACGTTCCTTAAAATTACTTATATACGTCTTTTCCAGTAAAAGACGCACATGCACAATATATACGCGTTGTTATGGTTCCCCAGATATGCGCAATAATAGCTTTTTAATTCACAATCGCACAAGCATGAACGCTGAACCTTGAGCAACATTGGTGGTCACTGCGGATGGTGTCGGCCGTTTCAAGTACCCGGTGCCGTTAAGAGTAGGCACAGACAAATGTACAGACAGACCCAAATTTTTGCGTCGAAGGTCCCCTAGAAAGACTATCGTCTTTAATAAATTCTGGGTTGTCCACCAAGCCCGCTAAGTGGCTGAGGGGCTCAGCATCTCGGTCCCCATGTCGGAGCAGCCCGTGACACAGTGATGTGTGTTTTGGAGGACAATAAGGAGCATTTGTTGCAGAATTATCGGCATCTCTATGCCGTCGAGCGTACAGTGATCTGGAAATTACTGAAAAGCTATGTCAAGCCCTATGTATTTTAACTGCTCATAAATTCTGTTTTCAGTACTTGTTACAAGTATCGTTTTTTTTTTTGGCATACCCTACGTACAGTGGGAATCGATGATATGCGAAGCACGAATGAGAAAGGTTGATATGTCACTTTAAAATCAGCACCGTTGCGAGGTGGAGGTAAATAATGCGGTATATGACTTCCGTGTCATGATTATCATGTCTTAATGTGTCGTTTACCTTTTTCATATATTCACGTCACGGGATACCAAATTTATTATATGTGGAGCTAGCGAAACGACCACGAGCACGCTATGAGCGTGGTATGCTGTTATGTTCTTACATGACACGCGTGTTAGGATTGTCATGTTTGCACCAGTCATATAATTTCGTCATCTATTGATGTCACGTAACACCAGATTTGGTATATGTGGAGCTAGCAAAACGGCCGCGAGCTCATCATGAAGAGCTTATTATACTCCAACGTAGCCTTGACGCGCGCACACGCTGGGCACAGTGACACTACGTTAGCAAAACGCGAGCACTCTATAGTCTGACGCCAGGTGCGACCGGCACGACCAGCGTCCGTCGGCACGGCCCGACGGCAACCGACGCGAAATGCGACATGCTGAATTTAGTGCAACTGCATTACCCAGACGACCCTGCGTCTCCCTCTTTTCGTGACGGATGGACGCCGCACGCGCAGAAACGCGCATGCTTCAAAGCAACGCAGCGCGGCACGCGTTTACGAGTATATAGGGCAGGACCGGTGCCTGGCGTGTTAACGACAGCGTGACCCGACGAAATGAACGCCAGTGAGCATGCGCACCGCGTCACTTCAAAATGTATTGGCGCCTTGACTGTGGCATGTAGCAATGTTCTCACATCACACGCATCTGGTGCTTATTATGTTTGCACCAGTCCCATACCTTCGTCCTCCATTGGCGTCACGTAATACCAAATTTAGTATAAGGGAAGCTAGCGAAACGGCCGCCAACGCATCATGAGTGTGGCATGTAGTCATGTTACGTGACACGCATGTCGTGATTATCATGTTTGTATGTGTAGTTTACCTATGTCGTCCGTTCGCGTCGTGTAATACCGAGTTTGGTACGTGTGAAGCTATATCTAAACGGCCGCGAGTGCATCATGAGCGTAGCATGTAGTCATGTTGTTACAAGACACGCATCTAATGTTTATCATGTTCGCACAAGTATCATACCTTCGTCAACCATTCACGTACCGTAATACCAAATTTCGTATAAAAGAAGCTAGCGAAATGGCCACCAGCGCATCATGAGTGTAGCATATGGTCATGTTAGTTCATGACACGCATATAATGATTTTCAAGTTAGGGTCTGTAGCTTGCGTTCGCCATCCATTCATGTACAGTAATACTAAATTTGGTATATGCGACGCTAGCAAAACGCCCGCCAGCACATTATGAGCGTGGCATGTAGTCATTTTGTTACATACATCTTATGACTATAATGTTTGCACTACAGGCATACCTTCGATATCCATTCACGTACCGTAATACCAAATTTCGTATATGTGACGCTAGCGAAACGGCCGCGAGTGCATCATGAGAGGCATGTAGTCATGTTGTTACATGACACGCATGTCATGGTTTTTATGTTGATTGATTGATATGTGGGGTTTAACGGCCCAAAACCACGTTATGATTATGAGAGATGCTGATTTTTATGTTAATGTCTGTCGCTTGTGTTTGCCATGCAGTCATGTCATACCATACAAGTTTTGCAACATGCCATGTGAACGAAACCACTGCAAAAGCTGCAGGACAATGCAATATAAATCAAGACATTCATGACATACATGTTAAGATTTTCATGTTATGACTAGTCAAATATGTTCTTCATACAATCATGTTATGCCATACCATGTTTGGTATCGATACCATTATCTAAACGGCCAGGAGAGCTAAAAGTCGTAGGCGGCTAGATAGATAGATAGATAGATAGATAGATAGATAGATAGATAGATAGATAGATAGATAGATACGTGCAAAGTTGCCGAAGTTCGTTACGAAATGCTTCTCATTTAAAAGGACACATCAGTGAAGGATCACGTGACTAGCTTGGAGCACCTTCTCGATCAGCAGCAGCTCAAGCGAAGTAACACTTGCGCCTCCTCCTCTGCTCTCCTCTTCGTACTCTTTCCGCTATCACTGTCTTTCATTTTCCATTGCATGCGTACACCACCTAGATTTACACCTAGATGATGTAGTGAATACGCACCAAGCGTCAGAGCATGCTCAGTTGCATTAGGGACATTCTTAAGTGCGTTATATTGTGCCCGATAATGGATGCGTCAATAATGCGAGCCTCAATGTTTGTTGATTCCCGCAATTTGAATGCGTCATCGAAGCGATGACAGTTCGGCTTGTTAATACGTGACCTAGCGTTTCTGCATAGTAACATTTCAATTGCCCAATTACAACATTGCAATCTGCTAATTTATAGTGATAAATACCACTTAACCATATCGAGCTTTCCGTGCAGTCCACATTCGCTGCGGTGCGCACACCGCTTGCGTTACATCAACTCGGTGGACGATTTTTTTTCTTAGTGTCAGATAGATAACTAAGAATAAATAGTGCAGAAGTGATATGGCACGCACACAAAAGGGCTTGAGGTGCCATCGAATTGAGTACTGTCAGAAAGTTCAATAATTTCGACAAGGGTGGCCTTCTGTGAGGGTCGTGGCCCTTCCATGGTCTTACTTATGTCAACACTCATCCCTACAGCCGGCTTACAGCAGCCTTAAATTACTGGGGTGTTTCCATATAAACGCACCAAGGTGAAAGTTTTCGTAAGCGAATAATTCAGCCAAGCACGACGCAGTATATATCAATAGCGAAGCTGGCTGGACGATGTGAAAACGCACTTTAAAAAAAATTCGGGCATTCAGCTCCTTTTTCTCACGAATAAAATGTTACAACAGCGGAAAATATAACATAGGCTAGTAGCACTCGCAAAAGTTTAAAAGGGTTCGGTCCAGTCTATCGATACGAAAAGTGTTAGTTGAGCAGCCTTACCAGTAGCCACAAGCGACGCACTTAGGTTTCCCCGTCTCAAGAAATACCATGTGATAGTAGAAGGGGCAGTAAACGAACTAAAGCAGTAAAAGCAGTAAATGAACTAAATTGTCGCCTCTAAATGACCTATCTTCGCTTTGACTAATGTTTGCTTCCTATAGTGTAAACCAAAGAGTAAACTGTTGTGATGTGAAGGTTCTTACATCATAGCTTCATTTTCTTTTTTGGCTACAAGAATGTGCTAAGGCGTCCTAAGAGTAGCGTTTTGATCAACCTTGATCTCAGTAATGTTTCACTAGTTTTTTTTTTTCAAAAGCTCCCAATATATTGATGTACTTTATTGGCCTTTTTCTTCTTCTTTACAAATTTAGTTTCTATATACATATTTTTTGTAGAAAGTTCAATAAATGACCTTTCTCCGTGCCATTGGGCTGACGTACAGGGTAAATATAATTTTGTGGAGCGGCGTGCGTTAGCGACGTGTGGCTTTCACCAAATTTTCTTGGCGCTGCATACCAACCTTTCGAAAAGAAAGTTCAATTACATTGCTCACGTTTTACTTTTTGTTTATTGTTTTAGAGTCAATGGTAGGCGCAATATTGAATCAGGATTCCGTAGATTGCCAATCAAGCACAGAATCCAGTTTTAAAAACTGATTTTGCAGAAGGGGGGGGGGGGGCGTTGCGTTTTGTAGAACGTTTGCCGCATGTAAGGTAAATATATATTACGACCACCGTCCACTATAAGCTCGGACTCCCCGGCTCTAACGCACTTCTCTATTTTCGAAGATTAAGCTACAATTCAACTTCAATATTGCCCTCTAATCCATATTACTTATATCAGTGTGAAGCTAGCCTTTTGTTTAATCTTCATTTTAAGCGCGAATTTGGCTACACTGACATCCGTGGCGCTTTGGCTCGTTCGACATCATTGCAAGAACTCGTCACCTTTTCTTCATTTCACTTCGCTGGAAACCATCGTCAATTTGATACGGTTCCTCTGCGGAAAGTCTCGGGGCACGTCGATAAGGTCGATGATGCAGCTATACAAAGCATTGTTTCTGGAATTTTTACGCTACAGCCTGCCGTTACTGGCAAGTACATGCAAGACGAACATCCGCACCCTCGAAAGTCTGCAAGGACAAACACTACGCGTGCCAGTGCTTAGGATTGACACGCTGCACCTCAACCTACGAGACAATTAGGATCGCGAGAGAGCATCCGATTCAAACATCACCACTGACAATTGAAAAGCCCACATATAAGACACCTCTGCCGAGTTCCCGGTCACCAAGTTGCTGTGTTACCACTTCAGAGACCGCAAGCGATGTTTTCAAAAAAAAAAACTATTTCTGCTCATAGAGAACGCCTTCCATCGCGCTTCACTCCAGCAACAAAACCACTATCACCTCCGTGGTGCCTACAACAACCACAAGTGTGTCTCAATATTCCGGGAATTACGAACAAGAGCTGTCATTTGACAGTGGTCCTGAGACAGGCGACATTGTTGCTACTCAACAAAAAATACGGCCAAAGGACCCACATTTACACCGATGGATCGGTCTCAGCTGACAGCTCCACAGGTGCTGTTGTCATCCCAGTGTACCAAGTCACTATAAAGTTCAAACTGTCCCATAGGACAACATCAACAACAGCGGAGCTTGCCGCCCTACGTACTGCTGTACTTTATATCACGGAAGCCTGGGGTCAAAAATGGGCTGTGTTCTGCGACTCCAAGGCATCCCTTCAGAGCTTGCAATCAGCTTTACGACAAAGCGTGCATCAACAATTAGTAAATGAAAGAAGGGAAGTGCTTCACGAACTTTTATTGAAAGGACATGACGTGGTGTTCCAGTGGTCACTGGGACATTGTGGTATTGTCGGTAACGACCTTGCTGATAATGCTACCCGATCCGCCCACGCGGACGCCCAGACAACTCCAGTTCCATTGTCGAGAACCGACGCTGCAAGGGGCCTTCACTTCTTCGCTAACACCATGTCGGAAACTTGGCTGAGTGACCCCAGCGTCCGGAACTACCGCCTACATAGATTGGACCCATCGAGAAAGCTTCAAGTTCTATCGGACCTCTCCCGTCGGGATGCAACTTTACTGTGCCGCCTGTGGCTGGGTGCAGCTTTCACGAAGGCGTACTCCTTTAGCATACGAATGGCGGATAGCTCCAGAAGTGAATTGTGCGATACTGACGAGCCAATAGAACATCTACTGTGTTCATGTGATCGTTTTGCGAGTGAACGCAACCTGCTACGCGAAAGGTTACAGAAACTAGATAGTGGACCTTTTTCCAAAGAGAAGATCTTTGGTTCGTGGCTCTGTGCGCCATATGCCAGCAAAGCGACGTGGGCATTGCTAGGTTTTCTAAAGACGACCGGACTACTTGACCGCTTATAAGTGTGCAATGGACAAAGTCACATGTACCCACACGTGGCCCTTCACTTCTCTCTTTCTTCTCTTTTAATCCCCTCACCCCTTCCTTCAGTGCCGGGTAGCTACCCGGACGTGCGTCTGGTTGACCTCCCTGCCTTTCATTTCTTCCATTCCTCCTGCCTCTCCTCACTGGAAACTTGTCAAAAACAAATTATGGGTGAGCAGATTTTCTTTCTTTCTTTCTTTCTTTCTTTCTTATTTATTTCTTTATTTTTCTTTCTTTGTTGCTGCCACCAGAAGCTATTCTCGGCGAGATTTTGTGCAAGACAAAGCAAAACAAAACAAAAACAATGACAAAGGAATTGACAGAACGTCTCAGGCTTTATTAATAGCGTTTTTATTAATCTCCAGCTTTATACATATTTATATTGTAAAGAACTTGAAACCAAACTTGCGCTCTACAGTATATACAGATAGCCAACCAGTGTGTGAGGAGAAAACTCAATTGATTAGGAAGAAATCGGAACTGGTTTTTATGTGATTCAATGACCCCAAAAGAAACATTTATTAATAAATGTACACTTGCTCTTGCGCTATTCGTTCCCGGAAATATGCTTCTTGAGCGAAAAATTTCTGTGACAGCCAGTCTGCTCACGTACCGGTAGCTGCAACCTACATTTTGTTTCTTGAAACGGTTTCTTTTAACGATATGTGCGATCAGTGACACTTTTCTGTAGTCGCGTAGCAACATTCGCGTAGCAACAGCAAATTCTGATATTTCTCCCAAGTGCACTACTTCAAAATGTAGAGAGGGGGGGGGAAGTAGAATCTTCGTTTATTGTTTAATAATCCAGATGCCAGCGTTTACGTTTGCTCACATATAGAATGAACGAACGAACGCTTTCTTCAAAATTTTACGGATCAAAAAGCTACGCCATACATCACTTCTGTCTGCGATCCTAGTAACATTAGTGCATTGTGTGTTCACTATACCTACAAACCTCAAATCAGTTTAATAACGCGAACTCCGGGCGATGCATGTTTGTTCTTACTTGGGAGCGTTCAACTACTCAATATTATGTTCGTCAAGCAATAAGTTTATTACGAAAAGGCAGTCTGGCTTGATCTTTTCTATAGCGAGAGGCTCGGGAAGGAACGCGAAATTTGAAATCGTTAGAGTATGTACACGTCATTTTCTGTTTGTCTAGTTGCGTGCAGTGGGGGGCTCTTCGCCTTTCTCAGGCGTCCGGACGTCACACCCCTTTGCAAAGCAGCTGCACGTGCTCCCTAGCGCGTAGCCTGAGAGTCACGATGCTCGAAGTGCGGCCGGAACTGGCCGACTCATCTTCGTCTTCGGCTGATTGCGGCTGTGGCTTCGGCTCGTTAGACAAGGTCAGGTTGAGTGGGGAGCTGCTACTCGGAGCGGCCATCCTGCATGGAGAGAAAAGCTGTATGGTTAGGAGCGCTTACTCCGCTGAAACTCTCGAGCACCCCCCCCCCCCCCTTTTTTTTTTTGTAAGCCTGAAGAGCTTACTTCACTGCATATAGGGTCTTATTGTGGCAAAGAAAACCACACTGAAGTAGTAGAGGACTACCACGTATGAAATGCGTCGTGATGGAAATAAGTCGGGAAACACGCTTATGACGTCACCCTGAAGCTGCAGTAGGAAATCTGTAGCACAAAGAATACTACCTTCTGGTTAACCTCTATGCCTTCCTCTTTATTGCAGAAAAGGTAAAGCAGCTAACCAAAATGATTGTAAACAAGTGCTTGAAGCGAAACGTATTAGCGACGAGGAGTTACACTACATTTATTAAGACTCGCATTAGTCGCCCAAGGTAGTTTTTGGGCTGGAAGTGTGCATAAGAGCTGATGCTTCCTGTTGTGGTAGCATAAGGGACAAGGCTGCTAAGCTTAAAGACGCATTTTTGTTGTTGGGAAATGCAAAGTGGGTTGTTTTTGTTCGTTTCGGTGCCCGTTAAAACCCAAGGTGTTCGAAATTGTTGTGAAGTCGCACACTACGGCGTGTCTCACATTAGTATCATAGTTTTGTGTCACAGAGTGTAATTTAAGAGCTGTTGCCACATAACAGTGTTGCTGAACGTATTATCACAGTAGGTGTTTGTCACGTAGGAAAAGGAACAAGCTAAAAAGCTTTGTTGATTTGGCACAATTTGAGGTATAAAAATAATAAATATAATCAGTTGATCAACAATAATGGTAGCATATTATTGATTATTGCCTGAACTCTTACGAAACTAAGAGAACTACATAAACGTCAAGAGATATGACAAACGTGCGTTAGCCTCCCGAGACTGCACTAGTAAAACAATATCTTGATTGTTATTTTATTCAATTTTTTTACATAAAGTGAAAACTTGCCAGCAATGTAACCATCTACTAAACTTCTCTTAAAGGACCATGGTTGGCTTCTGGTGAGCTTTAAGCGATGAGATGTGCACTGAGGAGGAAAACTCTCAGAGTATTTCTTAAACAAATAATAAGATTTATTTACTAATTATAGAAGAAATCAAGGCAAGCTTCATTTATTTATTGAAATTTAACCTAACTTTTTCTTTCTTTCTTTTGATTGAACAGTGTGCGTGTCGCTTTGTGTACATTTTATGTTCATTTTATCAACTTTAGTTTTGTTCGTATTGTGTTACAAAAATAGCGAGCGTAGAGAGAACAACAACAACAACGAACTTTATACTTCGGTGTGCCTACCAAGCGGCTATATGGCTTTGTTAGCCTCCTATAAAGATTACTTGTTCTTGCGTCTCTTGGTTGACCCTGAACTGATTAAGATCAACCAGCGTTGTTCTATAAGAGGACTGGATAGAAGAAAATCTATGCATCTACAAGAAGTGCAATACGCCGTAAGAACGAAACTCTGGGTATTCTATTGGGGAGTAACTATACGTTGCCCGAACGTCGCCCCACATAATGTAAATTGGGTGAAATAAAGGGGCATGAAGTGACATAAACAGTTGACGACAAAGCAAGGTCCTAAGGTCCACAATGTCTTCGTTGAAGTCGCTGACTAGTATAAAGGATTTGTACTTCTAGTTGTTTTATACTCCTCTGTCACAACTATGGTTAATATTAGTTTGATGATCTACCTTTCTCTCTCTCTCTCTCTCTCTCTGTGTGTGTTTGTGTGTGTGTGTGTGTGTGTGTGTGTGTGTGTGTGTGTGTGTGTGTGTGTGTGTGCGCACGCGTGCGTCATTACCATACGTTACCCGATGATTGCCTATACAATGTAGTCGCGACATGCGAATAATAAACAAGCCACGTCGATAAAGTGCTACACCTCTAAAGGAGTAAAAATAGCTCTGTAGCATGACCTTTCAAAACGTTTAGGTTCATAGCAGCTAGGACTAAGCATGTATGTTCGCTACTCACTTACGTTAATCGATAGCCTTTTCTAGTACCAAGCTTGGACACCATCCTGACACCTCTCACACTCCTCCAATTTCTCTCTCTCCCTCTCTCTTTCTTTCTTTCTTTCTTTCTTTCTTTCTCTGAGTGCCGCATCACGCGTGACAAACGCGTTGAGGAGCTCACGCACCCTTGCAGGTGAAAGGGCGGCGTTGTGGCCGCGTAGAAGTGGTGATGGTGGTGGTGAGGAGGTTGCTGCGTGGCAGCCGCGGCTGCTGCCGCCGCGGCCAGGAAAGGTGCGCCCGACAGAAGCGGGGGCGCCAACCAGGGGTCCAGTGGCAGTGCGGGCGGTGCGCCCAGGCAGCCGGCTCCTGCCCCCGTCATTCCTGGACCGGGGGAGGACCCTCCCCCGGTGAGCCTGTGCTGTAGCGCGCTCTGCGACTCCATCTTCTCCTGGCGACGCCACTTCGCACGCCGGTTCTGGAACCATACCTGCGAAGAACCAAAAGTCGGTGACGTTCTAAAAGAATCTCGGGTTTTAAAAGAATACTGAAAAGAAAAAATTCCAGCCGTCTTTTTTTTTTGCGTCATATGAAAGGCCAAGCCGTCAGGAGCCTAGAAAGTATACTGATAAGTCAAAGTGCACCATAAAAAAGTAATTACAGCATCTTTGATTGATTGATTGATTGATTTGTGGGGCTTAACGTCCCAAAACCACCATTTGATTATGACAGACGCCGTAGTGGAGGGCTCCGGAAGTTTTGATTACCTGGAATTACAGCATCTTTAAAGCCAATTTCAGCTCCTACCCCACCCTCACGTCACAACATAGTTTGAGTTCGTGTCGCGTGCTGGAGCAATATACTGTGACGTTCCCTCGGCCGCTCCCCTCCTTGCCCCGTTGGTGACGCACAATCGGCCATTTTGAATGTTGTAGCACCTGACATCATCACAAATAGTCCTACGAGTACGGGAAGTCACCAGAATCGATACCAGCTTGACGTCACGCTAGTAGCAGTGCACCATAAAAAAATAAACTGTAATGTCGAAATAAGCGATCAGCATTTACTGAGCTTAACCCTTACACCTGTAAAAAAATGCGACTTAGAAATAGTCCACATAGGCTTGGAAAGTTTCAATTGCGAGTACGTATGAGCGATCATTGCTTCAGTTAACAAGGAGAAGAAAAAAAAGACGATTTCAACATAGATCAATTATGTATGTTAGTGTAATGATCTGTTATTTTCTTCTCGTTATTGTAAAGCTACTTTCTTAATAATTATATAAACCTTATTAAAAGATGTGGACCACGCATAGTGGACGTTACAGTGCGTCGGCCAAATGCGAACTCGCTGGTTATTCGAAATTCGCAGGGTTGGTCCCTGTCGGCGGCAACTTATCTTTTCATCGACTGCATATTATGTTTTACGAAGTAAGGCTAGCATTTTTAGGAGCAATATTAATTCTATTAAACATAGGCTTGCTAAGTTATGTAATCAAGTTTCCTGCGACACGGCCACAGCAGACAGCAGACGACCACAACGAGGCTCGTGTGTAGTGACGGCGTTGATATACGAAGTGAGGCTGGCAGTCAACTAATCAAAATTAAATCTCGCGTAACTCTACAAAACGCAGGTGTAAGAAACTACGGCCGCTCCAGATAGACTTTTGGCAAAAGTTTGTGCGTGTGTGTGTGTGTGTTGAAAGCGCAGCCCGTAGAAGCTCCCGCCTGCTGTGGGGGCAGAAGGCGAGCCGGGATCGTGCATAAAATGAGTCACAAAAAAGATGTCCAGCAGATACGGTGTGCCCATTGTTTTTTCTGCTCCCAATAGGCTCGCCCAATTGTGCCCCCTGATAATGAATAGCCATTTGAAAAGCTGCCAGTTTAAATATGTCAAGCCGTATGTGCGTTGCGCCACAGTGACGGTTATGAAGTCCCCCTGTTATGCGGCAAGCGCTACGTAGGGCAAAGTGGTTGATACGTCAATGACAGAATGAGGGAGCACGCGAATAATTTGAACAAGGACTTGAATGGGCATTTTTCTGCGCATTGCAAAGCCTGCTCATGTTTTCCAAGGTTTCGTGACGCGAATATTCTGAGCAGGAGTGAAGATTGAAAGACATGCAAACTTTTGGAAGCGTTCTATATCAACAAATATGTGAATTATTGTGGCAGTCAGACGTCCGTTGTCCTGTTTGCTTCAGAACGTACGTTTTTTTTTC
Source organism: Rhipicephalus microplus (assembly GCF_013339725.1). Taxonomy (NCBI): domain Eukaryota; kingdom Metazoa; phylum Arthropoda; class Arachnida; order Ixodida; family Ixodidae; genus Rhipicephalus; species Rhipicephalus microplus. The sequence continues at coordinate 272,046,592 of NC_051165.1, forward strand.
CAATCATATTGTTGTTTTGTAATTGTTGCCTAGTGCCCCCTGTAGTGGGCGTAATGTATACCTCGCGCCTGTTTGGTTGGAAGACATATTATGTGTGTCTTCAAATTTCTTTCCGTTAAAGTTGTAAGTAGCGCTTGTGGTGTGTCGTTCTTGGTGTTCATCTTGTCGTTTGTTGCGCTACATTGTAAATTTGGTCGATGCTCATATGGCCAACAACAGGTCTCCTGCGAAGCATCTTTGTACGCCTCAAGAAGAGCGCATCTTTGTACGCCTCAAGAGAACCGCCACAGTCACTTAGCAGGTAAGGTGTCACTCTGTCAAGCCCAAGGACGTGGGTTCAATACCAGGCCATGGCGGGCACATTTCGAGGGGTTGAAATGAAGGAATTTAGCCCACGTGTGCTCAACTTAGGTACTCCTTAAAGAACACTAGCTAGTCAACATTTATCCAAAGACCCCCCCCCCCCCCTCTACGGCGTGCCTGGTTATCGCATAGTAACTTAGGAACGTAAAACCCAAGCAATTTTTAGAGGAGAACGAGTGCTGTATATCGACATCATAGGCGTGAGCATGGGAGAGGGCAGGAGGTGCAAAGCCAACCCCGTACATTGTCATTATAAGAAGGAAGGCGGGCGCAAAGACATTATAGAGAGGAGGGCGAAAAAAAAGAACATCCCCCCCCCCCCCTCCAGCCTGAAGAGGAGCTTGCGGACGCTCATATGATCGAGATCGTTCAGGAATCGTGTTGAAGTATCAGACTGACACGATCATCAGAGCCCGTAAAACTCACTACAGCTAATCAACTTATGGAACCGGCTGAAATACATGCTCCCGACGGGTTCAGCCGGTTCTGACGAGTTGAACCGGAGGTTCACGTCGTCAGAGCAGCGTATGTGACGACAATATAGAGAACAAGAGGAAGGCAGGTATACAAGCGGCCACGAAAAGCAAAGAAAAACAAAACAAACTCAACGCTCGCGTCGAGGACGTAACAAATCACGGCACGCCCGCCCAGCCGGTGCGGAACGTCGTTGTGTGATATCTCAGCGAGAGCGACAGTGACACGCATGGCTGATGAGTTTCGCCCTGTCCTCAACACCCGCTCGGGTCGCGCTCTTTCTCTCTCTCTCCCTCATTTGCACTCTTTCAGGGCACAGCAACAGAGACTCGGCTTCGCTGCCTTCGCTCACGGCGCCCGCGCATGCGCAGTTCTGAACATATTCACACGCGCACACCTTCGACAGCCGGCACTTCTTCGCCGACGTGGGGTCGCCGCGCCCCGCTGGTTATTCCAAGCGCGCAAACGCATACAATGCCACGAGCGAGGCACCGTGAATGCCTTGTATACTTTATCGAGTGCACACGCGCTTCTCGGAGAGAAGAGTGAGAACGGATAAAAAGAGAGGAGGTTAGAGGGAAAGAAAAGGGGAGAGCTGTGGCGCACCGGAGTACTTTATTAGGCCGTTTAGACTCCGCGTGGGATACACCGATGGAACCCTACAGTGAAGCGGGCAGGCTGGAAGCTGCGGTACGCGCAGTGACTGTATCGACGCTATACTTTGTCCCCCTCCTCCCTTATCCCCCCTATTTTGCTCTCAGAGTGAGTGTCCCGAGGGTGAAGCAAAACGCGTTTAGCCGCGCACTGTTTGCGAATGACACTATCGTGGTGTACACATACGTCGAGTGAACGCGTGAACGCTAAGCCAGAGCCGACAAGAAAAGAGGGGAGTGCGGGGAGAACTTGTGGAACCGATAATAAAGCTATGAATATGCTAACGAGGCCTCGGGGATGGCCGCGGTTTTCAGTGACCGGAATATGAGATTACCTGGCTCGGTTTTGGCCCCGCTCACACAAGCCCAGCAGAATGCTTTTGATACTGTGCGCGGCCTATAAACGCTCCGATGCGGCGCGCGAAAACAGGGTTGGGAGGGAAGGAAGCTAAGTAGATGAAGAACCCCTAGGTTAATGAGGGAGCATTAGGGAGCGAGGTGATGGAGGGGTGTGAGGGTCCATTTAGGGCTGGTTTGGGGAGTGGTCTGCGACGTGTGGTGGTGCGATTCTGACCTGTAATTGTTTCGAATTGCCCCCTTTTGTGAAGGGAAACTTGATGGAAGACTTGTAAGGCGGCTTTCACAAAAATGAATAGGTTGTGTTCCATTCACTGAGATACATTCTAGTTCGCCTTCTCATAGTGGTTTTTATGTGGCATTCTGTTACGGCATGTTTTACTTTTTTTTTCTCGCTTCAACAACAGAGTGACAGTACATTGAAATACCGTTGCCTTCTTGGTTCATGTAATTCCTCTGCCAATCGACTATTTGCTCTTTACAATCATGACATTAGGGAGAACTAGTTTTATCATATAAGGAGAACCAAGGTTACCAATGCGATCTTCTGCTAGTATAAATCTCACCTTCCTACGCAGCCCGAAGCTTACGTATGGCTCACTTTTGAGCGTTTTCGTAGCGCGCTTTCTATTCATCATGTAGAACTTAAATGATCAAAACGCTTGTACATGTTCGCCTTATAATCTCAGAGGGGTGCCGCGTAATATATAGCTTAAGTCAGAGTCGTCCAGCGCTCTCACCAGCAATCTTTATGAACCCCAGGGAGCCCTTCACTACGGCGTCTCTCATAATCATATGGTGGTTTTGTGACGTTAAACCCCACATATCAATCGATCAATTATTAATAAGTAATCTATATGCTATACATAGTCTGCGCATAAAACCAGGGAGTGGCAGCCCCAGTTATAAGAAATTTTGATCACATGCATGAATTTTGCAATGAATTTTGAAGTAGCTGAGCATTCACTTCTGACAAGCTTTCAATGACTCGAATCTAGAGAGCACCCATGCCTCCATTATTGAAAACAAATTGGAGGCTGACTGTTGCGTATGCACCAATACACCATATAATTGCTTCCATGAACTCTGGCTTTGATGGCGGAACTTGCAAGCTTTCTCGAATGGCTCTTGTTTCTATGCTGTTATCTACAATTCCATCTATCTCGGAAAAGTTCAGGTTGAGTCATGTTTATTGAAACAGTCCTGTTGAGTTACATAATTTGCATAATGCAAGAGGAGGTACCAGATTTTCGGAGGTACTGACAGGGAGACTTCCCTTGATTACATTAATAGGGTAATTGTGAAACGTGAAAAATATATCACCCACGATTACGGTACTGCTTAACGTGAATTCTGAGTGCATAATCGTGTTGGAGCAAGTTCAACTGTGTTTGAAGCTTTAGCTTTCCGCAAGGTATCGACTACTACACAAATCACAACTTTTAGAAAGTAGGACAACAACCCCCTGGTGCCATTCATCCTTCGGCGGATAAGTGAGGTACCCGCTAGACATATGTAAATGATTATGTGCACTTTGTTGATGCTGTATGTGACAATGCAGAATTATGGCTGAGCACTTTGAAGCGGGGGGGGGGGAAGCATTAAACTACTCACTCGTTGCACAATCCGCATTGTAGGAGAAGTGCCGTAGTTGTTATTTTGCTCTTCTGCAACGCTATATTACATAGATTAACGTCATTTCTTCCTTGCTCGACATGGCGCCTGTGTGGGGTCAGTTTACAAATGAGTTCCGAGCCCCAGCGTAGCTCTGAGGTAGAATACTTGACTTCCAAGCAGGAAGCCCGGGTACCAATCCCACTTGATTCTAGGTATCTCTCTCCTTCCTTTAATTCTTCGCATCTTTCGGTCACGCCACCAACGACAACGGCGGCACCTTTTAGCGCAGGAATGGGTACCTACGAACTGCGCTCCAAAAAATAATAACAACGAGTAGTAAATCGGTTTTAGACCATAAGCTGCATTTTATGTATCGGGGTTGACATTTGCTGGTACCCGGCGTTTAGCGTAATTTGTTTGCGTGTGTTCCGACGGATAATGAGACATTCGTGTTTCTTTGTATATGTCAACCTACTTGTATGTCCGGCGTGTATTCCGAAGCATTAGGGCTCAGTATGCATTTTGTGTTCACAGGTGTATATTGGTGTGAAATTAGGAGAAATATTCACTACGACTCCTTAGAAATAAACTCTGCTACAAAGTGGCTATATTGCAACAAACAGATAAAGGGAAAAAAAAACGAAGCGACAGGAGATGACCTTTTCGAGGGGCTGCTTGTTTTGACCACACCTGGCGCTCGTCGATCACTGTATACACTGCCCCGCTCACTGAATTCGTGGTTGGACACGGCAGAAATTAATGTCCACATGCGCGAAAGCAGCAGGCCCCACAAAAAAAAAAACGGATTAAAAGCGTTCAAGGACCATACCCGAAAAGCTGGCGTTAAGAGAAAGAGGAGGCAACAAATACAACAACAAAAGCGAGGCACGCTAAAGGAAATGAACAGGCTGTCCACCACATGCGCATGTCGCGCGTTGAGAGCACAAACGCAGCCGAGCGTAAAATGAATCTGTCGCGGGTCGCTTTCCTTTATTCCTGCTGGAACGACGCCCGAAGCCACTCAGCACAGCAGCCGTGAGAACGCCCACCTTTCGAGCCACTGTGTATAAATAATAGCGGCAGCCAAACACCGCACACACACGCACGAACACATGGCGCGTGATGTCCGCGCCCCCCGTCAGGTGTCGCTGCAGCGTGAGCTTAGGGACACACTCCCTTTCGGGAGTGAAAAACAGAAAAAAAGAGGGAATTCTAATTAACGCTGCCCCCTAGCGGCAGCCCGGGGCTGCCTCACTCCTTCACTAGGGGTTATTCCGTGGCCGCGCGAGAGGCGAATTGGAAATCAACCGAGTGAAAAAGTGGCCCCGTACTGGAGTTAATTGCAACCATGCCGTATACGCTAAGGTCTGTCGGCTCTGGTAGCGTGCACCATTGCGTATGCTACATGCGACGTTGTCGACCATGTTGGAGGAAGGTGCACGCGCTGTTAACCTGTGTTTCGCTATATTGTGGATTGTACATCCTGCAGTTCGGAGAAAAATCACAGGTATAGTCAAAATGTCGCCGAACTGTTAAGTATTGCCTGATGATTAATGAGGGCGTAAGTGATGGAATTCGGAGAGGTAAGCTGATTTCCGTAGGTCGGAAAAACGCCGCCCTTATGCGCTTTGTCGGGCCTATACGCCCGAAGAGCACAACTCTTTAACGGCGTTGCACGCATCTAACGGGAGAGGATTCGCAACTTGGGTCACGAAAGAGCGTCGCGATCGCGTCATACGTGAACGCCTACGGGACCGCGCACGAGTCCAATTAAAATGCTTCGCTGCTGCTGCGCACATATTGTAGTATATAACACCGCTTTAGCTCTTCTGGCTCGTGGCTGCTTGGGTGTTTACGGGAAATGGTAGTGTTTTTGTTATTTAACATTTTTTTTTCTCTTCGACGCACGGACGCCTCGTAGCGCCAAAATATTCATGATTTTTTCTCCCTGCGCTGCACTTTTGCGTGACCAACTGACGTAAGCTGCAAAAAATAACGCTTTTGTGTGTATAAATACGGTTACGACAGAAGTGGTAGTGTTAGATTATGATCGTATACCTGCAATGTTGCTGACGCCCCTTCATTGCTTTTAAACGTTGCGCATCGTCCTGTAGCTGCCTGATGATCGTCATTGTTCAAGCAGTGCTTCTCATTGTTAATTATGTGCGCTATGTGCCCGTGATTCTCTCCTCGTGCCGGTAGATTGTCGTGCAGACGCGTTCAGTCTTTAACGACCGTGTTAAGAAAATGATCCGTGCGCAAGCAGGTTCATTTTCATAGAAATTCCATCGCAAGACGGTGGTATTCACAATACAATGATTGATTGATTGATTGATTGATTGATGTGTGGCGTTTAACGTCCCAAAACCACTATTTGATTATGAGAGACGCCGTAGTGGAGGGCTCCGGAAATTTCGACCACCTGGGGTTCTTTAACGTGCACCCAAATCTGAGTACACGGGCCTACAACATTTCCACCTCCATCGGAAATGCAGCCGTCGCAGCCGGGATTCGAACCCGCGACCTGCAGGTCAGCAGCCGAGTACCTTAGCCACTAGACCACCGCGGCGGGGCTATTCACAATCCAAACACACCGCCATCTCACACATGCACTCTGAAGAGAGGCCTATACAGACAGTATCTACCTGCACCCTGACTTCCGGCAGGTTGACCTTCATGGCCAGCTCCTCCCGGCTGTACACGTCCGGGTAGTGGGACTTCTCGAAGGCCCTCTCCAGCTCGTGCAGCTGGAACGTGGTGAACGTGGTGCGGTTGCGCCGGTGCTTCTTCTTGGAGCTCGCTGGCCCCGCCGCCGGAGACAACGAGGAAGAAGAGCCGGAGCCACCCGGCGCAGGCGACGTCCCTTCTGCCGGCAGCTGCGTCGTGGCGCCTTCCGGGCCGGGACTTCCGCGACTTCCGGTTCCGGGTGACAGTTCGGGCCCACTCGACACCTCAAGTCCGGCTGCGCGCAGAAAGTGAGCACCGCTACTTTTCCTATGTCTCTTATATGTAAGAAAAAAAGAGAAATAAATGAACTACACAAACGAGAAGGAAATGGTCAGATTTAGGTGTTTTCAGAAACATCATCGCCAAACAAGGCGAAAGTGGGTGCTCGCCTGGTTTGGCGAGTAGCCAAGTATGCCAGAATCGTGAACATGGGCTGCTGCTGGGCCCAAGTTTCGGCCTTCAAGTTACATCTTTGAAGACCGTATACGGTGTGTTGAAACGTAATTTACAGTGACACCCCAGGTTCAAGATTCTGTCATCATCTTCTGAATTGTCTGCCTTTTTTTATTGCAACTGCAACAAACAATTCAAATGACAATCAATTATTTGTATTACATATTCCACTCCATTGTGCCTATCACAGTGGTTAAGTGCTTACGGTATAGGTTGCATACGAACGGTTGTAAAGTTGTACTTATCAGAAAAAAAAACTAAAATCAGCCAGCTGCGCTTTTCGAACACCAAATAAACGACCAAGCTGGTGGCGTCGCATTCGTCATGCTAACGCATTTCCACATTTTGCGAGAATTTCATAGATGTGGTATCACTGCTCTTTATAGAAACACTCTTCGTTAACCTTCAAGGTTGTATAGTATAGATTTATCGCACCTTGACCATATCATTTTTATACGCAGGTTTACAAAGAAGCCTTCATTTGTGATGCTCCAATAAGTTGAATCCCTGCTCTTTAATAAACACTCGTGGTTAATGTATGAGGTGAGTATGGTCCCCACGTTTTAGCGTTACAATGTATCACGTGACAGTGTTGTGACTATGGTAATGCACACGCTAGTTGTTGGGCCTTTCTCCTTGTTTGTGATGATTTTGTGAAGTGGGATTTACTCAATTTCTGTGGCACATACGCGCTTATAACGATGATAGTTTTTTCAGATTGACCGCATAAATTTGTGTGGCACATACGCGCTTGTTGGCCTAACTGTTGCCTTCATCTTTATGGGACCCGTGGTGAGTGGTGGCAGTTTACCCAACATCTGTGGCGCACACCAGCTTATGATGCCCACAGGCATAATTACCACGAATCCGGGACGTGAAAAGCTCGTCAAAGTACAGTTTACTGTTAAAAGAAGAATGAAAGCAACGCGAAACACAAAAAGAAGAAACGGAATTTATTATTTTGCTTTCATTTGAAGGGCCGGCGTCCGAGAAAGACAAATAGGGTAGGAAGTCACAGGTGACGTCATAACGTTGCGTGACCTTGGCTTCAAGGTTTCGCCAAAACGAAATGAGCGCGCAACTCGCGTTTCTCGAGCCACGAAGAGGTCACAGTGGTATTTCGCATCTTTCTTGTTGGCATGGACCCAGTTCTTTTTTTTTTTCAAGGGAGGACGATGGGTGAATTGAAGTACAACAGATACATGCATTTTGCCTTACCGACTGCACCAAACCAAGTAATTCTTCACTTAAAATGCCAATGTTCGAGCTATTAGCCGTAAATAGCGCAGCCGCCACATTTCTAACAAGTTGCCCTGCCGAAAATCGCGCGGTAACCGACAAAAAGAAACAGTTGCCGAAACATTGTCCTCACACGTCAACGACAACTCCAAGAGACGACGGGTCCTGTTGGCGCCTTCCTGTCACCGCTGGCCGCAGAGCGCCGCCATGTCGCGGGAAAACGGTCTGACGAGCTCCACCCTCACCACACTCCCCCGTCGTTTTACGTCGGGTTCGAACGGCTTCTTTCAAAGGCTTAGAGCCCACTTCAAAATGGCTACTTTTAAAAACAACTTCTCTTTTGTCGGCTGGGCATTGAACGCGCTCACAATGTGGCTACAATGCGGCGGCGGCGGAGGAAGTGGGAGAACAGCGGCTGTGGAAGGCAGCAAGCTTTCCAAAGCGCGTGTCTCCAATACCTGCCACTTGACTATTATATTTCTTGCTTCCATTATTCATTGTGTTTTTATACTGTGTAAATACGGTACACGCTCGCGGTACGTACGAACAAACAGGGTCGCGCCGCGTTCACATGAAAACGCACGAGCCAACACACAGCACAGGAGCGATGGGAGATGTCCGGGGCGGGCGCACCTAAAGGCCGATCGGCGGCTCGGATCTCTGAGGAAGAGGGGGAAAATATACATATAGGAGTCCCGCCGTCGTCTTTCGTGCCCCTTCCTCCGGGGCTTGGCGCGACGACGCCAGTCTCTCTATCGGTTTGCTTGCGTCCCACACTAGATGGACGCGCGTTCCTGCGTGTGTGTTATCTTTTGCCTCGCACTACTTACCGTGAAAAGATGTGCGAACCACGGAGGAGGAGGAGAAGAACTCCGGAGAGATCAGGAGAGAGCGGGAAGGAAAAACGGGCATGAAGCTTGCAAGAGGTGGAGAAAGAAGCTCAAGAAAAAAAAAAAAGAAAATGTAGCGGCGAAAACTAGGAGATCAAAAGGGAGGCTGGCTCAGAATTCTACGCTACACAAATGTTTGTGGAAGCGGGGCGTTGTGTGGGGCTCACAGCCCGGTGCTCAGCAGCTATCTGCCTCCTCCCAACAACTCTAGCATCTCCTCCTCTCTACCCCCCTCCCAGCCTTTCCTTCTATGCATCCACGCTCACTTTGTACTTCCCTTACCGACTTGTTCCCTGCTCTGTGATGCAGGCGACTCGCCGGCCAGACGGCGTCGGGATGTCTGCCGTCATTGTCTGCTAAACGGCCCCGGTTTGTCCCCGGCTAGCTCCACCACCCGTGTTCACACCACAGCCCGTTCAGGGTGCATAAAGGAAGGGGGAGCCATGCGTGGGGGATGCGAGGGGGGGTTTTCACAACCGCTAATTTCGTGGTGCCCCTTTCTTTGACGTGCGCGCCCCACGCCCCCCTCGTGCTCCCGTTGTGCTAAATAGCCCTTTGGGGAGCTAAATTAACCCCGCACGCATACGATAGACAGGGAGGTTTTTTTTTTTCTTCTTCAAAGGACACCCCGACCGGAGGCCCCGACGGGACGCGGCACATCTGAGGGGGACAGGCATGTGACACGATCGAGGAGGCTTGGCTGGTGATCGGTGTACGCCGCATATATCGGGTCGTCGGGCAATTTGATTCGTGTGAATGTCTGCAGATGGCGCGGCTTTTCACTTAATTGTGCCCGTTTGTAAGTGCGGCGGGTCGAGTGGCGTTAGCTACGGTCCAGTGGTCTGTAAGCACGAGCGAGTGAATGTGGGCCGCGAAGGCCCGTCGATTCTCGGTTGTGCCGCGACATATGGTTTGTTCCGTCCGTTCGTGCTCTTATTTCTGTGTGGAGGTACGCCTGCCGAAGTAAAACAGTTCTGCCGATAGAAATGGTAATGCATTTCAAAGTAGTAAATAAGTTATTTTCGTGCTCCCGCAATGAAGATATTCTAGAATAATTTTAGTTACATTTCTCTCTTAAAATAATTTTATTTTTGCGGTTGAAAAAAATGAATGCCATCGTTCCTTTCATTTTTAAGCAATAAGCGACAGAAATTCTGAGATTGCTTTCTGGGGTTCATGCATGAAATGACGGCACTTGTCGATTAAAGAGCCCACTAAGAACCCGGGACAATGTGTTTTTTTAAACCATACGAGAGGGGAGTCAGAAACAAACCAATCTATTCGCATGGCTATATACCAGAGTATATGGAAGGGTTCTTCGAGCAGTTCCTATGCGATTCTTGAGGATAGTTTTATGCAGGCTGCAGAAGGCGAAAAGGAAAAAAAAAGTACTACCTATTATATAAAACAATATTGATATTAAGCAGGTGGTGGGCACATCGTGGTTTGAAATATATTCTAAGAGGGAGAGTTTCGAAGCCGACGTTTTGAAGACATGTGCTGAAGGCAGTTACCTTGTTGTCCATTTTTTTTGGAAAATATCTTAAGCCGTGTTAATGCAATACCATCCAACTTTTCTGCTCTTGCACGGCGTCGACCTCAGTCTGCTTCATCCGCGCACTGATTGAAAGGGGCGAGGTGGAAATCCTGAATGCTAGACGCCCGGAAGTTTTCAGCGCCACCGTTTCTTTGACCCTTGAAATTTCCGCGATGCTTTACCTTCATCAAAACTAACCTCGCTACCTTTCTTATATTTCTTCTCTTTCTCTCTTAAAACAGTCTAATCGACCATGACGATAGTTAGAGCGCGAAAACAAAACGACGACACAGAGACAAGAAGGACACGAAAGACACGAGCGCGTGTCTTTCGTGTCCTTCTTGTCTCTGTGTCGTCGTTTTGTTTTCGCGCTATAACTATCGTCATGCCATACCAACTAGCCCAAGCTGCCACACTTCTAAGTCACACTAATCGACCAGCGTGTAACGGACCACAGGCAAGATTCTATGTAAGCTGTGTGCAATGTGTTTGTGTGTCACTTCAAAACATGCTCAAGCCGGATGCGATGACTGTAGCCTTCACCTGGCCTCCTTCTCTGTTTACTCAGGCCTGAGGCAATATACAGGATGACACTACCTCTCACTAGTTCCCCTTCTTTGGAGCACGCAAATATTTTGCTGACCAATAGGGCGCACCTGTCGTCCGAGCGTCACGACTGTAGCTTAGGCCCGCAAGGATGGGGATACAGCGAGTAAAGACGGCTTAAGAGCATACTGCTGAGCTATACTAATACGGTGATTATTCGACCACGTGACAGGCGCGTATCTACAGACGCGGGCCACTGCGCAGCATTTATCCGTAATTTACTGCTCCTTCCTAGAAGTTAGACGGCCGGCTGTAGTAGACGCGCAGGGGGCAAGGAAAGGGGCCTAAACTGGGTAGGCACACTTAGATGTTCCGTCTGGCTCCAGCTTGTCGCGGACGGTCTCCGGACAAAGACAGAAAGTGGCGGTGGCTGGCGACAGGAGTAGTGGCAGTGTAGTGCTTTCGTGTATACACACAAGAGCATGACCCTCTTTTGCAGCCTTGTCCTGTGGTTTTTCGGCCCCCTTCCCTCCTCGCGAGTGAGTTGCCACCCCCCTTCTGCACTTTTGTCGGGAAACACCGGTCACAATGGCAGTGTTTTTGTACTCGCTCGTAACTGCACTCTCGGGGAGCCCCAACGGGAGAGCGTGGTCCAACAATGGACCCCCTGATAGGCACTGCTCAAAGAGATTAGACGCCCATAGAATAACACGGTGAGTTGCTGTGGTAGAAGGGACATGCAGCACTCAATGTGTACCGCAGCGTATTGAAAGAAATAAAAAAAGTGAACGGCAATGTCGTGTATATATAAGAAACGCTAGTAAAGAAAGAAGGCGAGCTCGTACACGCATAAAAATTAGCCCTGCCTCCCTCGGCGCAGTGTCCGACTCTGCGTGAGTCTATGGGTGCCCCGTTTGTCGCTCGCTTATCCGTTAAAAAGTAGAGGGCGCGGTTGTTCGCAGTAGGGCAGACGATTTGTCCGCGTTTTTTTTTTAAATTTTGTTTGGTCGCAGGATGAGATAAGTGGAACCAATCATCTGGGCTCAGCTTGGCGACGCGCGAGGACATGAAAAGACTCGACCCGCGACGGTGCATGGACGGACGCCGCACGCATCAGCGAGCGTTTGTCCGAGCTCGAGTTGACGGGCCCCATCGTGGGACGCTTTAACTTGTGACGGTACAAAAAAAAAAAAAGGCTGAGAGGGGATGCACTTATTAAACTGATAGATGCATGCTGGCGTAAGCAGTGAGCAGACAGTTATAGTGTTGTTTGGTAGCTCCGTGGCCTGTACTGTTTTGAGCGTGTAATGGATTGAATAGGTGGCTAACGCGACTCGCACACACGAGGGAAGGGCCACTGCAATTTAGCGATTCCTTTCGCATCGGTTCTATTCCTTTCATAATCGTCGTCCGACAAGTATGGACCGGTTATGGTTATAACGTTAGAGTAGCAGCGTTTTCGTCGCTGACGAAGCCGCCGATGGGGACTATAGTAATATCTGGAGTTTTATGGGCCAAAGCCACGGTATGATTATGTTACGCGTCGTATAGTGGAGAGCTCCGGAAATTTCGAGCCATCTGGAGTGTACATCGCACAGTGCAGGAATCTCTAGCATTTTACATTTTTTTTTGAAATGCGACCAACGTGGCAGGTATCGAACATCACAACCACTGCACACCACAACCGCTGCACCACTGTGGCGGTATGGCAGGAACTGCAGTCCTTCCCTTGGCACACGGTGTTCAGGTATTTTGCGAGACGGCCGAAGGCTCCTCTATAAAATGACATTGAGATCTGGTAAATAATTTTAGCCTTTGCCCTCTTCCCTCTCTTCTGCATATTCACCTATCCACCGGCGAAGCTTAGTCGGCGTTATATTTGGGATTAAGGCTACATCAAAATGAGAATTCCAGAGAATTCCGAGATTTTTCTTCTAAACATGTGCATATTTAGAATAAATTGCGAGAAGTGCACTGCACAGTGCACAGTCCGAACTTATATAATCATGATCATCATCATTATCAGAACCATCACAGCCGTTATTTCTACTGCCGGGTGAAGGCTTTTACAACTGATCTCCGACCCGACCTGTCCAGTGCGAGGTTACTCCATTTTGTAATATGTCACCTCTATAGACACTCATTCCGCCTGTTTAAATTACCGTATTCAACTCCTTATGTAGATGGATAGTATACACACATTAAAGATGGGAAGTCTTTGGCATAAGCGGTTTACCACACAATACCATGAACATAACTTAGTGCATCCACATATTCGCCCTTTACCAAGCATGGGAATGGACAAGGAGGGGCAAAAGGGGCACTTGGTCCTCTCAAGCCACACCATCATACAAAGTTTTCCCACCCAAGCTACACCAGCGCTCTTCCCCTCCCCCATCCACTATCCCACACGTGTCTGCATGCACTCCGCAAAAGAAAATGCTAGGACCGTTCGATTCACCTGCACCAATTTAAACCGGTTCATGGCTGTGCACGCGAAGTTCAGAAATTGTGCAGCGTGAGTTCAGTGGTGCAGGCACAGCGCGGCCCCCGAAACAAACGACGATGAGCCAACAAGGTGCAGGCCTTATTTCTGTTCGCTTAATTTACACCGTTCAGCTAACACTGAGTGATGGCAAACCTCACATGTCGACAGTTTATGAGGCGCAGACATCTTGGCAAAACACATTGCGTTAGTAGAGGCGGGTACGGCTGCGTCGACTGCTCAGCACGGCTGCACCAAGCCGGGACCATCTGCGTAGGAGGTGCACGAAAAATCATGAACCAGTGCTGCAACTTTTCTGCACCTTTTGAAACGAACGACAGAGTTCAGAGGTCGTCAATGCTGCACCGCTGAAACAAATGGCAAAATGCAGCACTCCGTGAACTGGTTCACGTGGTGCAGGCGAATCAAACGGACCTGCTGCTGAAACTCAAGCCCTTGGGATGTTCACTCGGTCGCGCGAATCGGGTGCGAAGTATAGTTCTGGGCACACATTTCTGAAGGCTGTCGACGGACAACAGCTGCTGTCCGAGCTGACACGTGCAACTTAATCACGTGATTCGCTGTGCGTACGGAGAGAAAGATGGGAGTGGGCGAGGGGAGGGGGTGCAGGGTACAACAGAGAGGACCCACGTGCAAGCGCGCCGGGCCAATCAAGCCGGATTAGCCCCCGAAATTCAGTGTGACCGCGTACCCTTCCATGCGACACGTGCTGGTGTTTCGTCCATGGGAAGGCCGGGAGTGTGGCGCCGCTTTGTACGCTTTGTGCACCGGACCTGCTGTCACGCTTTCCTATTGAATCCGCTTAATGCATTTCACTTTAAATCAATGATCAAACATAGAGATTGACATCATATTCATAGCCACTGCTCCCCTGTTTCGCTTAATCAGATTTAAAAAAAAAACGAAAACAATGCAGTTAGCTATGTGTCACTTGTCTCACTAAGCAATAGAATGATCATCGACACGGCAAGATTGCTGCTTTAAATGCCTGTAGCTCACTGAATCGAGACGCGCGAATTGAAGTCTCTTTAATCAGGGGACTCATTTTAATTTTGCTTGCTGAGGTCTTGCATCAAAACGTACTCCAGTTTCCGTGATTTATTAAAGCTGTTTTCAGATTCAAATTTGGTTTCTTGTAGATTCATACAACATAGGTGCGTATAAATAATAGCTTACATCAGCATCAGCCTGACAACGCCTACTGCAGGGCAAACACCTCTCCCATAATCCGCCAATCAACCCAGTCTTGTGCTTTCTGCTGCCACGTTATACCTGAGAACTTTTTAATCTCATCGGCCCACCTAACTTTCTGTCTCCCCTTTGTGCGCCTGCGTTCTATGGGAATCGATTGAGTTATTCTTAACGACCAGTGGTTATCCTGCCTACGAGCTTCGTGCGCGGCCCATGCCCATTTCTTCATGATGTCAAATACGATGTCCTTCACCCCGGTTTCTTCCTCGACCCACTCTTCTCTCTTCTTGTCTTTTAAAGTAAGACCTATCATTTTCTTTTACACTACTCGCTGCGTCGTTCTCAATTTAAGCTGAAGCTTCCCTGTGTGCCTCCAGGTTTCTGCTCCGTAGGTAAGTACCGGCAAAATGCAGCTGCTATATACCTTCCTCTTGAGGGTTACTGGCAGATTACCTTTCATGTTTTCAGAATGCTTGCCGAATGTGCCCTTTCCCATTCTTATTCTTCTAGTCACTTCAATCTCATGGTTCGGCTCCACAGTTACTATACCTTACCTAAGTAGACGTACTCTTTTACAACTTCCAGCGTTTCTCCACCTATCGCAAAGTGCTGTTTTCTGCCGAGGCTGTTGAACATGACTTTAGTTTTGTGCATAATAATTTTCAGAACTACTCTTGTGCTTTCCCTGTGCAGTTCAGTATAATCATGAGCTGTGATTAGTTTCCCGAGTTACTCATCAAGGCAATGCCATCAGCGAATCACAGGTTACTAGGATACTCTTCATTAACTCTTATCCCCTATACTCTTCCCAGTCTAGGGCCCTGAGAACCTTCTGTAAACACGCAGGAAATAGCACTGGAAATATCGTGTCTCTCTGCCTTACACCCTTATTTATTGGGATTCTGTCGCTTTTCTTATGGAGCGGCTGTGGATCCACTGTATATTTCTTCCAGTATGTTTATGTAGGGTTCATCGATGCCTTAATTTCGTAGTGCCTGCTGATGTCTCGACTGTGTCAAGCATCTTCTCGTAATCTATGAAAGCTATGCAAATGGGTTTGTTGTATTCCGCGCATTTCTCTATTACCTGATTGATGGTATGAATACGGTCTATTATGAAGTTGCCTGTACGAAACGCTGCTTGGTACTCTGGTTGAAGGAACTCTAAAGTTGCCGTAAGTGTATTAGCTATTATTTTTATAAATAGTTTGTAGAGAACGGACAATTGGCTTACGGGCCTCTTTTCTTATGGATTAAGATGATGTTGGCGTTCTTCCAAGATTGTGGTACCCTTCCTGTCAAAAGACACTTCGTGTAAAAGTTGGCGAGTTTTTCTAACACTAAATATTTTTTTTTCGAAATAGCTTACATAACGCAAGTTAGTAATTTTGCAGCGTCGGGTCATTCTATCCCTCTCTGTCCAGCCCTCCACGGGATGCCAATCTTGTGAAGACCTTTCCATGAGGGCACGGAACGTGAGACCTCGCGCTGAGCGATCACCAATCTCCAGACTCGACAGATACGAAGCGGAAGATTGGAGGCAATTGAAAACCCAGACCTTCCCCAACCCCATTTTATGTACATCCACATGATACATGCAAATTGTGCGGCTGGACTCACGCATCACTTAGGGACATTCTCTGGGAATGTGCTGTTTTGGCAGAATCAAATGCAGTCTCTGCGAATGAGGCTTCAGCGTGATGTACATCAGCGCTAGCGCAGCTTCAACCTCCAGGATCAACTGTGGGCTATCCAGCAAGCCCGCGAGGTGGCGAGGAGACAGGATCTTCAGTCCTCCTCAGGGGTGGGCTAGGCCCAGGCCACGAGTTTGCCGGATTCATTAATAGAGTAGTTACCAACAACACCTTACATAACAAATGCATTAGCAGTAATAATACAGCTAAATAGATAGTGATGAAACAGAAAAAAAAATCACAGCGTATCCACGAAGTGAATGATATCGAGTGGGCGAAACTCTGGGGGATCATTAACCCCCGCACATTGCCCACTCGATCAAGTTCAGCCCGAATAAATGGTTTCATATTCAACCTACAGTCTCGGCCTTCGTCGACGTCATGACCCCATGAAAATATGAATATCCACACGGATACCCATATATGAATATCCATATGGGTCATATGGGTATATTTCATGTAGACCTCCACAGCGTGTCCTTGGGCATCTGCCTCAGTTGCGCAGAAAGCAACTAAAGCACTGCTAATTTACCTAAAGTCAACAAACCTGAGCGACCGCCTGTAGACTGTGTGTGCTCCCCGAGTGTGCTCGTGATTGTGTGTACCTTCTCATCTCTCTGCAACCTCTTTTCTCCCCTTCATCCCTTCCCCAGTGCAGGGTAGCAAACCGGATGTGCATCTGGTTAACCTCCCTGCCTTTCCTTGCATCTTTATCTCTCTCTCTCTCTCTCCACAGCGTGTCACGCTGACGGACAGGGTACTATAGACAGGAGACATGGCTTCGCGCCTTAATAGGAAGAATATGGCGGAAATCGGCAGATGTCAGATACACTCGGGAAAGCGAACGCAGTAGCTGTTACGGAGAACCGCAACACGACAGCACTCGTAGAGCGCTGGGACAACGTCTTAATTGTCTCAATGCGCAGTTTATTCTGACATTCAAGCGAAGGCTATATGGAGGCGGGGCTTAACGCAGATTCGTGTTGCTCCACAAGTGATGATGATGTTTGATGTTTTGTGGCGCAAGGGCCATTTCACGGCCAAAGAGCGCCAGTTCAACTTGCCCCACAAGTAGCACGGCAGATTGCGGTTGATTTCGGTTTCACTCGCTCGCATTGTTAACTCATTTACAAAATTATATACACGAAAATATGGATGGGAGAAACATTTCGATCATTGAGTGTACACACTTCGCTGTCGTACTATGTGTACATTTTTCTTGGAGAACTTAACAGTGCGTCAGTGGCCTTACACTAGCTAACTACCTCATGGACGCCATGTTAATTTCGAAAAGCGGGCTTGCTGAAAAGGTGGCGCTGTCTAAGGAATGAAAAGAAATGGAAGACATTCTTCCAAAGCGAACAATAACTGCATTGTAACTACGACTTTCCGCAACTGTTTGATTCATGAGCAAAGAAGCATTTATTTCAGCAATTCAAAATAAGAAAAAAATCTATCAGTTAACTTAAGCACTAATTTCCGGCGCGGCAACAGACATGCGTTTCGGTTCTGTATAGCTTCCCCTGTGCTGTCAAGAAAAGTTGTCGCCGAATATAGCTTGCACACAGGGCACCTGTGAGTCGTGATTTTGTGTTCAAATTGTTAGAACGTCGGGGTTCTACATAGAATGCCGGTGTTCGAATCCCACTGTTAAACATTGTTTGCGTTCTCTTTACGCTTATTGGTTCCCTTGTATACGCTGAGCTGACCTCACTAGCGCGCTTGTCCGTGCGGTCAGGTGATGTCGCACAGGAAGCTGGTTTACCCATGTATCCGAAACCCCCAGCGTTATCCGATAATCCCGATATCTCTGGGCCCGAAAAATGTACACTCTGCAACTTGCCAAGGAAGCATGGCTTCGCAGGGAATTGCTTGCGACATGACAGTAGGATCAATTTTTTTTTGTACGATATGTTTATGAAAAACCTCGGAATTTCACAGAGGGTGTTTAACGCTAGTGTTCCCGTATATGCATGCCCCCGCAGGGAGCATACCCAGAGGGCGCTAATGAGAACACCCTCACGCTCGTTGAAAAACAGTTGCAGCTACGCTTCTGATCTTTACTCGAGATACAGATTTTTAAACGTGTCTTAAATATGTGTAAGCAACCAGCGTGCCATACTTGGTTTTCAGTGTACGCTTTAGTATTCCCACATTCGGCTCTTTAAGCTTATTGGGCAGGAACAAGGTTGTTTTTCTTGTCCGAAAACGAGCAATGGGGTTCCCTTAAACATGAAAATAGAACCGCAGCTAAGGCTGTTTTTCGCGAGACCACCCACCGAAGCACACCCACATGGGCATGTCCACGTGCATTACGTTATCTCGCGCTCTGTCTTTCACAACAGAGCGTCATGCTCAATTTGCAACTCAGGCCAGACTGCATGTATACCAGCGAGCCTTTTGAAGCTCACTTGTACTTGGGCCCACTTGTATTCGCGTGCGGCTGTGAAGTACAATCACCCAAAGGATTACTCCATGCGAAATTTCGAACATAGCTCCTTTAAGTGCGAGTGTAATCTCCATTCACTGCGAGCAACCGTGAAAGAAGCTGGTGTGCCTGCGCAGGCGGGGGGTCGTGCGCCCGTGATAGCCAAGCGCACGTGCTATGAGCGAGGGACCCCGACGCGGTCCACGTGCTCGGCAGGGTGGGTTAAGCTCCGAGGTAAACTGCTATATGCATAGACGGCGTGTGCCGCCGTTTCCGCTGCCTCGCGACTTAATTGCGTCCGCCGGCCGACGTCGCTCACTCTCTTTAGTCGCAGCGTTTACTTTCGCCCTGCGTGCTCCACCACAGTTCTTCTTGTGCTACGCATTACTTTGTATTCGTACTTGCCATGATTTTTACTGCACTTTCGATAAGTTTTCTCCATTTGTCGTGCTATAGATTGTGTGTACTTCTATGAAACTTCTTTCTGTTAAATTTCTGTGTTTCACATTATACATAATAAAAAAAGTTTTTAGTCTATGGGATGTTTCACATCCGCCCTATTAAAAAGAGGCTAGTCGCAGGCGATTTTCGGTACATGAACTTTTTGCCTGCGTCATCAACAGTGCATGTCGCGATGAGTGGTCATGGTGGAACTAACTAACTAACTAACTAACTAACTAACTAACTAACTAACTAACTAACTAACTAACTAACTAACTAACTAACTAACTAACTAACTAACTAACTAACTAACTAACTAACTAACTAACTAACTAACTAACAGACTAACTAACTAACTAACTAACTAACTAACTAACTAACTAACTAATTAACCAACTGATTAACCAACTAAAATAACTAATTAACCGACGTGAGCTAACTAATTAACCAACTAATTATCAAACTAATTGACCAACTTAGTAACCAACTAATTGGTTAACTAAGTAACCAACTAATTGGCCAACTAAGTAACCAACTAATTGGCCAACTAAGTAACCAACTAATTAACTAACGAATTAACTAACGAACTGACTAACTAACTAACGATTTAACTAAATGAAATAACTAACCAACGAATTAACTAAGACTAACTAACTAACTAATGAACGAGCTAAAACTAACTAACTAAAACTAACTAACTAACTGACCTAAGTACGGCAGATTGCGCAACTTGTTGCATTATAATGTCGTAATGCCATAGCACAGCTCACTTTGATCACGAGGAAAAGAGGCAACAGCAAAGAAGGAATATGCAGGCAACAAGATGAGCGCTGATGTTGCCTGTATTTTCCTTTATCGCAGTTTCCTAATTTCTTTATGGTCAGACTGAGCTGTGCTATAGCATTAAAATATTACAGCTAATCTAAACTAAACCGAACTAAAAGCTATCCGACTTAGCTTCTGCAGGTATACTTGCTCCCTCAAGTTCTCGACATCAAGCAAGCGATAAAACGGATAAGCCGATTTACATTATAACTGCACCAGAAGCTATCACAATAACTTCTAGTATCGGAAAGCTCCAGTTAACAGAATTATATTCACTCAAAAAGGGCCGCAAGTACGATCGAAACTGCACGGACGGAACGTGCCAAAATAAAGCGTGTTGACATCGAAGCACGTGAGGTGACGCGAGACTGTATAAGCGTCATATATGGGCAAGCGATCTCCTTCAACGAACGCACTGGCCGAGGCGGACGGCAATGCGGCCGACGGGTGGCAGCGCGCAGAGCGGCCGCGTTATGAGGTGTTCCTTCGGGCTCGAACTTTACTCAAGTAGACTCGTGGAAATGTTTGCGTTCCCATGGCCCTTGACATCCCCGCAGGGCTGGCTGGCGGGATGCGCGCGCGCAGGGTCGTCCTGTATTCATGAGGTTCCCCCTCCATCTCAGCGAAGTATATGCGTTCATGCCTCGGGCTTTTTTTAGTCTATAAGCTCCGTACGACCCGGTTGCATCGCATGCCGGGCGGCGCGACACCTCCCCACGAGGCTTAGCTGTCACGTGGACGCCGTAATACGCGGACGGAGACACAGAGCGTGCGGTTCTTAGCTGTAAGCGGACTATCCCGTGAGTGCAGATGCGAGCGCCCCCCACCCCCCTTCCCTGTTTAACCTCCCCACACCAATGGTGTGTGGGAGTTCATGTGTGTGCGCGCTTTTATAGATGGTCTCTTCAACTGAACTGCCCTGGACGTCGTGATTGTCGGCGCACCGCTGTAGGTCGCCGCTTTTACGTGATACGTTTCTGTTTAAACAGGTACTGCAGTCTTTTTTTACTCCCTCTATTATCTCAATGACGTCATTGGGAACCAGATGGACAAACAGATCTAGGATGAGTGAATGAAGCCGATTGAGTATAGTAGCTATAGTTGATATTCAGTTTTCCCACGTCTATTGTGGACCAGATGAAGTTGTTTATATCACTCACTCACTGCCTCAACTTTCTCCTGCATAAATATATATTTTGTATTGTCAAATCGACGTATATTTGATAAGAAAACAAACTGAGGGAATTAAACATGACAGGTGTATCGTCTTTAAAACTGGGAGTTTCCAACTTGGAGTATAACAAATCAACGATTGTGTGTGTGTGTGACAGAGAGAGAGAGAGAGGAGAGAGAGAGAGAGAGAGAGAGAGAGAGAGAGAGAGAGAGAGAGAGAAGAGTAACATTAGCACTGTGTGCCCAAAGTAGGCGGCCTGCTTATTCCAGGCAGCCGCAGGCCTTCGCCATTTTTTTGCCGATTCAGATGAAAAAAAAAAGTGCCTTAAGACAGCGCTGCAAGAGTGAATTTAGCAACGGCATGCAGTTGCTGTATTGTCACGGGGTCGTGACGTGGCCGAAGACAGGAGACTTCGTGTTGGGATTTAACTGTTTATTTGGGCGAACCTGTGTCCGGTAAACAGAAAGTCTAATTACAGCAGCAGTCTCGCACAGATAGCAGTCTCGGACTGATAGCGGCGAACGGAGCGTCGGCCTTCGATCAACAACTGACAAGCGGCGAAGCGCGTCGGCATTTATACTCCCGCCGTCGAATGTTCTAGCGCTACCGCTGGCGGCGGCGTACGTTCCAGAACAATTTGTACCAATCGCACAGTGGGCGTGATCTTATCGAAATGATCTACTACAGTCCGGAACCCTCTCGAAAACTGCAGGCGCGGTTTGCGCTGAGAATTGTGTGGTGTTTTGGGACGATAACAAAAACTTGGGAAATAGAACGTGGCAGTATAACACTAGACTATTAGATCACTGCAGATTGTGTATGGGCAACTTGTACCCGCTTCAGTGAGCATTCACAAAGCCTATACCGATTTCGAACGCATTCCAACGTTGAAATTAAAGAAATAAAAACAAAGAAAGTTGGAACAGCTGCAGAGGCTTTTGGGAGATTTGCAAGATTTGCAACATCGTAGAAAACGTTATCTGTGTCTTTTTTTACCTGATCTCCAGTCGCATCATCATCGTTATCGTCATCGTCTTGAATACGCCCACTGTAGGACAAGAGCCTTTTCCATGTTCCGACAGTCAACTCGGTCCTGTGCTTGGTGCTGCCACTTTACATCCCCAAACGTCCTAATCTCATCTGCCCACCTAACTTTACGTCTCTCCTTCACCTGTTTGCCTTCTCTTAGAATCCAGTCTGTAATTCCCTAATGACCAGCGGTTATCTCTCCTTTGCGCTACGTGGCCTGCCCATGGCCATTACCTCCCCATTTCAACTATGATGCCCTAACACCCATTTGTTCCTCGATACACTCGATGTTGTCTTCTTGTCTCTTGAAGTTACACCTATCATTTTCTTTTACGCTGCTCGCTGCGTCATCCTCGCCTTTAGTTGAGCCCATTCCAGTCGTATACGCTCCCTTGAATCCCAAGCGTACTTGTGTGCCAACTCGGCCAAGCTTCCAAATCAACAACACTTTAGAGGCACACCAACAGCAAGAACCAGCCTTTCGAGCAGCGACACCTGACTGACAGATGCAGTGTTCAACACAGATAATCGATGATGATAGGGTCTTTGTTGGGTCAAAGGTGAGAATACCCTCTGGCGATGCAAGAGCATCAATAATGACCGTTATCATCGTTTAAAAGGAGCACTAACACATTAAAAACATGGCGGGAAAATCCGATTGAGTAAAAGGTGCGAGTGAGCTTGTGGCTCCCTCACGTGATTTGGGGGGAGTTGGCAGTTGTCCTCTCTAGCCACCCCCGACATCTATATATAGTCCACTATTTCTTCTCCACTTAACAGCGACTAGAGCGTGTCTAAGGGCGTTTCCCAAACCAAGTGCCTCAAATTTCAGCAGGGCCGAAGGCACCTCTTTACGCAAACGTATGTCATTCAGATTAGCCCTCCATATTTGACAAGAACGCGTGTGCTCGTGGCAGTGAAACGTTCGCAGTTCAGCACTCACGCCCGCCCCTATTTTGTCGCACGCCATCTTATACCTGCCAGAGGGCACCGAATTCCCGCTTGCTTTTCAAAATGTGATTGTAGGAGCTGTACGTTGGTTTTGTTCACGTGACTGCTCCATAGAATAAGTAAAACTGCGTGCCCCGAAGCAGGTTTACGGAGCAGCCAGTTCAAAGTGGTGCATCGCATCAAGCAAGGCAGGCGTGCCCTTAACGTACGTAACTGCAGGACAGTGTATACAAAGGCGTCGGTCCTGTCATGACTATATCACGCGTATAACGAAAAATCGCGACGAAAAAAAAAATGAAATCAATACGAAAAAGAAGGAGCCCCATTTGATATCTGGTCCATGTCGTTTGAATAGTCCTCGAGGAGTGGGGGACGTCATTGCGTTCAATGCGGAGCTCAAGCCGGCTGTCAGCTTTCCTAGGAGAGAATGGTTGGGAAGACGGATGAAGAGATGCCGGTATACCTCGAAGGCAAGCCCAAATTTTTCCCCGCACGCTTCGCATGCAGTCAACGACTTCGGGTTAGGCCGTAATATTGGGCGGTGTAGGGTAGCATAACACCTGAAAGAGCCTTGATGTTTGTTTTTGTTTAATTTTAATTTGTGGAACTTATGCAAGACCGGATTCTTGCGCTTGTTTTGTAACGTAGAAAGACCAGTTGTCGGGCATGAAATTGACAAAAAATTAAGCCAACGAAAGCGCAGGGGATGTTCTTTGTCGTTTCTTAAATGTAATTAAGGATTTTAACCTAAATAAAAAAATAACGTTGACCTAAACATTACCCTTTCCACTTAGGCCTTTTTCAATGGAGGATAGAATCATTAAATTACTCTGAACAAACCACATATACATATACTCTCCGGTGCTTTACTTGGATGAATTGTCTATGAATATCATTAGTAGTGCATAATACAGAAAAGAAGACCCTTCGGACAATTCCCTTACTATCGTGCTCTGATATAGCGAGAATTTTGTCCCAGCAGAATTGATGCCTTAGGCAGTATGCAAGAGATTACTGGTCAGCCGCCGCCATGTGCGATGATCGCGTGCTCCGCAGCGCCCTCTGGCAAAAAAGAGTGTTCCACACTCGAAGCTTGGGCTTCTCCGAGTGGCGCTGGCTAACACTCCTCCGAGCTATTGAACACAGACGAATGAGATTAACTGCCAAGGTTGGCTATTATGCTGCGCACTAAGCAGAGGGAATATATATATATATATATATATATATATATATATATATATATATATATATATATATATATATATATATATATATATATATATATATCAAGATAAAGTTTGGAAAACATGTAAACAGACAAGGAATATATCATTTGGGAAACGTTGATAGAAAATCTAATGAAATGGTATTGAAAAAATGTAATTTGTTTTCATAGGCGCGTTCTCTGATATATGTAGGTAGCGCAATTCCGGTATCTGCTGATTGTGCAGGATGTGGGTCAACAATATTAAAAGCGATAGCGTCAAAGAGCCCGTTTCACCGAAATGAAGATTTAGGTGTCCATATCAGCGTCGTTAGTTGGGAGCAAACAATCAACGTCATGCGTGAGCTAAAATTAGAGGTATATGTAAATAAATAAATTATAAGAGCATTGTCGGTTCGTGGAGGAATCACCAAAGCTTTCTGCGTGTTAAGCAGGTGCTCAATAACCATGCCGATTTATTGCTTAATCTGCTACAAAAAGAAAAATGAAAGCCCTGTACCAATGTCACCTAGCGCGACGTAACCCCAGAATTGCTTTCAGTTTCCATGCGTTTTGTGGAAGAAATTCGTTAAGTGTCGTCTACGCACCTTTATTGTGTCGAAAATGTGTCATGCAGTTTTAGTTCCAGAGAGTTTTTTTTATTAACATTTCTTACATCTTTTGTAGTACTTTGTGAGCCTCATAACATGCACTCCTATTTTTCATGTTGTACTATGACGGGCGGCTGTTTCTTCAATTTGCTTACACTATATGCAGCTTATTCTGTAATCGCCTCTATCCTCGTTTTATTAAAAAAGGAAAGATTTGTCTATAAGCAAAGTTGACTGAGCTACCAATGAATTTTCATTGTGTGCGATTTACATTCATTTAAGGGAAGATAAGTGGAATGCCTGAGATATCGGGCTTAGATTGACCAAGCTTCCCTTTCATAAGGGCTCTTGCAGCTGGACGTCCGTCTTCATCAACAATGGACGAAGCAAATGAAACGGCTATATTTTCCTCTTTTATGCAACGAACTTTCACTTACGAAGCTTTCGTCAAAATGTAACTTGCAGGTGCTCAATTCGAAAAAAATTTCGTTCGCTGTTTCTGTTTTTTTTTTTGCCACTGACAGAATATCATCGTTGTACAGTAATACGTCTTGAATGAGAAATATCCGTGATCTCAGCTTGAGTTCAATTGCAGTGTATGCATGTTTTTTTTTTTTTTTTTGTGAACATGCAACCCGGGACTCCGATATCTGATGCATATATATAGCGAAGTTATGAAATCTGCGTGCTTGTAACGAAGATGCACGTATTTAGAAGCAAAGCTGGGTTATCAAAAATAATTATAATTAGCTGTTATTCCTTTATCAGAAGCTGGGCACATAATCACAAAAAGCTTTTATACGGTAGCACTGTGAATATTGTTATTAACGAAAGGGTGACTAATGATATCGCACTTGCACTGAAGTTTCTTGGATATATTGCGTTGTTCTCAATGTGTTATTAGTTATTACTGTTCTAATGATTGATTGTTGCGCAACAGCGTCTTCACAGCGTTGCTCACTCTTTTCGAGCAGTCGGAGTACCACGCGGAAAGCACTTGTCAAAATAAACGGGACAGACTGTTGCTTCCGCGGCAATGTTTGACAGGCGTAATTGGCTTAGAAGAAGCATATTCAGCCAGGTCTCTAAATCCGGCCCACTTCAAATTAGTCTGGTGAGCAGCGGTAGCCCAACACGGATTTCTTGCCGTATTGTCTTCTCGAACGTCACTCACGATTAGGCTTAACGCGCACCCACTCGTAGCGCAACGCGGGAAAACACTGCCGCCCGTCGGCTGCGGTGCGTGCGCGGCTTGGCTTGGATTACGTCGCAGCTCTTCTTATGTCCGGCTTACGGAGCCAAAACGGGCCGACACGCGAGAAAATCGTCTGCAAGCCTGTACGGGTCTGCGTCGTCTGCGCAAGGGCACACTGACGGCGGGTGACAGTGAGATGGGAGGAGTGAGGAGGTTGCGGCTGCGAACGCGACTCTATAATCCTAAAAACCTGCTGGGACCTCATATGCCTTTTCTATATTTGAACTTTGAGACGTTGCTTCTACCGGAGATGACGCGAAATAAGGGGCGGGGGCTGTTTTTATGGTGAATAGAAACACACCTTCTGCTTGCATTTCTTGCAGGCAGATGCGTCACATCTTATGCCGATCCAATTGCCATGCTGGTTTCAGTCGCCTGCTGACTATATATGTATGCTATACGTGACGAATTGAACAGTTTCGAACGTGATGCAGTAGCGCGAGCACGCACACACACACACACACACACACACACACACACACACACACACACACACACACACACACACACACACACACACACACACAAAATAAAAAAAACAGTGAGAAAGAAGAATGCTTCAGACGTAAGCAAAACAGTAGAAATTAAAAAAAAAGGATTTGGGCAGCTTCGCACTAGTGGCGCCATACCTGAAGGAGCAGTTGAGCTAGTTGGCCCAGCTCTTCTTTATTCTTCTTGCTTCTACTCTGTGTTTTCTCCATCTTTTTTTTTTTTTTGTCGAAGTTTTAATATCTTTCATGCATGCATTCCTTTCTCTCTGTTTCTCGCCTTTCTTATCTTTGTCCTTCTATTTTTTCTTCTCTGTTCTGCTCTGCTTGTTTACCTTTCGCTATCCTCATCTCTAGCTATATTTTTTCTCTTTCTTTCTCTTTTAGTTTTACTCTCTCTTCTTTTTATGTATGTCGTTTTGAGTCGGTTTCTACCTCTTCCTTCCCTCTGCATTTCTTTCTTTCCTCCTTTTTCTTTCTTTCCTTCTTTCATTCTTTCTTTCTTTTTTTTCTTTCTTTCTTTCTTTCTGTGCTCGTTCTCTCGTCCATCCTAGTTATTGCATTCCACGCCGGACAAATCAGCTCAACGGATGAGCGTGGGCCGCGCGCCTGCTCGGGAAGTGCAGCAGACGATGAAGAGGACAAAGACAGCGCCAGCCAGCAAAGTTACTGCATGCGCTAGGTGCAGCTGTGTCGTGGGGTTGCTATAGGCAACGCACAGTGACGTCATAGCAAGGCGACGCACACTAGCGGCGCAACTATAGGTATAAACGGCAACCGTGTTAAAAATTGAAGTATAGTATTCTCTGCAGAGGATAAACAAAATTCATTCCAATCAATCATTGCAAGGCACGTTGCCGGGCTAGTTGGTTGAGATTCATCATTTTCACTGGTATAGCGCACCACGACAAGGACACACACAAAGGAGAGATGCACACACACACAGTGCTCCTTTGTGTGTGTCCTTGTCGTGGTGCGCTATACCAGTGAAAATGATCAATCATTCCAATCAGCTCCTCCTCCACCTACTACTGCTCCTTCTTCTTCATCTTCTGCTTCTTATCAATAAGTATGTATGTACACACAACTTCGCTTTCTAAAATAAACCGTGGTAGCGTGGCACTATAGCACATAGGTAATCTCAGAAGTCAGTATAGTCTGCATTTTGAGGGTAATTTGTTTCTGGACTGGGATCCCTAATTGTTGTGGCGATGGTTCTGACGCAAACTCCGGAAGAGCGCTGGAGCTTGAATATTCTTAAAAGAATACTAACGAAAAAAATCAATTTTTCTTGGATTAGTAAATTACAATTTCACAATACCGATATCCCCCTGCTTGCTGTGAGAAAACATTTGGTTGGCGGGGAAACGCGCAGAAGGATAATGCAAGTAGCGACGCCTCGGTCAGGTTCCTGAGCGAGTGGTCATGACGTCATAAATATTGATGACCTATACTAGGGGCCTACGTCATCCCTGTTTGGTAAGAATAAAGTACACTGTACTCTTAGGAAGCCACGGACCAATAGTGGACGTCCTATAGACAACTTTTTGAGGTTCCGGAATGGGACATTAAACTCCGAAAATTGACGCTTTTCAGCACATTTGGTTGAAGCATTGTCGTCGTGAATACGAAAAATGCACTTTGAAATCCGCGCCATCGCACGCGAAGAATTCGGCGCGAAATTGAAGAACGGGACTTTTTCCTTGATTC
The DNA here is from genome assembly GCF_013339725.1 of Rhipicephalus microplus. Classification (NCBI taxonomy): domain Eukaryota; kingdom Metazoa; phylum Arthropoda; class Arachnida; order Ixodida; family Ixodidae; genus Rhipicephalus; species Rhipicephalus microplus. Next base: position 272,074,954 of record NC_051165.1, read on the forward strand.
TCGTTTCTGTCATTAAAGCTATTCGCAACTTTCACAGATGGTGGCGTTGCCATGCGGCGTCCGTCGTAACTGTCGTTTGGGGAACGCAGCCAGCCCTTGCCATCGTTCAGTCGGCCTCACCTTGGCGGTTCGCTGGTGCTTTATATTTTGTCGCTCGCAATTTCAACTACGGTTATTATGAATTCAGTAGTGAACTACCAAAGTCGGACAGGTATACGGTGAGTCGTAATAGCAATAATTTACGCTTTATTGTTTGCTTGCTGAGCTAGAAAAATCACAAAATAGGTTAGATGCCACTGTGCAGACGCCGTTTAGTCAAAGGCGAGGTAGAGCTTACACTAGCGCCCCCTCTAGGCCGTGAAAGTTGCAAATATGATGGTACAATGACTGACGTTACACCTTTCAAAGTAAAATTTATCGCTCTAACTCGATTAATTGTTTCACTTTAGTCCCCACTAAGGTTGCCCCGAAAAGTTTCTCGCATTAGCCCAAGCTTGATGCTATCGTTTGCTTGCCAATCATGCAAGACTCGTGAGTTCCGATTACACCCTTGCTATACCCATATCATTATGGTGCTGAGCACCGAGCTTAATTTATTAACACGTGGCCGCGTTTCGAAGAGCGCTAAGTGCCCGAATGACTGCGTAGTTACACCTTTGTATTGAAGTTCAACGTTTAAAAACACGTAATGTGTAATTTAGATTCATTATCATCATCATCGCCATCATCGTTATTATTATTAGTCTTTTTTTGGTCCCCGCAGACTAAGAGCCTTTTCCGATGATCTCCAATTTACCAGCGGTTGCCAGAAACGCTCGAACATATATTTCGCGACTGTCCAGCATATGCAAGCGAACGTCAGCAACTGATATCTTCGATTGGTCGATGTATTAGTCGACCATTAACCGATGAGGTTGTGTTAGGTCCTTGGCCTGGCGCCAGCAGCCCACATGTGGTCATACGAGCCGTCATCGCTTTCTTAGAAGCCACTGGTCTGGATGCACGTCTGTAGAGTTACCTGCAGCCTAATAAGAGCATATCATCTCTTTACCTTACCATCGTCATTCCTCACTCTTTCACTCCTCAGTCACCCTTCCCCAGTGTAGAGTAGCAGGCCAGAGCAAACTATAGCTCAGGCCGACCTCTCTACCTTTCTGTAAATAAATTCTCTCTCTCTCCAATTTACCCTGTAGTGTGTGTCCGATCTCCAGTTTACAATGTAGCAGTAGTTATGGTGCTCGGCTGCCGAAGGGCGTGAGTTCGATCCAGAAGCGGCGGTCACATTTCGGCCGAGGCGAAATCACCCGTATACTGGTCGATGTCAGTGCACGTTGATAAAGAACACCAGATGGTAGAAATTCACTGGGCCCTTTACTACGGCGTCTCTCATAATGACGTGAAGTTTCGTGACGTAAAACGCCACGCATTATTGGCCTATCATGTGCAAGCCGATTCCATTTCGTCCCTGCGAACTTCTGGACTTTGTCGATCCACTTACCTCTCAGCCTTCCCCGGCTTCGTTTTCTATCCGTTGGTAACCTTTTTGTTGCTCTTACTGCCTAGTATAGTTGTCTGTCTTTCGTATTACGTTGTCAGCCCAGGTTCATTTCTTTCGCTCAATCCCATTTTGTTCCCTTACGAATTCTGCCGTTATCTGATCTCTTCATGTTACTCCAATATTTTTACACTCATTTCGATTTCAGTTCTATCCTACACCTCCAAAACAACATCCCTCGCTGAACAGTGCCGGGTTGGATTAATGGATTATCTTCGTTACGTCCTTCGACACGCGCTTTAGCACGTTGCGGGCCTCTCCCACGTCGGGACGGGAGGACCAAGTCTCTGTGCTGAGTCGTGGGCCCGTCGAGCAGCCCACAACTGTTGTTTTACTTCGGAGCTGGTTGACCGATTCGAAACTATCGTTGCAAGGATGACGAAAACTGCATCACCCCCCCAAATGAAAGGTAAGCAGCAGAAACCGTATATACCTAAAGAATACACGAGCACATTTAAGATCATAAATATGTAATAAAGAATAGAGACGATAGCAGTATGCTTCAGGGGACCGGGTGTATACGCTGTGGTGTGCTGCATAGTACATGCTGTCGTCGTCACTTGCCGCAACGCTTCATTGAGTGTGCGTGCGTGCCAAGGAGAAGTCTCCTTCCCATTATTTTTCGAACACCTTGACATAATCACTTATTATCATCAGCGAAAGAACAACAAGCAGTTCGCTTGTCGTTGCGTACAGACAAAAACATGTATAAGAAGAGAGAAAGAAATATTTGAATGAAGAGCTGGTAGTGTTTGGCTTTTCTCCTAACGTGCATGCTATTCTAGGTGCTGGGTGATGATTATGATACATTGATAAACGCATATCACTTACAGTACGTCACACGCATAGACTACACTATTTATAAAGCTTTATTCAGGCTTGTGGCCCGCAAGAAAGTCACTGGTGCTCTTGTGGCTTGTAAATCTAGCGGAGCTGCTTTTACATGGGCCCAGAATATGTGTCAGCTCCAAGCTCGAGTGTCGTTGGAGATTCAAGGCCGCCTTCAGAGACTGTCCTTCCGGTGCGCATAGTGTGCATTCACAGGGGAGGTGATTGATATCTTTAGGACGTTACATTGGGCCCACACTGGTGGGTCCGGAAATCTAATTTCGTTCTTAAAGTAATTTGTATGTGTGACGTTGTATAAAAGTAAAAAAAAAGAGGAAGTAAACGCGAAATGGAAAAAGAGAGAAAGGGAAATCAGAAGAAAAATTTAAAGAGCAATAAGGGAAAAAAAGACAGGAAGAAGTGAACAGAATTAAAGAAAGTAAAAAAAGATTGAAAAAAGGAAAAACAGATGGAGAAAAACAAAGAAAGCGAAAAGGAAAGAAGAAGAAAACCGAAGAGGAACAAAGAAGGCTGCACACTTCCAGCAACCATCGGAATATTTTAAAAACCCTAGCTGTAATTTGGTTGGACCGATTCTGTAATAAAAGAGTCATTCGGGGAGAAAACGAAAGTGATTTTGAGCACGCACTTAAGGTATATTAGGTAAGTAGTCTTATCTCACATGCAAATGGCTGGGGGTGACAATTAATGGCTAATTTTAGGTATGGAATGGCCAACGTGAGCATGTCGTATGACTCGCACTAGTACAAATTTTTCCATCGTAGTAAAAAAAAAGCTTATTGTGTCACTGATTGCTAAGCTTCTTTAAAGAATTTTACGCACACATTTAAATATTTTGATGCCCTGCCGTGTGCACCTCCGGTAGTTGTGGTATATATAGTTAAAGTTTAGTAAAAAAAACCATGACTGTGTTGATTTCTATTATAAATTTCACCCAGAGAACTGTTGCTTCACGATATATTCTTGCAGTGGCATCGAGTCAGAGAAAGAAGCCGATAAGGAAGAGACACTAACTGCAAAAGCATTGATATTTCACGCTTATATGCCGGGAGAAGGGCAGAGCGATAAAAAAAAGAAAAGGCAATAAAAACGATATTTTTTTATGTCGTGTAAAATCCGGAAAGACTGCAATATTATCGCAGCTTCATTCTTTGGTATGTGTTTGCTTAGCAACATATCTGTTTGGTAAAAACACCTGTGAGCCTTTATAGTTGAGGTTTTTATGCTCGTTTATTTCTTTTTAGCAAAAGTTTTACAATTATTCGTGACTTCGCAATTTCGTTCACTCGACCCGAGCAGTCTTTCGACGTCGTGACGATCCTTTCGAGACCAAATACATCACTTGCCGCACACCCACCTTTGCTAAATCATTTATTTCCAAAGCCATTATTATACCGACTGCTTGCCTTCATCAAGTGCAACTGACGTTAACTCGTCGAAAGTTAGTTCTCTTGTGATAAAAAAATAGGGTGACTTGTAGTCTTCTTCTATATAGATAGTGCTTTCTGTTCTTCGTAATGTATTTGATCTTTATTTTCCAGTTTTGTTTATCACGGCGAATACTGTGTGTTAGTCTGTTTCTTTCAGTACAAACTAAGAGTGGGCTCTGTGCTGGTGCGTGAACGATTACATCGTCAAGGCCGTCTGGACAGCCCGTAGTGCGCAGCTTGTGGCTCTTGCGAAACACCTGAGCATCTCGTTGTGCACTGTCCCACATTTTCTACGCAGCGGTCTTTACTGATTAAGGATTATAAATTCCTAGGACTTAAGTGCGCGACTCTGGACGACTACCTCTTTCCGAGTGGCTATAGTGCTTCCCGACGCGACCAGGGCCACCGAGCTCTTCTTACATTTATAAACCAAACGGACCTGGCCACCCGTTTATAAACGGTCTTTTTTATTTTTTATTATTTTTATTTACGTTTTTTTACTCTTTTTTGTCGAAGTCTTCGTCATTTTTTCTCTTCCCCATCTTCTTTCCTCTTTCTCCCACCCAATCTTTGTTTCCTCTGTTTCTTCCCTCCTCCCGAAAGACTGAGCAGCCGTTGTGCCCCTCCAGGTGGCAGTTGCCAGCTTGCTCTCTCTCTCTCTTTCCTCTGTATTTTTGTGTATCTGTGTATGCAAATCAAATAATAATAATTATTATAATGAGTGTCGTGGTTCTGCCAATTCTTGATGCCTTTGCCTTTTCAATTGCAGAGCTTATCCATGATAACGTGCAAACATTCAAAGTCCTGCGGTTTAAGTTTGTATTGAATAAAAGATCACTTCATCAGACATTAAGCACGAAAGCATCAATATTTACAACTATTCGTGCATATTATACGTGCTATTGCTGCTAGTGGATTCTTCGTGTTTCAGTTTAGCAGGCATATATTTTATATTTGAGCATATTTTTTTCGCTATCTTGTAGTTATAGCTATAATTAATCAAGCATGCTTCTTTTCAGACTCGCTTGTTGCACCAGTTTAGATTAATTATTTTCAAAATAAACTGTGCTGCGTTCAGTTCTGTTTTTAGAACATTTTTTTTCAAGAAAAAGATGTTGCGCGATACTGAGAGCTTTCGTTGGTTATTTGCGTTCGCCTCTTTTCGTACATCTCCATAGCAATGAGTCAAGTTTTTCACAAGTTGGCTACATTTATTACACATTTACCGCGAGCATTACAAGTGGCAAGCTTGCTGAGCCTGTTCACATCCCCATCGGGGACGTTTTGCGTGCTGCCAAAACTACTTCTGTTAGTTAATATTTTAAGGTCTTCTAAATTCAATGCGAAAACACTTGTAAAGAAATTTTCATAATTTAGAAGTAAATAATAGAGGGGATACCAAAAATTACGTGGGAAGACGAGATTGCAACGTTTTACAGGTAATTGATTGATATGTGGGGTTTAACGTCCCAAAATCACCATATGGTTATTAGAGATGCCGTTGTGGAGCGCTCCGGAAATTTCGACCACCCAGGGTTCTTTAACGTGCACCCAAATCTGAGCACACGGGCCTACAACATTTCCGCCTCCATCGGAAATGCAGCCGCCGCAGCCGGGATTTGAACCCGCTACCTGCGTGTCAGCAGCCGAGTACCTTAGCCACTGGACCACTGCGGCGGGGCACGTTTGCAAGTAGGACGTGGCAGCAGAAAGAACAGAACCGGGTTGATTGGTGAAACATGGGAAAGGTCTTTGCCCTACAGTGGGCGTAGTGAGTGCTGCTGGTGGCGATGAATACGCATTTTGCAGTAAATGCAAACTTAAATACAGACTATAAGTCCTTCAATATCTCTCTGCAGGTATTTCACGGTGAGACTATATAGAGGCGGCCAGTATGAGACCTAATATATGGTTGAGAGCTGGGCTAGTTGGTGAGATATCATTTTACCATATATGGCGTAGTAGCGGAAATACGACGGGACACAAGAACAAGAAGAAACACGACACTCGCAACTAATTTTATTTCAGAAGCAGTGCTTCGTATATATATATATATATAATCCAAATCCTTAGCGACACAGAAAAAAAACTAAAACACCGAATCATTGCCAAAAACCATTTGCGCACATTCAAGTGATAATGCATGGCAGATGAGCTTAGACACCTTTAGATGATATAACAAATGACAGCGCTGGGTATCATTGAGAATATTGGCGTGGATATACATTTGCCTCAAACAGAACTGAATAAAAAAGGAAAAATACCCATTCAAATGCGAATTTTAAGTGATATATAGTATAAGGCAGTTATACTATCTTATACTAAAAAGGGACTAAGCATAAGTGCCTTATACTATGGCTTGAAGTTCGTATTTGCATAGATATTCTTTCCTTTTTTTTATTCAGTTTTGTTTGAGGCACATGTAGATCCACGCCAATATTCCTAATGATACCCAGCGCTGCATTTGTTATATCATCTAAATGTGTCTCAGTTCATCTGTTGTGCCCTATCACTTGAGTGTGCGCAAATGTTTTTTTTTTGGCAATGATTCGGTGTTTGTAGTTCGTTTCTGTGTTGCTAGGGATTTGGGTTACATATATGAAGTGCTGCTTCTGAAATAAAATTAGTTGCGAATGTCGTGTTTCTGCTTGTCCTTGTGTCTCGTCGTATTTGCGCTATTAAACCATATGGTAAAATGAGATACATTACGCTGCCATGCGGTTTTCCTCAATGACAGGTGTAGCACGTTGTGTCGTTCCATTCTCTTGTTTAGCATTGCAGTTGAACCTATGTTGCGGTGCTCTGCTGCTGAGCTAAATGTCCTGGGTTCGATTCCGTCCGTGGTGTTCGCATTCAGACGGAAACGAAATGCTAGAAGCCATCATACTATGTCACGTTGGTGCATGTTAAAGAACACAAGATGTCCGAAATGAAATTAACTCTATGATTGTACGTATACAGCATGCCTCGTAAAGATAACGGAGTTTCGACACGTGAAGTCCCACATGTTATTGCTAAGTATTCTTTTCAATTCTTGCAATTCAATTGCTCTATGCCATCTTGATTTCGCATGCTTCATTTCACAAAACCAGCGGAATTTTTTTCGCCATGCTTTATTACATTACTCAAAGTAGCGACATAAGCGTTGCAAGCACAATGCACAGCGTATAGCAGCATTCATGGTTTGTGCGGAGTGAATGACAGCTGTGGGTATTTCGCTATGGTTTAGGTTGTTTGAATAATTATTGTAATAATTGATTTATTGCACAGGCAAAATTTAATTTGTATTCATTTACTCTTCATGGCCAAAAATAGGGAAGAAGCTATTCTAAAATATTTTTCGGTGTCGGTCACTAAGCATATAGGGGTGAAGATTCGCATTTTTTTTCTTCGTAACCTTGAAACAGCACCCCAATTATTGCAGTGATGCGAAACGATACGCGCATCATCAGATAACAGCATCTCAGTAACATATTCTTGCGCATTGACCCCGAAACTTGATTAGCTTGTTGGACAAAATGGAAAAACCATTACACGTGTTGCGAAACGGGTGCCTCACCATTGCTTGCCGTGTCGGATCCGCTGTCCGTGCCTGTGGGCGAAGCGCAGCGTGTCCCGGCATGGTACCCCACCGGCACCCTTCGCCGCTCCTCGGAGCACGTCGACGACCTGTCAAGTCCCAGGATCGCGTCGATCGAGTAGGCGTGCACGAGTCGACGGTCGACACTCTTGGTCGAAGGCGCCGGCTCCTTGATGTCACCACAACCACCGGCATCACGTGCGGTCGCAGCCACCTCGTGCAGCATGGCGATGCCGTAGGCGTCGTCACAGAACGGTGTGGCCAATGAGGGAGAAATGGCGACAGCAGCAGCCGAAGCAGCCGCGACTCCTACTCCGAAGTCCTCTCGCTGCTCTCGTACCGCTTGAACGACGTTAAGAAGAAAAAAGTAAAAGCTAGAAACTTACTCGCGTAATGCCGAAGGCCGCGGTCGTCGATTTTTGACGCCGTTCACAAAGTCGTGCCTAGCTGGGCCGAGCGATTTTGCTCGCCACCACCGCTGCCACCGCGGGACCCTCCTCCCTTATCGCCTCCCGTATTGGGGAGAGAGGGAAGCCAGCGCAGCCTTGGAGCGAACTTGGAGCGAAGGGTCCCCCGAGAATCCGAAAAAAAAAACGACAAATAAGGCGCGAGAATCTCGGAACAGCAAAGTGCCCGCTCCGAGGTAGCGCGCTCTCTCATTGGTTCCACGTAATTGCCCAATCGGCGGCGCCCTGTGACGCGCCGGCCTCGCCACTCGGCGGGCAAGGGGCTCGTGACGTCACAGAGCGTCGTGGATCGGGGGACGCCGGGGCTCTCGCGGCGCCATGCAGCGCCGTCGAGGTGCTTCCTTTCCTTGCCTCTTTTTGCTTTCCCGGCTTTCCCTTTGATCGTGGCGGTCTGCTCTGGTCGCCTCGGCGCTGGCGCGCGCGATCGAGTCAGGGGCGTGAGTGTGCGTGCGTGCGTGCGTTTGTACCAGATGCCCAGGGTGCGGCCCCCACTGTGCGACCGTACTTAGTCTTTCCCGTTTCTCTTTGGTGTTTACTTTCATCTTTTCTTGTACTCCTTCGGTTGTTTCATTTTTACGGTACCATTGTAGTTTCATCTGCACGCTGAATAGATTTAACATTTCTCTTTTACTGCGAACCATTTTTTTTTCTCTCCTTTGCTTGCGCGAGTGGAGACGGAGCAGTTGTGTGCAGCGCAGCGTCCGATTCTCCCTCTATCATTGCCGTTGCCGGCGTTGTTTAGGCGGCGTTTGATTCGAAGCGCTTCGTCGTCTTCTCAAGTGGAAAGAAAAGTTTCGGCCCTGCGAAGGGGGGCTAAATCGGAGCAAGATTATCTCTGTCCGCCTACCCTCAGCCCGCCTCCGAGCTTCTCATCTCCCTCTCTCCTCTTTTCCCGCTTGTTTTGTTCTTGTTCGGCACTCCTCCCAAATTGTCGCTTTCGGACACCTTCTTTCTCTACATCTCCCCCCTCCTATCCACCGCTGCCATAGTTTCTTCCCACTCCAGGTGTCTCCTTTGTCTTTATCGCTATTCCGGGGCGCCTGTGCAGAACGCTTTGAATGGTGCAGTCTTTACAGCCTCTCCCCCTGTCCCGCTGTTACCCATCTCAGAGCAAAAGCTTCCTCGCTTTGCGCAAATGATGCCCTACTTTTATTTCTTTTCTTTCTATGCTTTGGCCCATGACGGAAATGTAGGATAGAGAGAATGCCGTAAAAAGCGCTAGAAAGCTTCGCGTTCGCTCTATTCTTCTTCATATAGACGCTATATAGCTCATACGACAATTCCTGTTTCTGCCTTCTTTTCCTCTTTTTTCTTTGTCTCTTTATTTTGTTCTTTACTCTTCACCGTAGCTTGCTTTCTACGCTCGCGCAGTGGCTGCGGCGAAAACGGGCAGCTTGTTGGCCGGGAAGGGCGACCACACACACCTCTAAAAGCGTTATCAATTAAACGGTAGCCTCCCGCCACGACAATATTAATAAGAGCCGCAGGTGCGTAACGTGGTGGAAGGGAGCCTGCGAACGCGCGAGTGCGCCCCCCGCTGTAGTATCGTACGTGTGCCGCGCCGGTACAAACAACGCTGTATACTCTCTCGTGTCCTCGCTGCGCTGCAATCTCCTTAATTAGAGTGGAGGCGCGTAAAGTCTATTTTGTAACGCACGTCACCCCGGCTGGGTTGTCACAAAGAAGAAATAAGATAATCTTTTTTTTTTTTGCGGTAGGGAAGAGGAGATGAGAGAGTATACCTTTGGGGATCAGTTTTCCTGCTTAGGTTGTTTTGAATTATTAAAGTGCATGGGGGCTTCATATTAGGTGGTTTGATTTACACGAAAACGTTTTAAAATTGTGTCCGAACCGCGTTGTGCGGAAATGCTGGCAATATTTAAATTGCTGAGATAGGCTATTGTGTTCTTCACGTCGCACAGGCTAAACGTAGATATACAGTACTCACGGATTGAAATAGGACACATCTGCAACGTGCTCGGGGAACCAAGGTGTTGCATTGTGGTATTGAACGAGGGGGATACCATTTGCGGAGCAGGATTGCTGCTTCCGGTCGCCAATGAGCCGCCGCAGACGGGATTCGATCCCGCGACCTGCGGGTCAGCAACCACTAGACCACCGCGGCGGGGCAACTGTGCGCGCTTTCTGTGGTCACTTTGATAAGCTACTGTCACGGCGAACTTCACGCTCGCTTTTTCCACGCACAAAACCCGCCGCATGCAGGTATATATAAATGGACCACACACGTCGAACTTACAGAGAGCCAAAGGCAAAGACAGCAAACGAACAAAAGAAAGAAAGACAGCAAATCAATCCTCACGCGAGTCTGGCGCCACCGACATCGCAAATGTCGTAATCTCTCGCACTAACGGTGTAATAAAATAAATTACGGAGGGTTGTAAGCCTGTACGCACGTCCACCTCGACATGTGCACCCTTCACGGAGGAGCACTGCTTTCTGTGACTAGTTCAAACAACGAGCTGCCGGTCTAATTAGCAAATTGCGGCCAGCAAGCAAGGGCTCCTGCAGAGACAGCCGTAAAAACATATATAAAAAAGAAAAAATCTGTCCCCCGTACCTTACCCCCCTCGCTTTTTCGGAAAATTCTTGCGTATAGGTCCCACAGGCCACGCGTTGTCCGGCACTTTATCTCTGCAAGGGTCCCGCAGGTAATTTCTCTCCCCCTATCCGCCCCTGCACGCGAACTTTTATTCCCGACTTCTGGTAACGTCCTTTTTCAGGCTACGAGCACCAACGCGTAGTATATACACACGCCAAGTGCTGCAGCAGTGTGCTTTCGTGAGCCCTTTCCTGCGGGCTTGCATGTAGGTTTATCTGCAATAAAGGCGGTTGGTCACTTCCCCGCATGACCCTTCATCCCTCCCCCGGCAGGTGGCTCTGATGTTATTAGCGGCGTCTGGGTTTATAGAGCTGCTCGCATGCGTGTCTCGGCCCTCGATCG